>OZ022256.1:25053425-25425489 GCA_963978905.1 Trichostrongylus colubriformis
AAGCGAGACATTGGAGCAGCTTCGGCACAGGCTGCGTGCAAGCAAGTTTCATGGTTTTTAGACTTCAAGATTGTTGCATTCTAATGGAGAGGATTCTCTATAGATGTCTTATCGAAGAAAAAACGTCATTGAAGCAGTCTCCCACCTAATGCATGAGAGAGCTAAGGAGAACGGATATCGATAGATTGATATGAAGAACAATGGTAATGATTCATTGGGCGGCTAAAATACGAAAGGTACAAGGCAGGGCTCGTATAAATGTGAAACGGTTGTTCAATGGGACAATTCGCTGTTTTGCACTTTCGCATGAGCTCTGAGGCGGGATACGTCGATGACAGCCGTTCACCTTCCTCACAACGATTATTCCTCCTCCCCTCTAGCACAAGTTTCAAAAAGAACGTAAAAAGGCAGGCAATGGAAATCACACTAGAGGTGGAAGTGAGGGGTATGTTTCCATCACAAAGACTAGAATAGCTTTGATTATAGAGGTAATGTTGCCCATAACGTCCCCTTATTCGTTCATCCGAGAGGAACAATCAATCGTGGTTGCTGTGGAGATCCGAAGGGGAACTTGGGACACTGCGGTAGGTCTAGTTTTTTCGATTAAGGACTCCCACGCAAAAAAGAGCGCTCTGAGTAACAATCACTCAGTTTGTGATCTCCACTTACAGAAGGATAACTTCTGAGAGAACAAGGCATTGACGAACGTATTTTATGCATGAAGGAGTCGACGCCCCAACAATGCCTACTGGAAGTATGTACATATACACAAAAAAGCATCTCAATAATTGCATTAAAGAGACCGGGAGGGGGTAATTGTGGCCTACCGTAAACGGTTTACAGTTTGTTCAATTTCCGCCACAGCACACACCGCGCCTCGTCATGAGCTCAAATTTGAAGCCATTGGATTCTTTTTTATCATAATCAATTTTTGTCTTACACTGAATATTCTTTTCCTTTTATTGTGTCATTTGTTTGTTAATGCTTGATGTTTCACTTGTTTCGCATCATTGTGAGTGAATGAATCACACCACAAGACAACAAATTACCTATGTTCTACAATCCTTATACTACAGAACCATTGACTTCGTGTGCCTGTTTTTAGGTAGGTCGGTATGTCTGTTGTCCATCCCCAAGTGATTGTGATAAGGGAGTCGATGGGAACATTTCCCCGTGGATATGAGCATCAAATGGCCAGCAGTATCACTCCACGGATGTGATAGTACCTACCACTAATTTCAACGCCATCTTGGTACTCACAGTTATTCTGCGGTGTGCTGACACCTAGTAGACGTCAGCAAAGAAAAGAAACCCCGATGTAGATGCCAGAATAACAGTAGGTTCACACCAGTCAAAGAAAAACGAGCGAGTGGAGGAGATTGCGATTCTCCCGAGGCCATAGTATATTTGATTTCGGACGGGTAATGTGCCAGGACATAGAGGGACTATTTTCGACTAAAGGGGTTTCAACACGTTCCCCTCCCCTCAACTTCTTCAGGTTATGCTTCTTTTTGGTTTCTACCAGACCAGCGCGATCCACTAGGAAAATTCAGAGCCCATGATAAAAAAACCTTGACGCCAACCACTTCTGACAAATGAGAAAAATAAGAGCCTAACAAAACTTAGTACTCATATTCCTAAATAAACTGGTCTGGGATAAGAACCCAACAATTCCAATATTTTTTCGGAAGGAAAGTGCTGCCGATTACTGGTAATGTGCTCATCCTGTGGTGACAAAGGAGAAGGCTTAATAGTCATGTAAGTCATGGGGCAGAGATGAAGGACGAAAAAATAAGAATGGAAAAGTTAAAAGTTAAAAGACAAGCTAAATAGGTGCAATGTAATGCGCTTCACAGCGCCCTATCTGATCGCGGTCCGCTACTGCGGCTGCGACGCGGCAATCACGATGGAGCTCGGTATCTTCCCCGTACTAAATTCGGACATTTTTCAATACTTTAAACTTCACCGAGCCCATCTTTCAAACAGCTGTTAATTATTTTCCTGACAACTCCCTTAGACCTATCTACTGGCCGCTTGTTTTCCCTATGGTTGCTTAGTTCTCGGGTTTCCAGTTGAGGATTAGATGAGGAAAATGTTGAAGTGTTCCACTTCAAATTGTCATAACTTCCTTCAAACTGAACCATATGAGTGCGTTTTTGGTTACCAGAATCTACGAAGATGCCGCTTTCGAAAGACTGTCCGAGCCATGCCATATCTTCAACACTGAGCAAGAAAAGTCCAGAAAAGCCACTTAAGGAAAATTTTTTCGTCGAATTGGCGAGATCTTCCCTAGATTCTTCCGAAAAATTGATTCATTGTCACTGAAATTTCTCCAGTATGCATCCTTCGCTCTCTCTACGTGGTTTCGGTGTCAGCGGACTAACGAAAGGATTAGTGCCGTTGACCGTTTTGTGCGGATCGCGCCATGCATAATGTTTGCATGATGATTAAGTTAAACCAGTTTTGGGTCCGAACCCAATTAGTCAGTTTTATTCATTTCTCCCTCACACTTTAGACCCTAAGCCTGTGAAATTCTGTTGATCATTGCCTACCTCAACGTTTACGACCCCCCCTCCAAGCAAACAAAATACGACCTCCCTCGTTGAGGATTCCTCAACGGAGGCTTGTCCCTGTTATAACTGGTTATTCCACAATCTACTAAATTACCACATCCGCGCCCTTGAATGAGATTTCTTCGAACGGATCACAAGACTAAATAAAACAATGTGCGGTTAATGATTATAGCTTCACTCAGCAACTGCCTGATTATCAGAAATACGCGGCGTATTTCAGCATCCAATTAATCTGTATCATATTGCATACTGTTATTATTACTTACTTATTATTGCATTTTTCTCCACAATCGGACACAATACCCCCGAGAGGATCTTTCGAGTCAATGGAAGGTATGCGGTCAAAAAAGGGAAAGTCCTAAGCACAATGCCTCTAGGGGTACGATGCCTGAATTATGACTTCATAAGCCGACTGGTTTACTTTGTATTTAGTCCAACAAATTCATTCCTTTTCTGTGAGAAATGGTAAGCTTCAATGTGCAATAGAGCCTTCCCGCCTCCATTGCTTTTTTTCATGTTTTTCTTCTGAGACAGCAGCTTCTATTTGAACAGTAATGTTACAATTACTGTTGACAGCCAACTGCTTTCACCGCCCGATTGTGCTCTGAAACATGGGAAGATTTACCGCAAGCGAACATGAAGTTAGGAAAGTTGCGCAAAAAGCTGAGAATAGGCCTCTCCTATAGTGGAATTTGCAGCAAGCTTTGGACGAGAACTGTTCCTGCTGGAAGGTGCCATGAGAATCTCAATAAGATCACCTTCGTCCCATATGTCAGACTCGCCTTCACTATCGGAATCTCTTCTTTGCCTTATTGCACGCATCGTTTGCCACATTTTTGGCACTGCTGACCGTTGTTGCAAAAATCTCATCAAGAGTGGGCGGGCTGCTCTGCGCAGCGAAGTCGTTGTGTGGCTTCTTTGGCTCTGTGCGCTCTACTGATCCACGCTTGTGCCTCGTTATAGTACAGCCAAAGTAATGTGGCTCTATATATCTGGCAGCGAAGAGGTTGTAGCACTCAAATAACATTCGAAATTGCTTTCAAAGGCCATGGGAGGGGTAAGAGAAGAGTGAGAACTGTGGATACATATTCTCTGAAAACAAACAGTCCTTCCAAAAAAGGTGCTGTGTAGCGAAACTCGCGTTGAAAAAGCGCGGCGTGGGTATCACCACGCTCCCGTAGCACGGCTTGTCCTTCTGCAGTTCTTCAGCCGGGTGAATTACGGGGAGGACTGGAAGTCGTTGGCGGCCGGTTGTTGTGCTCTTTAGCCCGTCGCCAATCTGCCACCGATAGTGCCGCAGAGAGGCGCAAAAAAGAGGGTTATGTTTTCATCTGTCGAGCCTTTTGCGTTTTTCGCCCTTTCTCTGTTGATGCACTGCTAAGCACTGTGACTTTAAGGGAAAGTGCAGGGAAAGTTGCAACAAGAGAGCCCTTGCTGCACAAGTCTATCATAAAATCCGTCTATATATATAATACGCTTAGTATGTCTGTGTGTGTAAGGCCGCTTTCATACTTTGCGCACCGACGCCGTCACCGGCGGCGACGGCGTCAGTTTGACGCCGTTACCTGCGTCGGTTTGAAGCCGTCACCACCGGTGACTGAGTCAAGCTCACGCAACCATTTGCCCGCTACCGGCGACGGCGTCCATAGATAATGTGCAGCGTTTGCAAAGTTCTTGGCCCAATCAAACTACAGTATGGTGATTGTGGCCGCTTCGAATTTCGGCGCTGTGCCAATATGGTGATCGTGGCCACTTCGTAGTCGATTCACAACGGATGCAGCTAAGGACTTGGCACTAGGGCTCAATGCGAGTGCTCTAGGCCAACCTGCGGTCGCGTGTATTGTTGAAGCGTGGTAGTAATACGTCGTTGAGCTAAGCTATGCTTCCTGAGGAGTCTGCACAGCCTAGGACCTTGTTAACCCATTCGTGCGCATAACAGCCATATGTGGCTGACAAGTATTTCATGGACCTCCTGCTAACACCCTTTGACATTCAGTAAAGGTTTTTGGGTCAAACATTGTCTGCACCCTCCTGCTCTTATGCAAGCCATGGACCGGAGGAAGGGGGCCTGTACCCTTATAAAGACCCCCAGAAAACAAAAAAAAGTTTGCACTGAAACTTTGCCCAGGGGTTAATTGTGGGTGCTGATTGCGAATATGACATTCATTTTTGACGTTTCCGCCTAATTGGTGCAATTGCACCATGTTGGTGCAACAACTAGTTTTCACCAAATTAGCTGAAACTTCGCCCAGGGGGGGGGGGGTTTTGGGAAAACGGATGCCATATTCGTGATCTGCACCCCAAATAACCCCAACAAAGTTTCAGTGCAAACTATTTTTTTGCTTTTTGGGGGTCTCTGTAAGGGTACAGGTCCCCTTACTCCGGCCCATGGCTTGCATAAGAGCAGGAGGTTGAATATGCACCTCCCCCAACTACTTTAACGAAAAAAATGAAAAAAAAAAACAAAAAAAATCGTGAACTACAAAGAAAACAAAAAAAAGTGGCCCGTGGGACCATGACAGCCATATATGGCTGACAGCAAGGCCCCGGCCGAAACCGGCGCAGTCGCGAATGGGTTAAAAGCCAACCAAGACCGCTGCTTCCATCGCTTAGTTAGACACAGGCGCCGCCCCATTGGAGTCCTGCATCTCCCTCACTATTAACGTAACTACCCCTCTCCCCCCTCTAGTGCTCTGGCTGCTCTCACAGGAGCTATCCCACTGAGGGATTATTTTGTAAAAAGCTGCACATCTAAGCACTGGAGGAATTTTTGAGCGTTTAATCCTCGCGTCAGGCGTATATTTTGCCTAAGCCTTGGTGAAGTGAAGAAGGGGCTCCTTCCCTTTCCTAGGCCCAGGTAAAAAAAATTCCCATTCCATAGTGGAATACCCCTTCCCCTATTACGATGGCATCCCTTCAAATGTTCGCTCGTAATTGTGACTGTAATAAAAAAAAAACTAGGAAGAAAGTTAGTGACAAAACTGGCACTCTGAGAATGATTAGGTAACTTTCAGGTCCGCCAGATTTTCGCTTTCTAGTATGCATTTACCTATGATCCATCCTGTTTGTATTGACTTGTCACGTCGCACCTTTCACAGGGGATAAGTGAATATTCCAAGAAAATCGTTGGAGGAGAAAATTGAGCTATCTAAAATACAAACAGAAAATTAAAAATAGCTCAAAATAAATGGCTTCCAGGCTTCCAAACCGTCATACTCTGGTAGAAACGTTATCATTTGAACTGGGGTGATTGAAGATTAGCCGCTTAAATGTCAAACAGTGTAGTATGAGCAGAGAAATTTGCAATCTAGAATTTCATTTTCACATCAAAGTGAACTGTGACTCCACGTCCTCATGTTACAATAAGGTACACATTTGTAATCGAAACCTGAATTGTGCAGGTCATTGCAGCGAAGCGAAGTAGCTGCCCGGGCTAGATGGTCCCTTTCAAACATAAGTAGTTCACTTTATCATGCTTGTGCTCGAACGCGTGAATTAAGTTGAAGGTCGCACCTTTCACAGGGGATAAGTGAATATTCCAAGAAAATCGTTGGAGGAGAAAACTGAGCTATTTAAATACAAACAGAAAATTAAAAATAGCTCAAAATAAATGGCTTCCAGGCTTCCAAACCGTCATACTCTGGTAGAAACGTTATCATTTGAACAGGGGTGATTGAAGATTAGCCGCTTAAATGTCAAACAGTGTAGTATGAGCAGAGAAATTTGCAATCTAGAAGTTCATTTTCACATCAAAGTGAACTGTGACTCCACGTCCTCATGTTACAATAAGGTACACATTTGTAATCGAAACCTGAATTGTGCAGGTCATTGCAGCGAAGCGAAGTAGCTGCCCGGGCTAGATGGTCCCTTTCAAACATAAGTAGTTCTATCGCGCTTGTGCTCGAACGCGTGAATTAAGTTGAAGGTGGGACGCTAACTTTATTAGCTTCTCCTAAACGATATAGACTCTATGTCTAAATAATAAAAATCTGAGCAAGCGCTCTCAGAAAGTGTTCCCGCCTTGACCGAAATTTGTTGTTGATAAGATCACCACTTACCATGAAGCAGTTACCACAACACATCATACACTGTCCTTTCTTCTGAAATTCTGACATCTAATGCGTGATGGTGAGTATAAATTGAGATCGTGTTTCGTGCTTCCAAATTGCATATTACATTCCTTTTTTTCAAATTACAACAACAGCAAACTCATAACGGCTCGATCTCTTCACGGACAAACATTGAATATTTCGACTGCCGTAAAACTCGCCGTTCTTTCAAATCGCATGGAGTGAGTTTTATGGTGTAAACTCCACAGTCCCATACCACGCTCGTATGATCTTCAACGCCATTAAAAGCTTTGAAAAGTGCGGGAGATTATGAATCCCGGTCATCGTTCATTCGCAGTTGAGAGTGCAGTCAACAATCGCTGCTAAGTGTAGTTCACCGACGGCCACCATGTCCATCAAGGGCACCCTGGGAGCCAAGGAGAAAGTGAGAGCGAGGAATACATGTTCTCTGAAAACAAACCCTCCACTTAAGAAGAAAAGATATGTAGCGAAGCTCGCATTGAGAAAAACGGCTTGGAATCTCATCACAATCCCGCAGCACGGCGTGTGGTTCTGATGTTCATTAGCTGGGTGAGCTGCGCCGAGGGCGGGATAGCTTCGCGACTGACTGATTTCGCCCCTCGTTCTCTGCAATCTACCCACCGGCTGGTGACGCAGAGAGGCGTAAAAGGCAAGGGGGTTACCGCAATCCTATTTCTCAGGTTTTTTGCCGATTTATTCCATTATTTCTGCTGCTTGCTCAGAACTGCTCAGAACTGCTCAGAACTTTGCTCAGAACTTTCATATCCCACAGTATGCCAATATTACCCTTTCTAAAGTCTTTGAAGCGGCATTATTGTTAATGAAAAATCCCTAGAAGGAGTCATTCAAATGGAAGGTAGGGATCCGAAAAGCCTTGTAAGGAAATCCCCGTCGGAAAGCCGCGAGCTGTAGAGACGGCCTACTGCTGACGCTTTCTAATGAGAGACGCAGCCTCCAGACGACGTCGTTCATGATTGGCTACGATGAGAGTGGCCAAGGAGATGCGGCAGAGTCGAAGGCTTTCGTAAATAGGCATGGCCCACGATCTTTTCGCAACAACCGATCACTTTTTCAGTTTGCTTGATTTCTGGTAGTTTACAGTAGAGGCTGCAAAGCTTTTCTTTCCTCTTCTAATTTCTTCTACTGTTTCTCACTTGTTGTCCTCACTCATTTACGATTGAGGGTGGGACTAAATTGAGCTACGTGACGGCATTACAGAAGAAAACTCGCCCGCATCACCCAAAGGTGGAATACTTATGTATTATTTATTTATTTATTTATTTGAGACTATTGTTACAAAGTGGTGCCGTGCCAGTGCCGTGCCAGAATGAAAACTACTTGACAATAGGAAACGGTAATTAAGTATAGGTAAAAACAGGTACAATATAAAAATATGAATGAATTGGCTTGCGCCCTTAAACATGAATAGAGAAGATACAGGAAAGGGAGATACGTATACAACATGGAAAAAGATAGAAACAGAGTAAGAGGTCACTGATGATGCAGAAATGTAGTATTCTGAAATGTTGGTGCTGAAAAGATGAAGCGTTTTTCTATATCAAAAATATTGGTTCAATTGGAGAGCAGATCAATCTAAATGACTCACCATTGCTTTGAGGAGATACTCCAAGGTTTGGACATCGTTGAGAAATGAGTAGGGAAAGGTGAGGGGATGCACCCTGTTGATAAAGGGACTCAGCGAATGCGTCGCACAGGGCAATCAATGAATGGATGGCGTAGGAGAATTAAGTGGGCTATCAGCAGCAGAAATGAGAAATGCAAGCAAATGAGGGCTAGCAATTCATTTTGACGCCGAGGGATTCGATCCTGCCTCAGTGCTTATGCGAGCAGCGAGCACACGCCTTGCGCCATCGCGAGGTTGCAATCGATGGGCATGTGTGAATAATGAAGGCAGACATCAATGAAGCACAAAAACTCTTAATACAACCACACCTCAGCCAGTATCATCTATTTGATGCTTAAGGTAGTTGGCTAGCTCGTTCTGAAAGTTTTTTGAATGTCTCCATTTGAAAAAATCGCGATCGAGTCTATTCCAAATCGATACTACTCTAACAGTGAAAGATCCTTCATAGGCACGAGTATTAGGTTTGTCTGGCCTCAGGCGGAAGGGATGCCCTCTCGACACTCCAATGGATGGAGACATCTCGAAAATATCACTCAATTTCAGATCTATTTCGCCTGAAACCAGCTTGTACATTAACCCAAAGTCGATTAACTTACGTCTGAACTCAAGCGTTTCTCCACCAAGCTTTCTGAGTCTATCTTCATATGATAGAGAAGTAATTCCTCTCCGCATGAAGCAGCGATACGTGAAACTCTTCTGTACTTTCTCAATTTCGTCTATCAGAAGCTTTTTGTATGGCGACCATATAGGTGAACAGTATTCTAGAATTGGTCTGACATAAAGATTAAAGAGACGAAAGAGTAGATCCGGATCACGCATTTTGAAAGCTCTGAAAATGAAATTAGACCTCGCATTGGCGATGTTTACTCTGTCATGGATAAAAGTTTCGAAATCAAGTTTGTCACTGTACACAACGCCAAGGTCTCGAACTTTATCTACACGAACAAGCTGATTGTTACCGATAGTGAATGTGAAACTTGGGTGGTTTTTCCCTAACCCCATAATGGTCGTCTTTTGGAGAGAAATATCTAAACTCCATTTTTTCGACCAAGCTGAAACACAATCCAAAGCTGTCTGGAGTTTATTGCAGTCGTTAATAGTGAAAATTTTTGAGTCGTCGGCGTATAGGCTACAAAAGGCACCTTGTGGAATAGAGTCGCACAAATCATTGACGTATAGAATAAACATGAGAGGCCCAATGCATGTGCCCTGAGGAACTCCGCTGGGTGTGGGATAGGAGTAGGAGCGGGCCCCGTTTATGAGAACTGATTGCTCCCTGCCGCTCAGAAAGGAACTCAGAAAGAAGAGAAGACGACCCTTGATGCCATAAGCCTCTATCTTATTTAGCAGCAGTGGTATAGATATTGAGTCAAAGGCCTTGGCGTAGTCTATATAACAAACTGAAACGAAATGTCCTTTGTCGACTTCTTTTTGCCATAAGGGGATTGTTGACAGTAAGGCCGATGTGGTAGGTTTTTGCCTTAGAAAGCCATGCTGATTTTTATGAAGTAGACCCTTTTCGATTAAGAAACTGGTAATTTTCCTACACACCAAGCGCTCCATGACTTTGCTGATGGAGCTTGTTAAACATATGGGTCTATAGTTCATGACGCTATTTCTATTTCCTTTTTTGAAAATAGGCTTAACAAGTCCGATCTTCCACAGCTTAGGGACGTCGCCATGCAGTAAGATTCTATTAAAAAGTATGGACAAGGGGGCGGAAATTCCGGGAGCAGCTTTTTTCAGGAAAATGTATGGGATATTGTCTGGAGAAGTGGAAACTCTATTAGGGAGTTTGCGTAGGGTGCTGTAAATGATATCGCTAGACATGTGTACCCAATCCAGGACCTCGGGTGTTATTGCGGACAGGGTGGCGTCATTAGAACGAGACCTCCTATATACGGATTGGAAGTAGTCAGCAAAGAGATTGGCTTTACCAAAATCGTCTTCGATAACGATTCCTTCAGATGTGATGAGATTCGGGATATGATCAGCCAACTTGAGCTTTCTTTTACAATAACTGAAAAAGCGTTTGCTGTTTTTGGATAATGCCAGTCTCTTTTCTTCAAGTAGTTGGTGACGAAGGAGGAGTTCGCCTTAGTCTCCGGCAATACGTATGGTACTTAGAAAATTGTGTGAATGGTGAAGAGTGTAGTTGTTTGATTTTGTTCATCAGGAAGTGAACTCGTTTCGGATAATTTGCCACTTCTACATTGCGTTGCTTTATAGGCACGTGTCTACTTATTAGTCGATGGCAAATGTCGAGGAATTTTGAGTAGAAGATATCGGAGTTCCTGGAAGAATTGCTCAGCGCAACCCAGTCTACTGTCGCAAGCGCTAAGATGATGGAGTCGTAATCACCTTGTGAGAAACACCTATATGATATTTTCTTGCGGGAAGGGGAAGAAGGATGCTCAGAAACATTGAAGCCTATACATTTGTGATCGGATGTGCTGAATTGAGGAAGCACGCAAAGGTCCTCAATTATCTGTGGATCAGAAACCAAAATAATGTCCAGTATATTGAGCCCATGTGTTGGGTCCCTGACCATTTGCTTGAGACTGAACGAATTGGCGAAGGAGACAAAAGCCCTTGATAATACAGTGGAAACATCTCCCCTATGGGTCATTGTGTCCCAGTTTATAAGAGGAAAGTTGAAATTTCCCAGAAGGACGATTGAATTATTCCATCGTTCGAAAAACTCACTGAGAAAGCCAATGAAATCTGAAAAAACTGATGAGGTGCACGACGGGCTGCGATAAACGAGAACCATAAGAATTTTTTCGTGGCTTGTAGTGATCTCTAGCCCAATTGTTTGTATTAGCTCGTCAAAGTCTTTTTTGAAATGAAGGTTGTGTGAAATATCGTTCCGGATGAGGGCCAGGACTCCTCCGCCAATTCTATTGCCTGAGCGGTCACAACGGTAAACTATATATGATGAGTCACAGCTGAGTATAGCATCATGAACGGTGTTGGGTTTGCACCAGCTCGCAGTTATGAAGAGTGCGCTAGGTCTGTGCCGGAGAAAGAAATTGAGTTCAGAGATCTTATTCACTATAGAGCGTGAGTTGACTAAGAAAAATTGCTGTTTGTGTTTTAAATGGGGGTGTTCAGCGTTGTTCATACCATAAAAGTTTTTAAACCAGTTACCAGATCTTAATTCCTAGCGAGCACCCGCGCGCACTGAGCTCGCACCTCCATCGATATGGCATTGATCGTTTGACGCATTAGTATTCAATGATTGGGAAGGACTGCAGCCATGGCCACTGGCGCGAAGAGCGCGACCCCTAGTGGAAGGATCATTCCTGACATGGAGGTCATGACCGCTGGTGACTGGGTCCCGATTGCTCGAGAGATCACAAGCTCCCACAGGAGGGTCACTCCTAGCGGGAAGGTCGCGACCGCTGGTAGCAGGGTCCCCATTGACCGAGAGATCACGACCTCTGGCGGGAGGGGCATTCTTGGCAGGGAGGTCACGAAGGTTTCTCAGCTTGTGTATAGTGAGGTCGCGGACTACGTAAGTAAGCTTACCTTCTTCTTGATTCATGATTCCAGCTTTCCTGCGAAGGGATCGATCGTATTCCAGCTCCTCATTGGTGTAATCCCTCCTCGCGTAAGAGCGCACGAATTCCTTGGTCAGTGATAGTCTACCAGCCCGCATGTGTTCTAACAGCCTATCCCTCAGGTCCTGATTTCCTAAACAAATTTTTATAATACGGGGCCTAGCATTTTTTGAGCCGACTTTGGTTTTTGGATGCCTATGAAGAGAAATCTCTCCTTTGTTGAACGCTTGAAGGAGCTCATCATCACCTGAAAAGGCGATTACCTCCTTTAGTGCCTCCTTGTCGAAAACTTGGGTGGCAGCATCAGTTTCCTGCTCCCCGATACCAACCCACGTAATTCTGGATGCTTTTCTTTCAACAACATCGCTATCAGCTCTGAACTTAACTAAGGTGCTATAAAGAACTGACCTGGGATTCTCCTCATGACCTATTTCCTTGGCTGATCTTCGTTCTAGGTCATCGAGTTTCTTCAGAATTTGATTTTGAGTTTCTTGCATCTTGAAGAAAAGATCGAAGACTCTATCAAACCTTTCAAAATATTCATCCCATCTATCGAGAATGGGCTGCAGCCAAGATGGTGCCGTGTCGGGGGAGGTCTTCTTAGGAGGCATTCTTTCGAAGCAGTAGGAACGAGCACACCGGCAGGTACAAGTGACACCGGCGGGAATGACACCGGCGGGAATGACACCGGCGGGAATGACACCGGCGGGAATGACACCGGCGGGAATGACACCGGCGGGAATGACACCGGCGGGAATGACACCGGCGGGAATGATCTCCACATTCCCCCATCACCGCCTTTAATGCTACCGGAGCTGACGGACTACGGCTAAGCAATGGAGACAGTCATCATACAGTTACATAACTGTATGCATCTCTATCATAATAATGAGAACAATTGTATTCCGATCGGCAACTGTGGGTGTCTGCCATCAGAGTAGAAAATCCGCGTGGTCGCGTTTGGCGAGCGACGAAGTGTGGCGCCATACTAGTCGAGTTCCAAAGCGACTACGCCTAGAATAAGGCGTAGGGCATCGCCAACATTTCAGGACCCATCCAATGCGGCGCGCATAGCTCGCACCATCGCGTCACACACCCGACCCGACGCCGCAGCGCGAAGTTTCTGTCCTAAAGGCACACACCGCTGAGCGATGGAGACAGACATCACACTTTAGCTGCATGCATCTCTGTCATAATAATGGGAACCATCGTATGCCAATCGGCAGCTATTATTAGTTTGTCCCAAAAGTCTTGTAGGATTTTTCCAAAGAAATCAATAACTCTTGTTTGCTTCGAGGCAGGTCCAGGCGGTTCAGGAATATGGTAGAACGTTCTCTAAGCTTTCTAGTAAAATTAATATTGACCCACCAGATTCCGTGGAGAGAGCTACGGTGCCCGTAGTCGATACCCACCCAACACGCGGTGTCGTTTACTATGAGTGGCCTTGGGCAGCAAAGCGACGGAGGCTTGCGACTCCATCAACGCTACATTGGGCAAGGGATGTGTGAGCTACGAGACTGTGCGCCGCTGGCTCATCAGCTTCAGCAACGGCGAAATTTACATAGAAGCTAAGCCACGCACGGGACGCCCACAGGCATCCGATGACGAGACGCTGCTCTCCGCCGTTTGCGCCCATCCAGAAACCACCATGTGCGAGCTGGAGGAGAGGAAGCTGGACAAGCACAATCAACCGTAAATCGTTGCCTCCACGAGCCCGGTTATTGGAGGGTGCGGTCGCGATGGACCTCACGCCCTGACGGATGCTCACGAAAGTGCCCGTATGAGCATCTGTCAATCGCTGCTGCTCCGCCCGCATCGCAATGACTTCTCGTCTATCTGGCTACGAGTAATGAAAGCTGGGACATGTACGATACTAGCGCACCCCGCGCCTTTTGTCTGCTACGTGACGCCGAGCCGCCAACGCAGCACATGTCCGACCCCTATCCGAAGAAGATTCTACTCTGCTGCTTCTGGACGTGGAAGGAATGCTTTTCCAGGAAGTGCTGGTACAAGGCGAGACAGTCACCGCTGCCGTACGCATTCACCAGCTCCTGCAGCTCACCGTCGCTGTCTGAGAAAAGCGCCGGAAAAGGTCTGCGTTCACCCTATTTCATGACAAAGCCAGCTCCCAAATCGCGAAGAGTACCCAGGCCAAGCTAAGGAGCTCGGCTGAGATGTGCTGCGCCACCCGCCATACTCTCCAGACATTGTCCCTTCTGACTATCACCTTACCCATCCCATTGAATCCTTCCTGGCCGAGAGAAAATTCGTTGACTATGACTTGCTTGCAAAGGCGATCGCTGATTTCTTCGACTCTACGAGCCCATAGTTCTGGGAGGAGGGAATCAACGATTTACCTACGAGGTGGCAGAGTGTTGTCGATAATAATGGTGAATACGCTGTTGCCTAATTATTGTTTGTTGGAAGAAACAATAATAAAAGTTGATGATCGAAAAAATCCTACAAGTCTTTCGGGACAATCTAATAGTTTGTCAAGGACGTGTGTCCTTTTGATGACGAAGTGCCATGGATGGTCTTCGCCTCGGTCTTTGTCACCGCTCAATTAACGTAGAGTCGACGATTCGCCTGTGATGCCAATATAAGAGTCCATCGGTTGCTTCAACTTCTAACTCCTCTGGATAACCTTGAGGGTGACCCTCACGACCAGTGATACCTAACCGGGAAACATCTTCGGCCTGTCAGCCATTGAACACTATTTTCATCGTAAACGTAAGCTAACGCTCCGATTTGCGAGTAGGTGAGCACTGCTCGGTAAAATCCATTGCTCCTGCACTTGGGCTAGCGCACACTACTACGCGCGTACTTCATGAGAGTAAGGTCGGATCCGCTCTTTTCTATAAATTCACTCAGTACTACTACCACATTGCGCTCCCCCCAGTTGAGCGGGTTTTCGCTCATTTAAGGTGTGTTCTAGATAGCTTGGATATTGATCAATTCTACCGATTTTTTCTTGGTCTCGAAGATGCGTTGCGGCCTAGTTATGAGTCTTATTGTAAGGATCGCCCTGCCGGGTGGTCCACCCACTGTATCCAGGCCTCTTTCATGGCTTTCAGGGGTGAGGGTCGATTGGTCAAATTTTTGCGCGCCCACCCGCGGCGAGCGGCGTGGCGAGTACGAGTCGTTTGGAATTCCGCTCAAGACGTAATGGACTGGTACCGTAAGGGACCTTCAAAGATTGTACACAGGTTTCAGTGCGGGCGGCTATTTGCTTTTATTCTTACCAGTTGGCTGGCGCAGATTACTGCGCGCGATTCATGGCGATGTTGTGCAAAATGGTTGTGTTCGACCCGACCACAGCGGAGCGGAGATTTCCTTCACTCTGCTTTCAGCTGAGCTATTGAATTGCAAAAAAGCAGAGAAGATGGCGTGATAGAAAAGCATTTTAATCGGTATACTTCAATCGTTTTGCATGGAACCCATTTCGCACGTAATCCACATGAATCGCGCGCAGTAGTGTGCGTCAGCCAACTGGTCATCATTGGGAGTTTGGGTAGGCTGGAAATCGATAGTTTTGTATTCGATTGCATCGACTGGTAACAAATAGATCACTTGCTGAGAATCTAATTCGTACACATTGATGGTAGGCTACATCCCGCTTATCGATGTTTATCGTTTTCGTAAACATGCTTCACTACTTGAAATTTTACATAGTCTAGCGGTCGATACCCAGTGTTGCTGCAAGTACCGCATTAGAAAATGATTCCGAGTGTACCGCTTGCTTTGCTATCACAAAAATAGGTTGTATCATGATTATCAATGTAGATCGCAGTATCAAGAGAAATGCACCATTTTCTGGAACGTTAGGCAGTTCAGCGGTCGATACATCGGCCAGTGATATCAGAACATAAACAGAATATGTCCACCCTATGCCAATGCGCATCAGACGCTTTTGCTTAAGCGGCGTACAATGTTAGCAAGGATTTCATCCCATCCAATTCTTAACGGTTGTTATTAGTCACTGTAAGCCTTATCAGTTTCACTGAGGCTCCTGTACCCAACAGTACCATTGAGGTACCCGTACCCTACAATACCTGCGAATATGAACATTCCACTGTTAGCCGTAGAAGCAAGCCGGCCTCGGTGACATTTCCCTTTCTCACGCTCCTAATCGAAGTTTATCAACCATTGTCAGTTTGGATCACCCACTATTAATGTCCCCGTCCCACCCTGCTAAACACCCATGAGTGTCAGCGCTCCTGGATCAACGCGAAAGGCGAAACGAATTTGACAACTCTAGCCTTTTTACGCCCCTTATCGAATCTTATCAACCATTATCAGTGCGGGTCACCCACCATTAATGTTCCGCCCCATCCCGCAAAACACTTATAAATGTCAGCGTTCTTAGATCAACGCGAAAGGCAAAACGAATTGGACGACATTTGCCTTCTCGTGCTCATTATCAAATCTCATCAACCATTATCAACTTGTATCACCCACCATTAATGTCCCTGACCCACCCTGCTAAACACCCATGAGTGTCAGCGCTCTTGGATCAACGCGAAAAGCGAAACGGATTTGACGACTTTAGCCTTTTTACGCTCCTTATCAAATCTTATCAACCGTTATCAATGCTGGTCATCCACCATTAATCTCCCCGTCCCATCCCGCGAAACACCTATGGGTATCAGCGCTTTAGGATCAACCCGAAAGGCGAAACGGATTTGGTGACATTTACCTACCGAGGCTCTTTATCAGCCCTTATCAGCTGCTATCACTTTCGGTCCACCACCGCTGAGGTTCCCTTGGCACCCCCTACATCACTTGTAAAATTCAGCGTCCCAGCTTTGCTGCGACGCGAGATATGAATTTCGTGACAGACGGAGAAACACACACACACACACATACACACACACAGACATACTAAGCGAATTATATATAGTAGGATGCTTTCCCAGGGAACTAAAATAATAAAGGTAATTTTAATGTTATTGTTCTCTCTCATTCTGGAGCGACCTTAAGTACTGTAGCGGCAGTGAAAGCTGTGCCTCTATTAGTTTGAAAGACAAAGAGAGCTCGTATTGCAGTCTTAGGGAATTCTACACAACATATTTGGTAAAAATAGCTGCACTCTTCAAAGGTCCCTTATGTTATCAGCTTATTGCGTCTTGATCGGAATTCCAATCAACTCCTATAGACGGGGCCGCGAGTGCGACGCCGCGAATAGGGAATTTGATCTATCAACCCCCACACGGCTTTCTGACATTAATTGCTGACCGTAATCCATCCTTCCTCCACGTTTGGGTCATATTGAAACCATTTAGTAATTTCCGGTCTGAAAACGGAACATCCCAATCCATGTGTGCTTATTACTTCTTACCATGCTCTACCCATTCCAAACTGGTACCCATTTTCACAGGTTGTTTTCATGTAAAGTCCAAGCTCCGCTCACCACCACAAATGCTCTGCCCACTGTGCCCTGGCCTCTTTCATGGCTTTCAGAAACTCATCTCTGACCTCACTCCATATTCCCTTACGTTTGAGTCATATTGGAACCCAATTAACAATTTTCTGCGTGAAAACGGAACATCCCAGTGCACGCTGCGCCCACCGTGGGCGGAGCTTCGCACAAGCCAGCCGTTCTCGTGCAAGACCAGTGTAATGTTCTTGTTCAGAGAGTCAAATTATCACAAGGGACAAGTTTTTAGCCAATTCGAGAGTTTGACGAAATTTTTGAAAATCTCAGGCCATTGGTGGCAGCACATTGAACAAGGGAGAAGTCGTTGACCTCTGCCGAACAAATGCTCTTACTTCACGCTTGTTACGTAAGTTGAGTCCGATTGGCAAGTGTAACAGGTATGTGTAGGTTATCTTGTTCAGGTTGCAGGATTTTTTGTATTAGAAAATTAAGAACTATTTTACCCACTGGCCACCCCCAGGATTTCGAAGTTGGACCAAAAACTCGATTTGGCTGAAAATTTGCACAGCGCGGTAGTCCGATCCTCTGTGCGTGAATATCGTTTTTTTCCAGGCGGAAACGCCTAATTCGTGTGGTACAGAAATCTCTTGAACCTGATATCCTTCCCTTGTGAGTAATGTTAGTGGCTATAAATAAAGTGGGTGAGAATGCATGCATATCATCATAGAAACACTTCTCAAGCAAAAAGAAAGAAATTTTATGAAATGCAAAAAAAGTGTCAAGCCCAAGACTCGATACATAGTCTACCGATTGCGAGCAGGTAGGCATACCCCTATACCATCTGTGCCCAGGGTGGAGCCTCCATTGGGGAATACCCAACGGGGGTGGGGTCGTATTTGGTCCGCTAGGAGGGGGTCGCAATCGTTGAGGTGGGCAGTGATCAACAGAATTTCTCAGACTGAGAGTCTAGTGTTAGGGGAGAAATGATAAAATTGACTAATTGGGTTCGAGCCCGAAACTAGCTCAACTTAATCATCGTGGAAACTTCATGCATGGCGCAATCCGCAACGAATCCGGTCAACCCCAGTAGCTCTTTTTCTAGTCCGCTGACACCGAAACCATGTAAAGAGACACTTCCGGAATTCACCGATTAACCGTGGAAAGCGATATATATCAACGGGTACCACCGTGGATGGGCACTCCTAAAGCAATTGGATGACGTCCACTATGCGGACTGGAAAGACGTTTGTATCCACTGAGAATGTGGATGAAATCCTCATGCATGGCGAATACAATGGAGAAGCTAACCGACGCTTTTCGCCCTCCCACTAGGCCTCCGAGACGAAGGATGCATACTGGAAAAATTTCAGTAACAGTAAATAGTTTTTTCGGAACAATCGTGGGAAGATCTCGCACACTCGACGAAAAGTTTTTTCTTTGCTGGCTTTCCTCGAGGTTTTTTCTGCCGTTTTGAAGATATGGCATAGCGCAGGCAACCATTCGAAAGCGGCAACCACACAGACCCCGGGCACCCGAAAACGCAATCATATGGTTAAGTTTGAAGGAAGGTGAAGTGAAACAGTTCAAAATATTTTGAAGTTTCCCTCAACTGGAAGCCCATATCGAGAACCACGCAACCATTATGGAACAAGCGGCCAGTGGATAGGTCTGAGGGAGTTATTAGAAGAACAGTTTACAGTTGTTTGAAGGATGAGCTACACGTAAAGTTCGAAGTATTCGAAGGTGTCCAAATTCAGCATGCAGAAGATACCGTTCTCCATCGTGATCGCCGCGTCGCAACCGCAGGAGCTACCCGCGATCAGATGGGCCGCTGTGGAGCGTAATACATGGCTTCTATTCAGCCTTTCTTTTGACTTCTAAGTCTTATATTCTTATTTTTCATCCTTTATCTCTGCCCCATGATTTGCATGAGCATTAAGCCTTCTCCTCTGTCAATTGTCTGAAGTCTACAGTCTCTTCACTCGTGTCATCTTGAGTAGGATCGGTAGAACTTTAGACTAAGGACAGCCATGCGAGCAAGCATGGTTTTGGAGAGGATTCAGTACAATCGAGCACATCCACACGGTCACTAGGCTCATTAAAATGTTGCGAGAGTACAAGATGCCGTCATGTCTTACATTCATCCATTTGAGAAAAGCCTTCGATTCCGTTGAGACAGGAGCGGTTATCAACGCCCTGGGAAGCCAGGGTGTCCCTACTCCGTAGGTGTGAGTACTTGAGAGCTCTACAACACATCTACGATCAGGATTTCGCTATTCTACAAGGAAGTCATCGTCGACGTGAAGAAAGGAGTTCGACAAGGCGACACTATATCTTGAGAGCGTCATGCGTCAATTGGAATAGGGAGGCATGGAAGTGAAGGACCATGACCGGCATCTACATCACCTCCGCTTTGCTGACGACATTGTGCTTATAACACCGACAATCCAGCAAGCGCAGCAAATGCTAGCCGATTTCGACTGCTAGTGTGGAAAAATCAGTCTGCTGAGCCTGACGGAGACGATGTTTATGAGAAGCGGACTGGTACCTGATGCCCCATTCACGCTCAACGGACGAACATCACTGATTGGTTCAGCTATGTTTACCTAGTTCGGGAAGTCAATATGATGAGCGATTTTGCACAGCTGAGGAGGAGGGAAAGAGCGGCTTGGAGAGCCTTCAAGACCATCGAGGGAATATTAAAAAAGACGACGAACATCCTGCCCCGCGCCCCTCTCTTCGATTCCGCTGTTCTTCCTGCCCTAACATACACCTCACAAACTTGGACTCTACGTAAGCAGGAATGCGTAATGCGGTCGCCGTCATCCAACGCGCCTTCGAAAAAAACTATGCTCGATACACGCAAGTGTAGAAGGGAATCCGGAAATCCGAACTCCATCGTCGATCGAAAATCAGGGACACCGTCGTATTTGTCAAGGAATCGAAGATTAGATGGGTAGGAGGACACGTCACTCGGTATCGCCATGACCGTTGGATCAGAGCGATCACCGACTGGATCCCTCAGGACGTCAATTGAATTTCTGGACGACCGCCGGCCCGATGGTAAGACTTCCTCACGAAAGCACTGCGCGAAGGAAACGAGATAATGTGTGTCCCTGGAGCCAGAAAAGTTTACTGCACTGCTTTGGCTCGCGACAGGGACGAATGGAGACGTTACTGGCGCCCGCTCAAGGCTCTCGATGAGCAATGGGACGACAGGCGACAGGTAACAGGTGACTCATCAACGAAATTCAGAAGATGCAAGGCTACGTGTTGTAGTCGTGTGTGCAGGCCACTCCGAAAGTCGAGGGATCCCCGACAGGTAGGTTGTATCTGAACATACAGGAAGAGGCAGTCGTGTCTGTAGAGACCAGCGATAAGCACTAGAAGGCTAAATTTTCAAAACGGATGAGAAGAGAAGGCGGTTCCACATCAAACTCGTGTGAGGGAATGTGAAGTAAACATCTCCGCATCGGGTAAGATTCTTTTGCTTGACAGCAATCAATGGGTGCATTTTGAGTCAATTGAGTGGAAGGAATTTGGCAAGACTCAAACATTGAAACTGGAAATAAAGACACCACCCATCTTGTTCAACTGCTTCCATGACAGTGTTGCAGTCGTGCAAATAGTAGAAAGTTCATATCAGCAAGAGAGTACTTAGTTCTGTGACAAAATGAAAAGCTCACCAGGCTCCTTTGACTGCAACCGTTAGGACTAGAAGTGATATAACTTGTATTTGCTAGGTTTTCATATCAGTTCTGTAGTGGCACATGGCCTGCCGCTTTATTCGAGTAGATTTATAGAATGAGTAACAGAAAGATGATACATCAAAGCATAGTTAATGATAATTTTTGGCCTCGTTGCTCTCCATAAAGACTCTGGGGTGCTGAAGAGCACAAAAGTGAAGAAAATTCAAAGAAAACCTGTGAGAACTGTAGAAATGAGGTGGTCCTGGCCTCTGGCTCTAGCCAACTTGCAGCCTAGAAGCAATTATTTGGACAATTTTTCACGTGATCGTGTCATCCGATAAGATTGCTGTTACTATGGGAAATTTCCTCGTGCTATCCTATCGCAGTCGACATCTTGCCTCTCATACATATAGGAGCCATAGCTGCCTTGCTGACTATATCGTAGATAGGTGTAGGCTATTTCGAAACTGTGGCCGTCATCTGATTTACGCGTTACTTGCGCGTTTAGTACTCACCCTCGCCGTGCCGTGATGACACATATGTCGTTGATGAAGGTCCATCTACTCGCGGATGAAACCAAGGTACTCTTATTATCGTACCTAGGGGAAAAATGGTATTACTGCACCTAAAGACACCAGAAGGTGTAAATTCGGCATACTGTGGAATATTATAGTTGGTGTGCTCAGCAATGCAGTAGTAGAGAAAGAACGACATAAAACCGCAAAAAAAGTCGAGGAATATGAACCTGAAAATCTCCCTCCCCTCTATCGTCCTCTGCGTCACAAGCCGGAGTGGACTGAAGACAAGCCGCAGTCTTAACCAGCCGGGCGCGATCGTTGTCCCGCTCCCTCACACCGACTCACCTGGCCGCATAACCGCATAACGGCATGCCGAGCTGCGGAGTCGTTAAAGACCCCAAGCCGCGTTTTTTCAATGCGATTTTAGCCACATATGACCTCTTCTAAGGTAGAGGGTTCGTTTTCAGAGAACATGTACTCCAAGATCTCAGTTTCCCCTTACCCCTACTGGTGCCTTCAAAGGCACACCACGCGATACTAATATCAGTAGCTTACATTCTTGAAGCGAGTAAATCTTTGGACAACTGCTCAGGCTAAACCTTTTTTGCAGCTACACAGTGCACCTCAACCGTGTTGTGCCTAGTTGAACGCAAACAAGCCACGCCCACTCAACAACCTAATCACATCAAACCCCAGACAAACAAATTTACAATAAGGAAGCTGCATGCATCATCGAGATGGCTGTTCCATTAAATTGTCTTCCCCCATCACAATTTTCCTTCCCACGTGTGCAGCAGTTATTTGAGGACTTACTTACCTTAGGGAAGAAAGCCACTGATCTTCTTATTGCCTGGTGTGCCTTTAAATTTCATGAGAAGTAGAAGACGGAAGTATGGCGCATACACTGGAAGAAAGCGGGTTAACTCATAGCTAAGCTAGAACATCATCTAATAACAGCATTAGAACATCTTGAAGGGTTAGGCATCTTTCAACTAAATCCAGAAAATACATTGCGGATTCGGAGTCGAGCCCGTGTCGGATCTCCAGATCGAGAGCCATGAACATTCGGTACTCACCGATGACCTGCTGTCCTATCTGATAGCCACGCGAGAACATCCTGAAAGGCCAATTACCCTTCCAGTTCTGTCCTCTGTCCGTTGTAAAGGTAGAAGGCATGGTTTGTACCCAGAGCGAAGATGGCAAATGCTAAGAGGTGAATTCTACTGTACTGCTAACAGAAAGGTGATTGAAGAGCATGGGGCTGCTTCTACAGAGGTTTCATGGCACTCTCTATGAGGCTGTCACGCTTTTGATTAATAAAAGTTTCTCGTCAACATTTCCTCGACTCGTACATATCAAGATCTGAACAAAATACTAAGAATTTTTGAAGCGCGTTACAAAAAGCAAGGACTTATTCTTGTCGGTCATATCGCTGGCTTTCGCTTCTTCATCGCATGCAACTGCGATTTTCATGAATTTTTCATTTAGTTATTACTGTTTTCTATTTTTCTTCCTGGATATCGTTTCCCGTTCGCGTTGTATTTTAGTCGTACAGTTCTACTTTTGTTTTTTCACGTCATCGAAGCCAGGCATTGGAGCAGCTTCGGCACAGGCAGTATGCAAGCAAGTTTTATAGTTTTTTGATTTTCTGCTTTCTACTTCTCTTAACTTCTTCCCTCAACACTCTGCCACCTCAAAGGTAGATCGTTGATTCCCTCTTCCCATAACTCTAGGTTCTTATGGTCGAAGAAGCTAGCGATCGCCTTTGCAAGCAAGTCATAATCAACGAATTTTGTCTTGCTTAGGAAGAATTTCAGAAGAAGGAAGAGGTGAAGGGGCAATGTCTGAAGTGTATGGGGCAGCACATCCCAGCCGAGCTCGTGTAGCCTGATTTGGGTACTCTTCGCGATTTTGGAGCCCGTGTTCTCATGAAGTAGGGTGACCGCGGACCTTCTGCGATTCTCGAACAGCGACGGCGAGCTGCTGGAACTGGTGAGTGCAACTGGTGACTGTCCCGCCTTGTATGACCATGCCTTGGAAAAGCATTCCTTCCGCGTCCCAGAGGTACCCAGTCTTGAGTGTAGTTTGTCTTCCATGTCAATCTCGCCGTTGCTGAAGTTGATGAATCAGCGGCGCACGGTCTTGTAGCTCACACATCCCTTGCCGAACGCGGCGCTGATGGAGTGGCAAGCTTCCGTCGCTTTGGTGCTGCAAGACCTCTCATAGAGATGACACCGCGCGTGGGGTGGATATCGTCTACGGACATTGTAGGCCTCTACACGGAATCTGGTAGGTCAGTATATATATTGACTAGAAAGCTTAGAGAACGTTCTACCATATCCCTGAACCGCGTGGACTCGCTTCGAAGTAAACAAGAGTTATTGATTTTTTTTGGAAAAATCTTATAAGAATTTTGGGACAACCTAATTAGGTTTATGAATGTTCTTGAGATTTTTCAGGTGATCGCCGGACACTGGAGCAGCATTTGCACAATTTTTAAAAGCAATTTTGTTGTTGTTTTGTTGTGTGTCATTTTTTTGTATTTGATAATTACTGTTTCTACTTCTCCTTCTTGAATATTGTTTTTGCTTTCCTATCCGTAAGGTATTTGGGAAGTAAGGATGTTCTTGATTCTTCCAGATGATTGAAGTTGTCTTGTGGAAGATTTCATAAAATGCTCTCTTGTCACGGAAAGTTCAAATACCATTCTCCCCCCCCCCCCCCTTACGCCGACGACACCAATTCCTATCTAGTTTTTTATGGCACCACGTGTTTCATCTCATTTTCGTTCGTTAAAAGAAATATTAATAAAATCGACCATTACAAATACATGGCAACAGTGCACTTAGCAATACTTGCAATCCGGTAGCAGTAATGGGGCCCATATACGACTCTCCCCCTTTACCCACGTTGATAGTGGGTAAAGGGGGAGAGTCGTATATGGGCCCCATAGAGAGAGCGAACTCTTTTTTTTTTTAGAGTACTTTAATGACAAGTTCTAGCGAAGGGACTTGGACATGGTTTCTGACGGTCCAATCCAGGGGACATGGAGAGTGCAGTAAAGGACACGATGCGTCAAGAAAATACTAGGCGAAACTTGAGGTATTTTCAGGTGTGATAAAGAGGCTTGGATCGGGAACGAAGAGGCTCAAAGGGCGTAAAAGATACGAATAAAACCGATGCCCTTTAAGAGGAGATGGACGGATAAGATATTGATAAGTACGTTTTGCGGTTTGCTAAGCCACGGTGATAAAGTTGGTTAAGAGCAGTGAAGGTGTGAGAAAGCCAGCTGAGATCAAGATGATGTAAGGAAGACTTCGATGAGCTTTTTAGTGAGGAGATCCCTCGCATTGAGAGCCCATGGATGGAGACTCCGGGTGAGTACATCCCATCCTAGGCTGATGAAAAAGTGGGCCCACTGCTGGGAAAGATGAGGACTGCAAAGGGATTCGTTGGGATGGGGTACTGGTAGGAGCATGGAAGGTCCTTAAGGAGTACTTAATATGCTGGCTATTGCGATTCCTCAACAGTACTTAATATGTTGGCTATCGTGATTCCTCAACTTTCTCCGCAAAATACCGCCATTGTCATCTTTGAACAAAAAGGGAACGCAATGAAAAATTTCAGCCGGCTAGGGATCACTTTATAACGCATACCATAAAGCTACACGAGCGAGTCCAGATGATCAGTCCCAGTCTCCCAGCAACAGTTTGATCTTATGCCTATAAGGTGGACGACGGTGGCGATCTTCTGCGCTGGACAATTCATGGGGAAGTACAGAAAAAAGGCTCGATCGTGTTACGTGACACTCCTTGACTTATAGAAGGTTTTCGATCCATTTTCCTAATCAGTGATTTGGATGGATCTTCAAAAGCATAATGGCTTATATCTCTCGTTAGGAATATGTTCCACCAGGCTGAAGCGTTCTCACGAAGTGATGTGGCAATCACAGTAAGAATACCTCAATTATCAGCCGTTATTCCACCTACTCACTCCAGTTATCAGCTCTGACTCCACCTCCTCACTCTGACTATCACAGCAAAAGGTCTCATAGAAGATCCGCTGACTATCATCCTCTACGGAGACGACCTTACCTCATAACGGATAGCAGAGAGGAACTTCAGCTAGAATGCAGAAGTGGCAGGAAATGCTATCAAAGGATAAGGTGATTCATTCTTCGAAAAAAGAAGATTTTTAGTATCTGGGAAGCTGTCTAACTGCTGAAAGTAACATGGATCATAGAGTGAAATCTCGAATATGTGGCATGGATGAAATGCTATCGATTGTAATCGGAAAGGTAAGGTGTATCATTTGGTGATGAGACCCTCAATACTGTATAGGAGCGTATATCAGTCCACAGCAAAGCATAACAAACTACGTGCACTTCGCCGAAGGGGCTGAGAGAGGCATGTAGCTGGACACTGGATAAGGCTAGCAACGAGGGCAAGCATGCCATGAACTCCTGTTCAACTAAAGATGTGGAGTAATGGCTACGATGGTACGGGCACGCGCTAGCTCTTGGTAGACTAATAAACCTTCAAAGACGGTTTATTCGTTCAATGTGAACAACTTTAGAGCCGAATCCCCGGGCAGACGAACACGGAGAGTTCCAAAAAGGAAATGGAGAGTTCTAGTTCTCTCTTCTTGAAACCTCGGCATGATGTTAAATTAATCGTGTGCTGCTTTGCCAAACGAGGTTAGTAGGTGGATCAATTTATTTTTGGCCTGACGTTTCGACCCTTTCGTCGTCTTCAGAGGCCTAAAAAGTGGTTCGAAGTTTGCTGACCCTTGACTTACCCGATCAAGCGCCACAAACCCCTAGCATTTCGGACTTACCCACTCAATCCATGGAGAGTCGAATAGACGAAAGAAAGAAATTGAACTCACCCCGTGATCCACCGCGAGTGGTAGGACGTCGCTACCGACTCGTGTTAGTATAATGTGCGACTGAGAATCACTATACAGCGGTGTTGACAAATGACGGTGCTGTTAGTCGCGACATCATTCTAACCCACAGAGCGGTACAAACGGCAGGAATTCACTTGTGATTGAAGGGCACTCATTTCTGTTGTTCATTATTGGATTCCTCACGGATATCCAAAACGCTTCTAATGCCTTCCTAGATGAAATCTCGGTCTCATGTGACAGAATTTTGCACTTCACGTCAAAGTCATTCCCGCTGTGCTGTTCACGTCTGTGCCTTCCAAGTGGAGTTGTTATTGATCCCCTTCTCTTACTGGCCAGATGTTCATTTATACGCGGTATCAAAACGCGGCCGGTCTCCCCAATATACTTGCCATTGCACACCCTACATTCAATCTCATAAGCCACACCGGATTTTGTACAGTCTCCTATCTTGCCGTAGGGGCAAATCACGCAGTTCTCCGAAACACATTCGCAATCGTAGAGCCTGTTCCGTACCAGCTGACGTTTGATGCTGCCGTTCGGAATATTGACAAGAACGACATCGTTTTGAAGCTGAGCACGAACTAGGCATCGACGTATTGCTGAGAAGAATGTGTCAGAGATAAAGGACAAACAAAAAGGTATGCGGTCTTGGAAGGGCGATTCTCGTCTTCTATGATCAGGAAATGTTCTAACGTGGTACGATGGTTGAGTATAGCCGTTTTGAGCAGCTATACGAGAAGCCAGCGCGACTGATTCTCGTCTTTCGTCGTTGCCCGTGCACACTGCTGTGGCAGTCTTGAACATGTTTTTAACAACAGCTCTCTTTACAGCAGGGTGGGCCGATTTCGCGTGGATCAGGATATTCTTAGAACTTCCTTTTCGGTACCACTTGACGCTGATCATATCGTCGGACACCTTCACCTGGGTGTTAAGGTAAGGTAGCCAACCATTCGTTGGTGTCTCTCGAGTGAGCTTGATGTACTGAGATTGTTCGTTAAGAATACGAAAGCATTCATCCATCTCAGACTGCATTGATGTTATGATGAAACAGTCATCGATGTATCTGCAGTACATCAGTGGCATACGAGCCAGCACCGGTTCTTCGATTCTACTCATGAAGCATATCGCAAAAACCGGTGCGAGCCGCTGACCCATAGCTAAACCTCTTATTTGCGAGTAGTACGAACCTGACCATTTAAATATGTTACAACTAAGACACTCCTTGACCAGAGTCATGATGTGATTCCTCTGAAGTCCAAAGGTGTTAATGTTACTATGATGCCTATCAAGCATTTCGGACAATGCTTGTAGGGCCATGTCGTTTTGGACGTTTGTATACAAAGAGGTGACGTCGAATGACTCTACAGCGTAGCCAGGGCAAATTCGGGCGCTGAGTAGGTGGTCAAGGAATGATCTCGTATTGGTCAGGTGCGCAGGAACCATGGTCAGCAGTTGGCTCACGATGATGTTGAGAAACCATGAGATTCTGTCGGTTGGTCCACCTACGCAGCTAATAATTGGTCGTATTTTGAAGGTGTCCGCCGACATGGAAGTCACATTTTCAGGGGAAAGCTTGTGAGTCTTAATCAGACTGTAGAACACAGGACATCTGGGACAATCTATCTTAAGCCTAACAACCAGCTTTCTGTCAATCCCCGCAGATGAAATGGAGTCAGAAATGGAAAGTTGTTATCAACAAGAACCTATGATATCGGGGATATAAATGTGGATGTTATAGAAGAAAAAACAAACGGTGACATAAGGCAAAAGTTGAGAGCCACAAGGGATCAAAAGAAAGTTGCTTGTTGTTTACCCGCCGGAATTATCCCTCACCTGTATTTGCCAACACAGAAATTATTACGGAGGGAGATATAAGCTTAATGATATTTCGTAATAGGATTCCACCAGCATTCGCTCTTCCTTTAATGATTGCTGCATTCGTGTCCGTCTTCAACTCATTTACATCCTTTGTGAAATGCCTCTTCCATTCCGCACATAACAATGCTCTATTTACCAAATATTTTCGTGAAGCGGCGATTTACGTTATGTCTCAGTGCTGAATATTCACTGCAGTTTCTCTCCGTTAAATTCGTAGAGCTAGCTCCAACTTGATGAATTTGTGAGCAAGTGCGATTACGTTGTGGGTGTTGACATTTAGATGGCGACAGAGTACGAATACTTCCATATGAGGGGACATTATACAAATAAAGTCAATACAGGTGTATGGCTGGGCGAGCGCACAATAGCTGATTCTCCATTTTCAGCTGTTAATTGTGGAAACATGTATTGTACGGAGAAATGAAATGTCATGTGAAGCATTCAGAACAAAAAAGCTCGGCATAGAAATGAAAGAGCAGCAGTGAATGTTTTGAAGTGGAAATTGATAGGTTCCCTTTTCCCTCCCATCTATACATGTTACACAGGAGTTCTGAGTTCAAAAGTGACTGATGTCCCAAGCGATCATCGGTGATTTCAGTCAGACAAAAAACTTATAAATTCTGTAGGAATGTGAATATTTGAAGAAAAACGGAAAGGAAAAATCCCTAGGTAACTGTTTTGGTTGAATCTCCACGGGATAGGTTACGTTTAACACAATGATTCCTTGTATTTTCCTTATGTGTACGATTGGATAAAGAAAATAAAAGTGAAAATCAATAAATATTCACATTCTCAAAGGCATATCTCTCCATGTTCGTTTGTCCATGTCAGCACACACACTCAGCTGTGTGGATAGCAGTTTTTCCTATCCCAGCGGCTTTGTATTATATTTAGCCACTGAAAGCCACTCACTACTCAGTATAAATAGGGCCAGTGCTGGATGCATGCGTACATCGCCAAACTAAATGCTCGTTCACATTCTCTTTGCGCTTGTTTTCTTGAGTGCCCTCACGGCTCAGGAAAATTACGATGTAAGCTACTTCTTGAGACGTGGTGATGCCTACTACATAAAATCTATCTTTTTTCAGTGCCCTGCCGATCCAGAGATGGCAGATTTCTGCTGGAGTTTGAAGTCTGACAATTGCGGAAATGGTGACCCATTCTACGAGCCATACGTGAAATACTGTCATGATACTTGTGACGTTTGTTAGTAGCTTTGTGGGCATAGTATGTTACAATAAACTCTTTTCGTAATTTCGTGTCCTCATTTGCGTATTGGCCTTCACCATAATTTTACCAAGCTCGAGTTTGGCCATACACCTCTGCTACCCTCACCACCACGCAAATATGGCATCGTTAATGTGGAAAGGGGGGTATCGATCGAACAATTTTCGAAGACATAGCGCGTGAGGAACATAATTGAGAGAATATGCAAAAGACGAATACTAAAATCGTTTCGCTGCCGATAAGTCTTAATAGCGAGGGTGGTTAAATCGGACCAAAAATTACCGCTACGATGCTAGTAAGCGAGTCCTTCAGGCTAATAGTTCTCGCAGGTAGCCAAGGCGAAATAGTTGGTTCTCGAAGCTAGATGATCAAACTATTCCCGAACACGCCCGATTCCGAAGAAGGATCCTGAACACTTGCTCACGCCCGCCCGCCCTTACTGCAGAGCATAATAGGTTGGTATAGCTTCAGGCTGTCGTTCTTCATCCTGCTTTATTGTCAAATGCGGTTTTTCGTTTTCGGCTGCTATTGAAGGCACTATACCGTGATGGGTGACGGGCGCAATTTCGCCTTGAGTAAAAAATGGAACTGCTTTACAGTAGACTTAGGCAACAATACTGTGAATGTGCACTTTTAGGGTTAAAGGATAGTATCAGGTGTGAACGACAAACCTTAACAGGTCCTCCTATATATGTCGTAAACTTTCAATGACTTTCACTTTTATTTTCTTTATCCAATCGTACACATAAGGAAAATACAAGGAATCATTGTGTTAAACGTGACCTATCCCGTGGAGATTCAACCAAAACAGTTACCTAGGGATTTTTCCTTTCCGTTTTTCTTCAAATATTCACATTCCTACAGAATTCACCTTCCGCCCATTGTAGGCGGGCCTCCACCCACCTCAATAACGTGCAACACCGCCTAGACATCGCTGGTCTCCATCGATTTTTTCGCAGTCTCTGGGCTGCTCCTGAGGCAACTTATAAACGCCCACAGTAAACACCACCTACGTGGAGCGTGCTCCGCCAACTGAAGGCGGGTATTCTTCATCTGCTACATACACTCTTAACTCATTTTGGCCTATCTTTTCCCGACTGCTAGACTTTTTTGGAAGAAATTACAGCAAATTATAGAATTTTGCATCTAAACACCGAACATTTTAACGCACGCCACGCCCACAGTGGGGGAGTCTGACATAATCCATATGCTAACTGTTCATCTCTTAGCAAGACCCACCCAAGCCTAACTTGACCTGACTTCTCCGCTTCTTCTTCAGGTAGCACTAAGTTTCGGGTGCACAGACAGACAACATGACAGACACACCAAACTCCTGGTTCATATATAGAATAGATTCATCATCTGCTACATACACCGTTCACTCACTTTGGCCCACCTATCCCGACTTCTGGGTTCTTTTGGAACGAATTGTAGAGATTCGCTTCCAAACACCGAACATTTTAACGCAGGCCCCGTCCACAGTGTCCACAGTGGGCGAACTCTGACATAGTCCAGTGAGTAGTATGCAGTACATATAGACACCTCCTGCACAAAATACAATATTTTCAACCAATATCGATCGGTGATGCATGATGTTGTAGTATTTCAACCTTCATGAGTGCATTGAGGGGTAAATCTGCACATTGGGGCGCATTTTTCACCTAAGGCTCAGTAGGAAGAGAGGATTCCTTTCTTCCTCTAGGCTTAGTCCATGGTGGTATGCACTCCCCTCTCTTTGCGACAGCGCCTAAATTCTGTATATCGTCCCAAAAGAATCGGAACGTCGAGAAAACTTGAGTAAGGGTGAGGTGAGAGAGTTTGTATCTGTGCGGTTAAGAGAGGCCCCTCTTCAGTGGGCGGAGCGTGCTTCAATTAAGCGGTGCTCACCACGATTAACTTCATAACCGGGCTACAGAGCAGCCTAGAAATCATAACCTTTCATCATGACCTATATATGAACCAGGAAAATTGTTTGTCTGTTATTTTGTCAGTCTGTCCACCCAAAACTCAACATAATCTGAGAAACAAGCGGGAAAGGTTGGATCAACTTTGGGTTGGGTGGTTCATGGTAGTAGGAGATGTAAAGAGCGCACATGGACCATGTGAAAATCCTTCGTCTACTGAAGGGGGACATGCGTTAAAATAATCGGTGTTTTGGTGAGGAATTCCATAAGTCGTTCTAAACGAGCCCGGACGTCGCCAAAAAGGGGAAGGGGTGAAGGCGAGTTTATGGTGTTTGTCGCAGGCAAGAGAGACTCGCCTTCAGGAGCGCAGCATTCAATAGATGAAGTCGTGTTCACTCATGAGAAATTGTACTTCCTCTTCATAGCGGTCTGGGGACGGTGTAAGAGCTGACCAATGTTTAACCGTAACAAAAATACACCAAATTAAAAGGGTAAACGGAGCCTAAGCTGGGATATTAGTTCAAATTATTGGTTTTTAAGCGGGAGGCTAATAACGGCTTATCAACCATACCATTGAGTGAGTCCCAAGAAGTTGAAATCCTCTAGCCTCAACCTATCATACCCTATATATAAACCAGGAGTTTGGTGTGTTTGTACTGTTGTGTGTCTGTCCGCTCGCTTCTTGGTTCTACCAGAAAAACGAGTGGGGGAGTTCAGGTCAAGTCTGTGTTGGGTGGAGTATGGTCCAAGATGTACAGAGAGCACACAGTAGGCATGGCGTGCTTTGCACTGTCCTCGGATCAGTGCCAAAATACTTTAATTCGTCTCAGAATTGAGCGGACATCGGGAGAAGGTGGACCAAGATGAGATCCGGGTATATGTAGCAGTTGGGGGAAACCCACCTTCAATGGGCGGAGCGTGCTCCAAGTGAGACAAATGTTCATAACCCGGCTTCAGAGCAGTGTAGAGACTGAGGAAAAATCGGTATAGGTCGGCGAGATCTGAGCTGTGTTCAGCATATCTGAAGTGAGTGGCGACCCACCCACAATGGGCGGAGCGAGCAATCGAAATCATATTCGCTCATCAAACATTATGATTCGTCTCTAGAGCGATCTAGGAACCGGGAAAAATCGAAGTAATGTGCAACAGCTCAAGTAGCATAAATAATGCCAAATGATCACGTTAGGCGAAGCATTCGCTACGGTGTCGATTGAAAATATCAGTGTTTGTGCCGAAGGCTGGGAAGGCTTATGGACCATAGTATTTAAGCGCCCTCATAAAAGTTGAAATACTGCAACATCATGCATCACCGATCGATATTGATTGAAAATATTCGCTTTGAAGATATGGCATAGCTCGGGTAGTCATTCGAAAGCGGAAACCTCGCAGGCCCGAGCACGCGAAAACGCACTTGTATGGTTGAGTTTGAAGGGAGTTATGACCATTCGAAGTGAAACACATCGAAACTTTTAAAATTTTCCTCTTCTAATCCTCAAGTGGCTTTCCTCACAATAGCTTCCTTCGTTTCGAAGATAAGGCATAGCTCAGCAGAAGCGGCAACCTCGCAGACCTCATTTCACAGAAACGCACTCATATGGTTAAGTTTGAAGGAAGTTATGACCATTTGAAGTGAAACACTTCGAAATTATCCTCATCTAATCCTCAACTGGAAACCCATATCGAGAACTAAGCAACCATTAGGGAAGGCAAGCTGTCAATAGATAGTTCTGAGGGAGTTATTAAGAAAACAGTTCACAGCTGTTTGAAAGATGGGATCTAGGTAAAGTTTGAAGTGTTTGCAGTCGCGAAAACGAGCTTGTGTTGAAGTTCCTGCTCAACTGTCTCTTCTACACAATCTCAACGGTACTTCGTAAAAACGTCGAGAAGAAAGCTCTCATTGATGCCATGGATACATGCATTTTGATCATAGATGAGATTTGTGATGAAGGGTGAGTAGTTTTCGAATGGTTACCTTTCCTTTTTGCTGAAAATATATGATTATTTGTGTAGGATCTCTTCGATAACTCTTTCTTTAAAATATGCTTTTTTATTTTATAATAAATTGTTCAGTCATTCTGGGAATAGAACCGCAGTCAGTGGTGTCTCGCCGTGCTTTGAAAGCTGACAAAATCTCTTTTTCGGATCAAACTTTCTCACAAGTGTTGATGTCCTCAATGCGTTCAGCCAAAGAGCAGTTCAAATGATCTTCGCTGAAGTAGGAGCGGCGGGCACTGCCCTTACCTTTCCGAATTCATCCTTTGCTTGGATTGTCGCTCGCTTTTCGAAGTCTGAAATTTTCATAATTTGTGAGGTCAGTAATCGCTGCTTTTCGTTGACATTATTACGTTGACAACTGCTTGTTGATGAATGTGATATAGTACCGTTTTGGTATGCTATGAGGTGATTAGTTGAAGGAGTGATGCTTGAATAAATAATTTGCCACTGAATCTTCTTGTTGGTGCCTGCTGTTTTCTCGACTGACTATTTAAAAATGGATCTTCCATGAATGAAAGTCTCTTCACTTTTGTGGTAGCTGCAGTTGTTCTATTAACACTAATCTGCTATAAGTTCCTTAATTGATGCTACTCCCTTTAAGGCGCTGATAATGAATGTAACACTTACTTCGAGCAGTAGCAATGGTGCCTCTCCCACAGTGGCACAACTGTAGTGGCGCTAAAGGATGCTACTGCTCGAAATGAATGTTATGTCCATGATCAGCACTCCTATTAGCCTGCGGATAGGAATTTAGAGCGAATTTCTTGGGAAAGGCTTGTTACATAGATAGTCGTTAACGATGGAAACGGATTTCATATTCGTGATCAGCAGCCCACATAACACCTGTGGCTAGGTTTCACACGATGCTTGGGGTAATGATTGTTGAATAGTGCGTAGTGTCTTATTTTATACACAGTGATACACATCATCATTTCAAGTATGTGGTAAGCCTTGGAGTAGGGGAAGTATAAGTTAGGAAAGGTTTGTATTGCCCAATACTTGCTCAGTAAACAGCATAAAGTTGTTGTCTTCCATGGATAGCCATACTTTCAAGTTTCCCTCTTAAAAAGCCTCGGACACAACCGCAACGACTTGGTAGTACGTCAGCGGCTCATGTTTCTTTCTCCTTGGCTGATGAAAATTGAGAAGAAGCGTGAGTGAATGGAAGCGATTTTTCTATTGGAATTATCTCATATTTGATGGTCTTCGGTAGGGAAGGGCCCATTGTATACTGGCAAAGTGCAAGTTTTTTATTTTTTGTTGACTAACTTTACTGGCGGCTCAAAAAAGGGACTGATGCCGTTCGAAATCGGTTTCGTTCTGTTTTTATACAGATTTTGAATGGAATCGAACCCTGGGCTCAAAAGTTTTGTCGAGCAAAGCCTCACTCTTATATTATACCTCAGTGGTCTATTAGGAACCAATCAAGAAAACCTCTCTAATGCTTGTGTTCGTGAGCTCATAATGACAAGCTCTTTTAAAAAACTATGTTTATGTTGACTACGTTTATGTTTTGTTTAGGAAGTCCATGGTTCTGTAAGCTACTTCGCATAAGGAATCCGAGCCGAAGATCTTCGCGATCTTTATCGCGTTACGGGGTACCGGTGCGAAGCGTGCTGTGGGCAAAATGATGTAAACAGGTGAGCTTCGCGACTTCCACCGCCTTACGGGGTACGGTGCGGAGCGGGCTGTGGGCAAAATGATGTAAAAGAAATTTCGCAGCAATGTGGTTTGGCGGCATTCAGAAGATTTTACATTTGTGCTGAGGGGTAGTCCATTAACAGCCTTCACTACAAAGGCTCATTATAGCAGTACAGTAGGTATCGATATGCATGCAATAAGCTCTACAGAATGTAAGCCTCTGCAATTGTGTCCATCCACTGGTGTGGTCCATCACATTGCCCGGCCCTTCGTACGAAAAGCGACAATTACGATCCATGGCACGTGATGCTGCAGTTTTTCATCTTCTGCGACTGTAATCATTGAATGGGATCCCATTGCCTGTTTTCAGCTCTTCGCTTAGAGATCTATGATTTCGATCGATGTCGACCAATCGGACTTTATTAAAGTTCTGCAACAGCATCGCCTACCGGTGTGGCTCGCTGATCATTTTCCAGAATTTCATCTTCTATGAGGGTACTCACTCAATGGTATGGTCCATAAGACGTTTCCAGCCTTTCGCACGAAAACCGATATTTCTAACCTACATCCTCATGACGCCCGATGACGCCCGTCTGCCGATCAGTTGACATTATTTTTGTCACTCTGGCAGCTTCGAATTACTTGAGCTTTCTCCGGCGCTCTAGACCGCTCTGGAGCGGTGTTATATTTTTTATGAGTGAGCACGATAATGTTGATTGCACCTTCCGCCCATTGTAGGTGGGCCTCCACCCACCTCAATAACGTGCAACACCGCCTAGACATCGCTGGTCTCCATCGATTTTTTCGCAGTCTCTGGGCTGCTCCTGAGGCAACTTATAAACGCCCACAGTAAACACCACCTACGTGGAGCGTGCTCCGCCAACTGGAGGCGGGTATTCTTCATCTGCTACATACACTCTTAACTCATTTTGGCCTATCTTTTCCCGACTGCTAGACTTTTTTGGAAGAAATTACAGCAAATTATAGAATTTTGCATCTAAACACCGAACATTTTAACGCACGCCACGCCCACAGTGGGGGAGTCTGACATAATCCATATGCTAACTGTTCATCTCTTAGCAAGACCCACCCAAGCCTAACTTGACCTGACTTCTCCGCTTCTTCTTCAGGTAGCACTGAGTTTCGGGTGCACAGACAGACAACATGACAGACACACCAAACTCCTGGTTCATATATAGAATAGATTCATCATCTGCTACATACACCGTTCACTCACTTTGGCCCACCTATCCCGACTCCTGGGTTCTTTTGGAACGAATTGTTGAGTTTCGCTTCCAAACACCGAACATTTTAACGCAGGCCCCGTCCACAGTGTCCACAGTGGGCGAACTCTGACATAGTCCAGTGAGTAGTATGCAGTACATATAGACACCTCCTGCACAAAATACAATATTTTCAACCAACATCGATCGGTGATGCATGATGTTGTAGTATTTCAACCTTCATGAGTGCACTTAATCAATAATATGGCGCATAAGCCGTTTCCAGCCTTCACACAAACACTGATATTTTCAATCAACACCGTAGCGAAGGCTCCGCCCAGGTGGTCATTTGGCATTATTTATGCCACTTGGGCCGTTACACATTACTTCGATTTTTCCCGGTTCCTAGATCCCTCTAGAGAAGAATCATAATGTTTGATGAGCGAATATGATTTCGATTGCTCGCTCCGCCCATTGTGGGTGGGTCGCCACTCACTTCAGATATGCTGAACACAGCTCGGATCTCGCTGACCTCAACCGATTTTTCCTCAGTCTCTACACTGCTCTGAAGCCGGGTTATGAACATTTGTCTCACTTGGAGCACGCTCCGCCTCGATCAATATCGATCGATTCAATCAATACCGACAAAGCCCATGTGCGCTCTGTACATGTCTCACCCTTCCCCACCCAACTCACTTGAGCCGACCTTTCCCGCTATTTCTGAGAGCATCGGGTGTCGAGTACCTCAAACTTGGGTAATTAAACCGGACAGACAGACAGACAGACAGACATCATTACAAACACACCAAACTCCTGGTTTATATATAGGGTATGATAGCAAGTCTCTTCCTCTGCTCCTAACTAGCAGTTGTGGATAAACCATTTTGTGCATTTTGTTCTCCATGTTTTTATGGGAAGAAGTTCTTCCCTTGGGGTGGGTGGGTGGATGGGTGGGAGGGAGGGAGGGAGGGGGGAGGTTGTTCCTCACGTTATAATGGGAAGAACTTCTTCCTTTGAGGTGGGAGGGAAAGGGAGGGAGGGCGTTTTGTTCGCCACGTAAAGCTGTTTTTTAATAAAAACCAAGTTAACATTTGAAAAACCTTTATTGATATGCAACAGATTGTAACAAACTGAAAACTAACAGTCACAGACGTAAGAAGAGGGGGGGGGGTCGTATTGAGACCTCGTTTTGGGGGTCGTATTTTTCGAAAATTTTTCGCAACTGGACGCTGACCCTGGCCGAATTCTCACTTTTTCGTGTGAAACTTTGCATGTGGCCCTTATAAAGCAAATACAACATAAATATGTGAGTAGCGAAGAAACTCACTTTCCGTGGACGATCTTGGAAGACTGTTCAGGCTGCACCTTCACTGTGGCTGCACGGTGCACTCTCCCAACGTTCTGCTTGCTTGAACACAACCGAGTCACGCCCACTCGACCAAATCATACCTGGCCTAAAAACGAATAAGTTTCCAACGAGGGAAACCTGCAGTAAGTGACGATAATTCAATGGAGCAGCCACTTCGATGATGAAGCATCTTTCACGTTGGAAACTCGTTCGTCTAAGGCCAGGTGTGAGCTTTTTCAGCGGGCATGGCTTGGTTTTTTTTTCAAGCAGGCAAAACACCGTAAGGAGGTACCGTACAGCAGCAGCGAAGGAGCACTCTTAACAGTTATCCAAGGACCTATTTACTCGCTCCAAAAAAGTAAGCCACCAATCTGACTGTGGCGTGGTGTGCCTCTAAGGGTTTTTCATGAGTAACCGAAACCTTACTGTCGGTAGGCAAGTAATACTATTAGGAAACTTCCATCATCACACATGTAATTTGAGCAATCTGTTCAGGACACTGACGGGGTGTTTTTGAAGACACGCCCAATATCAGAAAGAATGGGGGAGGTGGGAGCTCATACTGTTTTCCCAGTTTTCGTAGCATATCCCCTATTACCGTCCTTGACAACCACCAAAATGTTCGCATCCATTGCCCACAACTAATTTTGTCCCTGGTCTGTTTGCGAAAAAGCGTCAACAGTGTCACCGCTGGGTGCCTTTGGACGGAATTTACGTGTAGAATGAAATGAAACAAGCAATGATCAAAAAAGTTTTCAATGGTGGAAGTGAATCGTGTTATGCTTGCACTATACTGTCTTTTGAAATAACAGTCTCGTGATAGCAAAGTGGCGCAGATATGAAGTGCTAATGACTCTTGAAAACCAGTGCCACGGAGACACATCCAGCTGCAACTGAAGTTTCATACAAATTTTGTATCATATGATTTTGTTTCCATGACGTATGTTTAGCGAAAGTGCATCACAGCTATTAAGCAAATAGTGGGCGTACATCCGATCACTTTCGCCACATTCAATATGCTCCTCATTCTCGCAGCGTTTATTACCTTTCTAGCTAGTACCCACGCTGAAAGTTTGTGCAGCTGAATGAATGCTTCCCGATTTTTGACGAAATACGAGGATACGCTAAAACCTGTGCTAAAAGCATTTTTCCACTACCAGAGCCACACAGAAGCACCAGAACGATCCTGGTGTACCCGACAGTGGAAGAATGAACTGGTTATTATACTAATTTATAATGGATTTGTGCAGCAAGGGTTCTCTTTTAGCAAATTTCTCTGCGATTTTCCGTCAAAGTCACTAGGAGGGTGAATTCGGCAGATTTTGCGATATTAAGTAGGTGTTCTCAGCAGTCAAACAGTAGAGAAAGGACGAGAAAACTGCAAAAGACTCGAGATGAGAACCCGATAACCCCCTTTTCGCGCCTCTCTGCGACACTAGTCGGGGATGGATTGCAGACGGGCTAGAGACCAAAACAGCCGGCCACGAACGACCTGCAGCCCTCCACGCAACTCGCCCTGCTGATGAACTGGAAAAAATTGCGGAACATTCGTTATGTTTCGTCCAGTCTCCGGTGCGCCTAGCTTCTTGGTAAAGGCATTCACGATGGCAGCTCATGTTCTGCAAGTACCTTGGCAGTATCACCGATTTCAAAAAAGTGATTGCTTTTTTGAGCTCAGTTGATATTCCATTGAACCTTTCGAGGAGTGTCGTTCATCCTACCAGTTTCAATCAAATTGAATTTGGTTCGGATAGTGAGCACTCTTTCGCATTTGGGCGGTAAGCACTCTTTTGTAGCACTCGTCCTTTGAATGTTGCTTTCCGCTGAATTGGCCGGTGAGTACTACTTTCATTTTTTTCACGCTTTTTGAGATAATTACGAAAAGCCCATTATTGATTATCTTCATCCGAATTTGATTGTGTCTTGCCGTTAGCACGGCCTAACCATGTGTAGGCCTGCTAAAAATCACACAGTAGAAGCTGCCAATGGCTGGACGACTTCGCTCAATCGCCACACACCTTCGATCTCTTAGAGCTTTCGATAAAGCATCGCAGACCCTTCTCGAACAAGAAATGATAGCAGTTGGTCTGGACCCTCATATTGTTGAGTGGAAAAGTGGCTTTTTTCACAATTCGGTATAAATAACACTTACTCCAACAATAAGCCCGCACCTCAAGGGTTTCAGTAGAGTTCTGTCCTTTCTCCTATTCTCTTTCGTCATCCACACCTACGAAAACTCCAACTTATAACTACGTAAAGAGTTCAGTGTGAGGCTTTTGCGGATAAAATAAAAATTCATGCTGAGACGGTGAAGGTGTATATGATGTCTTCCACTGTAGGGAATGACCCGAGGTCGAAGAGGCCGTTTGCATTGGGTTACTATCGTGAAGTATTCTTGCAAGAAGGTTCTCTGAGCGGAGAGGCAAGGCCTTTCATGCGAAAAACGTCAGCAAAAATCTAACACAACATAGTAGACTCTTAGCAGCTGCTTGCCACAGAGCTGTCTCCATCTCATATTTTAGGTTGTCCCAAAAGCCTGTGGGATTTTCCCAAAAAAATCAGTAACTCTTGTCTACTTCGAGGCAGGTCTAGGCGATTCAGGAATATGCTAGAGCTTTCTCTGAGCTTTCTCGTAAGATATATATTGATGGACCAGATTCAGTGGAGAGAGCTACAATGCCCGTAGTCGATAGCCACCCAACACGCGGTGTCGTCTATTTTGAGTGGTCTGGCGGCACCATAGCAACGGAAGCTTGCGACTCCATCAACGCTGAATTGGGCAAGGCATGTGTCAGCTACGAGATCGTGCCCCGCTGGATCGTCAGCTTCAGCAACGACGTGATTGACATTGAAGACAAAACACGCTTAAGACTGTGCTACTCCTGGGACACGGAAGGAATGCTCTCCGCGAGCCGCTGGTACAAGGCAGGACAGTCACCGCTGCACCCGCCAGCTTCAGCAGCTCACCATCGCTGTTCGAGAAAAGCGCCGAAAGAGGTCTGCGGTCACCCTTTTCCATGACGACCCCCTCTCCCATGTCGCGAAGAGTATCCAGCCCAAGCTACGCGAGCTCGGCTGGGATGTACTGTCCCACCCATCATACTCTGCAGACATTGCCCTTCTGTCTATGTTCTTACCCACCCTCTTGAATCCTTCCTGGCCAAGAGAAAATTCTTTTATTATGACTTGTTTGCAAAGGTGATCGCTGACTTCTTTGACTCTCAGAACCCAGAGTTCTGGGTGGAGGGAATCAACGATCTACCTGTGAGGTCGCAGAGTGTTGCCGGTAATAATGGTGAATACGTTGTTGCCCAATAGTTGTCTGTCGGAAGGAAAAATTATAAAAGGTGATAATCGAAAAAATTCTACAAGACTTTTGGAACAACTTACAACTCGAGGTTCGAATCCTGACAAAAACATTTTGCATTCTATGACATTCTTCTACTGGTTACAGGAGACGCTTCTAATTGAGATTGTCGCACTGATTTCCTTTCGGCATAAGAAAGTGTCGTGAAACAGAGTTCACGACGACTCATCGATAAACGTACCAGCGTCGAGGATAAATTGGGGGCGCATCCAACAGGGTTTAAGAAGGAGGAAGGATCTCGGCCGAGCGGGCGGCTTTCCTTGGTAATCCGGCACGGCGACTTCAGTGTGTCGCCGGTATTGGGATACGGTAATAGGCGGTAACGGAAAGAGGGTGTGAGGCAAGGCTCTCTGTCCCTCGCGGACCCACACTAGGAGCGGAGTAATTATGGAAAGTTGGAAATGGAAACAGCAGAAATGAGCTCACGCAATGTCGTCGTAGAAGAACAGTTAGTCATCGGATGTATATAGCTGTAATATGTTTCATTGAATGGTTGTAAATTGTAGTAAAATGAACTTATGATACAATGAGAGTACAACAGACGAAAGTACCACCACAACTCTTTGAGACCGTGACGTAGCCAAACAACATGTGAAATGGTACAGTAGTTTTCGCCTGAACCAGGAGCATGAGCACATGTGGGACTCCAGTATGAAATAACCAGAGCATATGAGCTTTTCACAATAAGCAAGCGAACAAAAAAATATTCCTCCATAGTCTGTTCTGCCACAAACACACAACAAATGTGAGGAAAACAAATTTGCGCAGAAATTTCTAAACTCCCAAGTTGGCGCTCTGGTAACCATACCATGAGCAAGGAGAAGATTTCTAAAATATAAAAGATAAAGCTTTTGGCGTTGATCGGTCTCTTTTTGGATGCGCCGCGCATTTCAGTTCCATTCGAAATCGTGCTGCGAGGTGAATACGATGTCGCCTATACAATGGCTTTTGGGGGCCAGGTGATGTACAGGTCAGTGCTTTAATCCTCCTAGACGAGTCTGGTACCAATTTACCGACCCGGTGGGATTGTTCGGTTGGCCTGCCTGAGAGGCGTTGAGGTGGGAATTGATCCCCGCACATGAGATTAGGTGCGCGTCACCCGTCACTTCATCACCTCCGCCCCTTTGAAAACGCAAGTCACAGAACCGAATACACCCACGCGAACGGATGCTGAGAATGGAGTCATCAGTATACAATGGAAAGTCGATGCTATTCGCATTATATGAGCCGTCACTAGTCAGACACTGCCTTAAATAGTGAGAAGAAGTTAACATTAAACTGCTTTATGAGGTTTGTTGCACTTGGAGAATATTCAACACTCCCTAATGATAGGAAAATCCCTACACTTTCAAAGTTATCTGTCGGACATGATGGTTGCCAATAGTGCTCAAACCATTATGACAGGTACATGAGGGACTCTTGGGTGATGCAATAATCGCCCCCAAAAAGTCAATAAAGCCTTTTGCCGGTCTTTCGGCAGCTTTTTCATACAACCTTTCACATATTTGTTCTGCATGGTCATCTGAGCATACCCTTGATCTTCCACTAGTAGTGAATTCAACGCCGTTTATAAAGTATGTGCTTCATTTTGGCCGGTCCACCAATTCGAGCTGAGAAGTAGCGCTTGCGAGGGGCACTGACAAGGGGCGCTGCATGCGGTAAATTATCTGTACCACTTCCTAACAAAGTGCGACTAATGATCGTTTGCCGGGCTTGATGGCCTAGCATTTGACAGCGTATGACACACCAGTAGCGGGAAAATTGCTAACTCTATTTCCCCCATGAAATCATGCTTCTGGGCACGCACCAGCTCTTTTTTGTTCTTATGAGTTGGAAGACATTCGCCACTACTTCATAGATACTTGCTTCAAATATATAATTGTTTTGACACTTGACACTTTATTACATGACAGGCATGTAAAAAAGAAATTGCCAGCAAACATCAAGCACAGAACCACAAGTAAAGGAGAAAAACCGTACATTATCCCACGTATTTCACAATTTGTAAAACAGCGAAATCTGTAGCAACATATGGCGAAGAAAGAAATTGGTCAAGGAAAAGAAACTGATTGAGAAAAAGAGACGAAAGAGGTGGAGTTTGCTAGAGCATCATCCGTTCCCTTTGAGTACCATTGATCCAAGATGCGATTGAGATAGGTTTTCAAAGAAATAGCCAAAACAGGAAGCGGTCTGTGTTTGGACAAAGTTTTATATATGGATCCAGCACGGTTGACAAAGAAGTTATGCCGAAGACCACCACGGGCACCTTTCATGGTTCAAAAAAAAACCAGAGAATGACATAAAGTGGTGCAATGGCTGCAGCATGGGCATCAAATATACATAGAGAAATTTGTTGTTAGTAACAGTCAGTTATACATCACAAATTGAGATATTATCAGACCAATTGGCTGGCGCACACTACAGTGCGCGAAACACCGTGTGCCTCAGTAGGTCGGCCTGTATTGCTCTTTTTCTTGAGGACAGAGTATTTCCGTGCACACCCAGCCCACCGTGGGCGGAGCTTAAATTGGTCCATGTGTGGTCTTCACTTTTTGTCCCATGCTCTACCCATCCAAACTTGTCCCCATCTCCACAGGTCGTTTTTCATGTACGTCCAAGCTCCGCTCACCACTCTAAATGCTCGCCCGCTGTGCCCTGCATTGTTTTCTGACCTTCAGAAACTCATCCCTTACCTTACTTTGCTCCATCTTCTCCCTACGTTTGGGGCACATTCGAACTCAATCAACAATTTTTGAACATTCCACGGCGGTCCCGCCCATTATGGGCGGAACTTAACTTGGTCCATACATGGTCTTCACTTAGTGTCCCATGCCCTACCCATCCTACATTTGTCCCCATCTCCACAGGTCGTCTTTCATCTAGCGTCCAAGCTCCGCCCACCACGTTGAATGCCCACTGTGCCTTGCGTTCTTTCCTGACCTTCAGAAACTCATCGCTGACCTAAATCTGTCTTCTCCCTACGTTTGGAGCACGTTCGAACGCAATCAACAATTTTTGGTCTGAAAACGGAGCATTCTAGGTCACGCCCCGCCTCCGTGGGCGGAGCCTAATTTGGTCCATGTGTGGTCTTTACTTGCTGTCCCATGCCCTACCCAAACGACACTTGGCCCCATCTCCACGAGTCGTTTTTCATAAATACCTAATTTCGTGACAGACGGAGGGACGGAGTGACAGACAGACGAAGCGTTTTGTATATAGTAGGGATATTAGAGAAGATCTCGTTGCGAGCAGCTGTTAAGCCTATCGGAGGGCGAAAGAAGCTCACGACCTTAGGCGCTTCTAATAAGGGAGATCTTTAAGCTCATGACGCGCTTTCGAAAAACAGTTTTTTTTTTCTCAGGGTACCTACGTGAAATATATAACTGACTTCCTTTTTTGCTGAGCAGTCCAAAAAATTTTTTTCAAAAGGGCGATTTTAACCCACTTATTTTAATGCATACTCCTTGTAGCTTTGATCATGTGCATCCAAGGTGTTCTTCACATGCAAAACGAAGTCAAATATGGTAAAAAAATAAAATCTTGTCTTCATCATGTAATAAAAGTTCTAGCAGTTTCATTGACCGTTCCTCGATGAGAAGATATTGCAGCGGTTGGATGGCTTGCTGAATACGGCGATGGACTTGCAAAAGGACAAATGTCCATGTTCATGAGCTGTTGGTTCGGAGCAATCATTGCCAAATCTTCGCATTTCCCTTTGACTTCACTTTTTCATCTTCAAATATGTTTGTTTGTTTATGCCGAATGACTATGATTTTCGTTGACAGCGTGCCAGGCTGACTCTACTTTGAAATTTTCACTGAACTTCGTGCTCTGACTTTTTTGGACCCGTACGGCCCGTCGCACTCGAAATACACGGTTCCACATAGAATGAGTGCCATATTTGGGGGGTAAACCCACCCTTGAAAACAGCTTTCTAGCCAAATCCAAATTTTGACCCCAACTTCGAGAGGGATGTTTGGTCATGGGTACATGGTACCCCTTCTATTTTGTGGAAGTGAGTAACTAACAAAATCGATGAAAATCAATGGAATGTGCGCAGATGCTTATCGCTTTAACTTCACTTACCAAGTATCAAGCAAGAGAAATAGTCAGGATTTCTCGACAAGTGATACCGTCGTCTCCTTCGTTGAACGTTCAGTCGAAGGTATACCCACTGCCCCACTCAACTTTTCGAATTTGGGTCAAAACCTCGACTGGGCTGGGAACTTACCCTTCCCCTATTTTTTCCCTTGAATACGAATATCAAATCCGTTTCGCGCAAAAACGCCTCATTCGTGCGCTATGAGCGCTGAAAGGCTAGAAAATTGGACTGCCAAACTTGCTGAAAATTGGCAATAGATAGCAATCCGGAATTCTGAATATGATTGTTGCACCTAATCTTCATATTCAAATGTTTGCGAGCTCAAAAACTGGAAATCTAGATTTTGAAAATTCGTCATCAGTGATCGAACCATCAACCCCGTTTTTGGCATTGGTAGGGCCGCTCAGCAAATATGGACATCAGATATATGATTCTTATACTTACCCCACGTCATACTTATACATACAAAAAACAGCTTTCAGAAAGCGCGTCATGAGTCGGAAGACCTTCCTCTTCAGCTGCAGGTGGTAAGGACAAATTGAGTTGGCTCTCCGGTCATCTTAAGACAAACTGTTGGTTTATATTCAACAATCCACCATTGCTTTGACGGAGCACTAGAACCTCTTTCAAAGCTCCAAACACATTTCTCGAACGCAGAGCCTATACCTTATTCTCGGCTTTTGGAATGCCGATGACAATCCGTGAGACTTTGCTAACATTGGAGCTACCCTTTGTCTCTGCAACTATTGAGAAACTGCAGCGATCAATGTTTGATGGGCGTTTGTGGTTTATGATGATATCTTCCATCGCTTCAATAGGATTCATTGTGCGACGACGACACTTTGCCTCAACACTATCTTTATTCAGAGTCTCAACGAGTATCTCTTGTTCAATCTTTTAGTGGTAGGCAATCAGCGGGTCAATCCAAGAGTTGTATGAGGCTTTGCGGAATCGAATGAACGGCTGAATGTTGACGTCTTCTGAAATTACAAGATCCATTATTGGCCCACGTTTTTCGTCTGTGCACTACTGTGTTCTGCTGTGCACTACTTTCAATTACGCAGTTTCAAATTTATTGCGCCTTCTAGTTGTGAAGATTTTTACATGCTATATTCTCATTCGTATTTTTTTGTCGGATGAGGATCCTAAAGATCTGCGGGCAAAGGAGGAGCTGCGACAAGGGGAAAGTGCCGCCAAGCCACCGTGAACACGTCCATTGTCCATTCAATGTAAAGATTTTCGCTCATGCCGAAGGTGCTTTTCCATCTCGAAATCGGTCATATGTCACCAGGATCTTGTGGAAGAGTAAAAACACTGACTTGTACGTCGGCTGTGTCACGCATGTTTGGGTCAACTATGCATTTGCAAGCTACTTCCAATCTGTATCAAAGTATCAAAAACGTGCAGTATCCTTGATAAAGATATTGCCAAGCAATTTGTCTTCTATGTCCAAATTTTCGGTAATATGGTCAATGCGTGGTCCGAGAGTATAGTCACTGTCTTTTGATAAGGTGTTCAATATGAACTACTTGATTTACTTTACGGAGTTCAATTGTAGTTCTGTAACGGAAATTGCATATGAATGGCTTCCGCCTTAAGGAGCGCAGAATTAATAAATTCTCTGAATTATCAACATACTGAAACCCCACGCATGGTATTCCCTATAAATGCCTATAAATTACAGCGCTCACGAATAACTCTTACGTAATAGAGATTGCGAGGTGAAAAAATGATAAAGCTACAGCGTTGATAAAAATGTTTCGAGATTATCAGAAAGCGTTCAGTTTTCAGTGTACCAGTGTAGAATTCAAATACTTGTATAATATCGCACTCACACTCGGCCGATGGATATTGAACTCTGTATGACATTCGCGTGCAAACCACGTCCGCGTTCCAACCACGAATACGAATGTTACTGTTGGAAAATTGCTTCGTATGATCGATGATGTGGGTTAACATTCATAATCCGTGCTAATAACGTTTCCATAAAGCTCGGGTTTGGTTTGAAGGCACACGGCACGATAATCAGATTGGAGGCTTACAAACTTGGGGCAATTGGGTCCTTGAAAGACTGCTCAGAATTCACTTTTACGGCGGCTGCACAGTGCATCCTCACGGTATTGTGCCTGCTTGTATTCAACCAAGCCACGCCCACCCAACTAAACGACACAATAATTTAGTGAAACATGTATTTTGATGATGGTAGCAGCTTCCATGTTGAAAATTCGTTACACTGAGACCAGGTGTGACTTGCTGGTTGGGCGTGGCTTGGTTATGTTCGAGCAAGCGGAACACCGCGAGGGTACACCTTGAAGCCGCAAAAGGTGCAGTCGGAGCAAAGCCACGAATCTAATTATTGCATGGTGTGCCTTCAAGTTATCATAATTTGCATCCGCTCTGTACTTGAATTTACACCAGCTACAGTTTTCGGGAATTCCTGTAAGTCCAGGCGTCGCCAGGAAATTCTTTCTTTTTTTTTGTTCCAGTATCGCTTACACTAAGATTTCGTGGAATATATTATACTTTCAGAGCGCCTCTTCTGATTAGGGGAAAGAAGGAAATGAGAACGGGAAATATGTATCTGTGAAGGAAAATGGACTCCGAAAGAGATCGAAACTTGCGCTGAAAACCGCCTCTCGAGGTCTCTATCGCGGCTTCGCTACCCGCGTTTCAGGTAGCGCGATCTCAAACATGCGAGTTACTGCGAGGGACAGGGCAACGCTCGCGACTGGCGAAAGGGGAGTAGGGTATTCTGGTTAGTATTTCTCGGTATTTTATTAGTATTTTTTCACCATTTCACTCCCTTCTTTCTTCACTGTTGCACTATTAGGCAGCTCACTAAAGCACATTTATTCCACATTCTGTAAGAATCAGTTCTAAAGTGACATTAAAAGGGCTGAGCCTCTGGAAACTTGGAATCCCCTTCTCACCTTGTTACAATCACAGGTACTCACTCTTCTCCACTATCAAATGGAATTCCCATTACTTCAGGAAGAAATCCATGGCACTTGCATCTAAGAAATCCGGAGGTTGAAAATATAAACTGTGTGCAACCTTCTGAAGTTTCAATTGAGTTGCTACCATCACCCATCGCGGAGGGAAGTGTCTCATCACTTGGCATCTGATGCGCAAAGGTACCTTGATGGCAGTTTACTCGTGACGGAGCCCCTGCATTGTTATTGCTAGTTGTGTATCGTGGCGCTGAGAGAGTTGTGCCACTCTACCGAATAATGCCAACGAGAAATTGAGTCCATACATGCATCCACTTGAATATTGATGATGTTTTCGCAGAAAAATAATCAAGGATCGCACCTGGCAGAGTTTACGTGAGCAACTAGCCAATGAACAATGTATTCCAAATCGACTGTAGTTCTATGAAAACTGCTTTATGCTCATCCTTCAAGGTTTTTATTCGAAAAACTGAACAGTCAAAAGGAAAACTGGCTGGACTTATGTTCGAGAAGCTTATTTTATTCAGGCGTATTCCATTGCAATTGTGTGGATGCCTAGCATTCTCTCTAACTCCGTTTGCCTTCAAAGGCAGAATTTCGGGATTTCAGATGGAACAGACCCAAGTTAAACAGGTTCATAAAGCAAGGAATCTTATCGAAGGCGCAATATACCGGAAGTACGCTTTATTCACCTTCGTTCGGCAGGAAACCTCTGCCATCTTTGATTACGGATGTACAGGTCCACCGTCCATGTCTACCAAGCCTTTTCTCCCTTTTTCTCATTGGTAGATATCTTGGTAGATGTCTTGGCAAAAGATGAAATGCTCATTTACAGTGTGTTTTTGAATGGCCCTTTCCTTGTCATAGGATATCGTAACATTTGGCACCAACATAAATGGGATTTCATGAAATAACAAAGCAAATTTCACATAACGATGTCCCACAAAACGTACGTGGATGACTTTTCCGCAATCTTGTCTGGATCTCCGAAGGAAATGCACACACAGAAAGAAGTAAAGCTAGGCAGACGAGCAGAATACGCATGTCTGGATCTGAAATCACAGTTTAACATAAATGCACCTCATCAAAGAAAAAGCAAACCCGGTATGAGCGAATTCAAAACCACCAAATTTTGTGAAATGGTGAATTTGTGAAACCAACACAGAGTTTGCTACACATCGAAACCAAAGAAGGTAAACGCAGATTGGCCAGCCTTCCCTTGGTCTCATGAATGAAATCACCTATCCGGGAACATCGCTAAAGGGACAACTTGCAAATAGCCTTTTAACAGAGATGTGGTGAAAGGGTCAGTGCCCCATAACACCTTTTCAGAGCGTAGTCAAAATTCAAGCGGCATCAGACTTCTAACGATGGCTGCTAGAACTCCTCCGAAGAGCTGCTTGGGAGTCGCTGAAGATAAGCGGAACAGAAGGATGTGCCCGAAGACCCCTCTCCAAAGAAGGCGTGGCTTGGAGTTTTCTGTAGAGGCATGGAATAAAGGTGAAGGGGCGGTTAATTATGCTGATAGTGTTGTGTCACCGAGAAAAAGTACACAGTCACATGAAGTTTATTAATTTTATGAAAGCACCCATGAGATATTGTTACCTCCTTTTTAAATTGTCTTAAAATCAGAATGAATAGATGGGATAGTGAGGAGCGGCGAAGAGTGCAGTGAAAGGTGAAAAAAGAATGGTTAGTGCAAGAGCAGCATGAAGTCTGATGAAATTTACCCGTGATAATACATCTAGTTCTGCGATAAGAGCTGGTCCTCGATTAGCTGATGGTGTGTCAGCTGTTTTATACAGGCAATCAGTTCTGCGAGCCATTCATTTGTCATCTTCCTCATTCACCGGCGATATTCTCGGATATTGGAAGGAGGGTGCCAAATTTCCAAATCAACAACGCCCATTTCTCACATTCATAAGGGGAAACGAGTCGAGTCCCAGCGATTCCAATAGTTCTATCATATGAAGAGTGAAGGGCTCTTACTGCGAGCAGTGAAGGCTACAATGCACCATGTTGTTCGGCAGTGAAACAAGTGTTATGATTAAATATGAGAATGACGTGAATCGAGAAGAGCCTGGACTTATTAAGTTTTGAAAAAAAAATTTGGCAGTTTTTGGGGTTACAATACCGCTCACATTCCTTGAAAATCGACACCTACTACTACGTATTAATCTATGCAAACCGTCGCACAGCCATAATTTCGTTCACATTGGATGAAGTAGGAAAAATTGGAGGATTTGGATTTGTCTCGATGCGACAAGTTCAGCCAAATATGTCTCGATGCGACCTTTTTACCCTCATGCAAGACTCCTTTTTTTGAGCCCACAATCACATTTTCAATTCTGCTCGCCTGTGTTCCTTTCGAAAATCATGTTCAGTGAATTATCTTGAAGTATCAGGACATTTTTCGCCGAAAACTTTTCACGACGTTTTTGAAAGTTTTTAAGTTCATTTCGTCAGAATCGATCGAGAACTCAGTTGAAAAAAATCACTTACCTTTCGCAGACTACTAATTGCACACTGCAGGAATCATGTTGACTTCCGAATTACAGGCAAGTGCTTGATCTATGATAGAGCCTCGAACATCAGTGTGAGGTGTATTCTGAATGTAGATTAATTTCCTCTCTCGTCATCAACATGACATCTTTGAGCAATGAAAATCGTGCCCTCTTCAAAAAACAGATCCTATGCCTTCATGAAATAATAGCTATGCTCAAACAATGCTTTAAATCGTGAATTTGGGAAATTGTCTAATTCCACATGAAAGGGTGAAGATGGGCTGAAAACATGCGAACATAAATGAAGTTTACCCTGCTGTGTTAGAAGGAAAACTGCTGATTAAGGATGTAAAAATCATTTGATGGTGACGGTTCAATCTTTTGTCCATTATTGCCTTCCTTTTCTCTTAAAGTTGTTGTCTCAAGCAAATAATCATCCTTCTAATTACCCCATACAGGTTAGGTTAGTGCCCAGCGGGGTTACCACATCACACCGATACCCACTAAATATCAAGTACTTCTCACTAATATTAATGAAGAATGGGAAACGCGAGTATGTGGCAACAACGCGAGGCATTGACATGATCTGTGCAGGGTAATTAGGAGGCTAATTAGCGTTCCTTAGTTGAGAAAAAGATATTTAGAAAAAAGAACTGGATAAAAAATTATACCGTCACCAATAAACGACTTTTACATCCTTGATCAGAAGTTTTCCATCTGAACACAGCATTAAACTTCGTTCATGTTTGTGTGTTTTCAGCCCATCTTCAGTCTTTTATGTGATATTAGATTTTTTTTTCAAAGCCACGATTTAAAGCATTGCTAGAGCAAAGCCATCATTCTGAAGTCATAGAATCTACTTTTTTGAGGCACCGTGTGATTTTCATTGCTTAAAGATTCCATTTCAACGATGAAAGAGGACATCAATCTGCATTGAAAATACACCGTACGCTGATGTTTGAGGCTTTATCATAGAAGAAGCGCTTGCCTGTAATTCGGAATTTACATGATTTCTGCAGTACGCAATTACTAGTCTGTAAAGGTGAATAAATTTTCTGAATACTAGATCGATTCTGACGAAACGAGCCTAAAAACTTTCAAAAATGTTATGAAAAGCTGCTGCTGAAAAATTCTCGACACTTCAAAATAATTCACTGAAAAAAATGATGTTTGTGCGGAATATGGGCGAGCAACAATTGAAAATGTGAGTGTAGGCTCAAAAAGTCGGAGTTTTGCATGAGGGTATAATAAAAGGGATCCTTGCAGCTTTCACCGAGATACTGCTGATCCACTCTCCCAAATTTGACATTTCGTAGGCCGTTAAACTCATCGCATCGAGATGAATCTGACGCTTACAATCTCTTGTCATTTTATCCCCTTTGAACGGCACTATATTGTATTAAGATAGATCCAAACTTCTTCGTGCATCAAATCCGGCTGGCAGATCTACTCTGCTTCTTGAGTGCGTGAAGAGGTGATCTTCCTGAATACGCTTCCCCTGGAATTCGATAAGGTTTCTGAGCTAAAAGGCAATTTTGTCATCTAGTGAATGGAGAACTTTTTGAGCGGCTTCACTTTATGAGTTCATGTTCGATGAAGCGACAACGTGAGCAAACGCATACTGTTCGAATATAGCACGGGAAGAAGTCACTGCATCGTATGGAACCTTTGATCCCTGCTTTTTACAGCTTTAGGTGGGAACGGTGATGCTCGATGTCGTGGTTGATCTAAGTGCTTCAATGAAAGCGGCAGGAAGCGATCCACGGCCACTTTCTGATGAGATGATTAGAGTTTTGCCCTTTCTCGTATAGCTCACCGCTCCAGGTAAGCTGGCCCTTCAGAACGTGAAAAATGAGTTCCATGCGACTTCAAGTAGCACTTTTGCGCTGCCGCGCAATCGAAGATAGTAGTCTTCGGAAATCTGAACGAGTTGCAGACTGGAAGTTTTCTTGGACTTTCATTTACCTATCGCTAACTGCTCCTCACTTTCCCATACATATATCTGAACAGATGGTCGAAGAGCAGTGCTCAGGAAGCATGATGAGTTGCAAAACCTCACGCAATGCTATTTGGTTTCTCCAATAGTTCGCGAGTATTTTTAAGGTTGGCAGAACCGTGGCGAATCGCTAGAAGTCAGTTTTCTTTCTGGGGTGGGCGACAGGTCTGCAGGAGAGGTTTGTCAAATAGTACTTGTAATACCCACTTAGGATACATATTAACCTACTCATTCATATCTCTTAGGACTGGAAAACCTAAGATGAAGTTGGCCATCGGCTCTTCACGTTATACAAGTGATAATGAGCTTTTTTGAATATACCATCAACAAGCTCAGAGGAGGGGCGGAATCTCGGTAGTGTAATGATATAATAGCAAGCACCCGGAAACCGCAATGGCGGTAGAAGTATTTTCCATAGCAATACACTTTGCTTATAATGCATCAACATTGTGAGAAGAAGCCATTTCATAAATTGGCTCCTGCGAAGGGCGGGCGAACAATACATACAGGTAATGATGATATTCTAGTTATCAGGCAAAATCCGGTCATAAGGAACTCGACCAAGATTGCCCTCCAAAAGTAAAATCGCGTACTCTAGCGAATCGCTTGCACCATCGAATCACTTCCAAAGTAATCAAGCGTTCCATCTTTCAAGAGCGAGAACTGTCACCGGATTGATCGTGGAGGACTAGAGATAAGGTGGACACTGGCTTCTCCCTCCAAGTATATGCATGAGGGTTAAACACACTGCCGTCAATCTGAATCGCACTAATGTTATTGCGATTCCGATTGACAGCAGAATGAGTGGGACTGTGGACATCAGTTTCATTTGACGATCTTGTGCTCCATAGGCTCTTCTGCAGGTTGGCATTAGCGATAAGAAAGTTTGAAAAGGATCGACAGCGCGAAAAACTAGGAAACTAGTTGGCCCTGCACCATCAATCCGTACACCTCCTCAGTCCTACCCTATGTCCTGCTTTATGCAACCTTACGTTGTTGCGTTTGTTCGATCGGAATTCCGTTATTCGTGCCTCAATAAAAGCAGGACTCGATTCCAGCAAATGATACAGGACGTAGCAGATACATTGATGACAGTGATTAAGGCTGATAATGAGTGATAAAGAATGATTGCACATCTGAAGGTTTGTGTCTCAAATAGGATGTGTGCAGTTAGGGCAGAAACGTGGCGTGGCCGCGTATGATGCACGACGAAATGGTGCGAAATTGAGGCGGCGTATGTACTGATTGGGTCGTTAAGCGATTACGCCTAGAATAAGTAGTAGGACGTGCACTGTTCGAACCATAGCGTCGAACGCCGGGTGCCGCGACGCGGATTTTCTCTCCTTATGACATGGACCCGCCTCAAATCTGTTGGTTTTCTCGTCCACTTGCTATCTTATCGCTATTCTAAGAACCACTGACATTATAAGAGGATATTCGGCCGTGCGTGAGCGCTGTCCCACTTCGTCACGGAGCCACACGCATAGGGTCCTCACGAGCGAAAAGTCCTTACTAGAATTGGATCCAGTTACAACGTAACCAGCAGGGACCTACTTTGTACCTTATTGGCGTAATCGAACAGCCTTGACGCACACCTGACTTTATCACACGATTATTCGAAGGCAGAGATGACGTCTGATCACCATCAGTAACAAGGAACAAGGAATAAAAGTCTAGACTGCGCGAATTCAGCTGTTCTCCTGAAGCAAGTAACATAGTTAATGAAATGGAGGCTAACCTATGGCAGCTAGGAACAATCAAATGAGGAAGGAGAAGTCAATCCACGAAGTAATCAGTTAGACGCAGTTGTGAATGGCAAATGCACAAGGAGGTGCACTATGAAGAAGAAGAAGAGCACAGGTTCCACCACACAGATACGATCACTGAATCCTAGTACAGCTATGCTGCGAGCGTGAGCAGTGTCGGGTGTAATGGTATTCGTAAATTTCCAATCCTGAAACAAGAGGAACATCAGGAGTCATGATTACAATGTGCTTGTCTCCTTGGCAAAAGGTGAGTACGACATACGATAAGTTAACGTCCTGCCGCCATACAAGCGTGGAGGTGTTTTATTCAAAGGTTTGTTTACGCAGCATTTGTACACAGGGCACATTCAGATGTCGAAAAAATAACCGCCTTAGGACGACCCTACCCGCTAGGGGGACCGAACACGACTCTCCCTATTTTTTAATTTATACAACACCAGTAACCGCTGCCGGATTGTATAGTTGTAATGTGGTTAATCGCTACCTTACCTGATGCAAAAAGATGTTTGTTTTCAATTTCCTCACATGTTTTCGCGGTGTAATATCTTTCGCTTCTCATCTGCCCATTTAAAGTTTAGATACTGATGCATACCGCATGGCCTCTGCTAGCACGACCATCCTTCCTGCCCGGTCAAATCCGAACCTCTCCACTGTCGAGGAATCCTCGACTCCCGGTGTACACCGATTGCCCATCCAAGGCTGAGAGAGCCAAATTAGGGGCAGGGTCGGGCGGTTTGGCTGATGTGAGCACTACTGATCACATCAGCCAAACCTTCCATCAGGATCAAGCATGGTGCCAGCAACTTTGCCGGTGTAACGCTCATTCTTTTGAAAACTGAATGATCCTCTAATTGATGGCTTCGGACTCCGTCGATGGGATAGCTTGCCGCGTGCAATTTCGTATGGTGCACCATTACCGTTGGGACGCTTAAGACTCACCAGAATGCATCTACAATATAAGCTTAATACTGCATAAACTGTTCACTTGATACGGTTCCTAAATGAGCAAAGCAATGGGAGAGAATACTAAGGAGCCGCCATTTTTTTAACTGTCAGAATTGAAACGAGATGAGTAAAAAATATTCCATTGATTCAATTTATAAAAGCTATTCAGATAATGTCCATTATTCTGTGTCTCGACTTTTGCTGATGTTTACTTCTAAAATGAGGTGAGAGAGCCCATCCACTCCAAAAGTGAGCTAATAGATTAATTTCAGGTGGACGATCACTTTTGGAAGGCGATTTCGCAACACTCAAGAAAGTATCATTTCACAAGCTCCAGCATTAAATTGGCACGTTGCAGATATATATTAGTGGCAAGTGACACCGTTGTCACACTCATGGCATTGCGGTCGACCTGAACGAGTCACCGTCAAAGCCTGTCAAGCACTCCAGGTTTCTAGGGCTGATTAGTACATTACACTCTTCCGAGAAGGTGGGCGCACTAACTTTTACATCACACATATGTATGGCCTCTGCAGGCCATGAAGCAGGATCTTCGCCTTCAAATACAGTACGATTCTGAAAGGAAGTCTAGTTCCACTCGTTTCGTGACATTTGATTGACCAGCTTCGTAGGCTTTATGCGAAGCGGCACATTTTTCCGGAGTAAAGCTCGTCTCTACTTCTCTCACGTCTTCCCAGGAGATCTGGAGCATTTCATGATCACTTCTTTGAAGGAAATAATAAGCTAATGCGTTCCGATAAGACGACTCTGCAACGCGTGGAGTCTTCACAACTCATTTGTCATTCAGCGTCGTATCCTTTGCGTAGGATGGAAACGTGGCAAGAAAGCCGTGCTGAGTGGCTCTTCACCCGATCACTCCCCTCCACCGAGTAAGAAGATGAATAATTCAACGCGTAGCATCATTTGTTGAACAATGACAGCACGAAATAATTACTATGTTTCCTTAGCCTAGAAAATTTTCAAAGCCTCAGTGTAAAATCTTTTCAAAGGGGTGTGTACAAGGATTATATTACCAGTTTTCATTAGTGACCATTCAAAGCATCCGACTTTCGGAAAGGTAATGGCGGAATGGTCCACTGAGCTCATGGCCGCGGAAAAATATTTCCCGTGGGTTAATCTACAAATGAGGGGAGGCCAACACTCACTACATACCCACTTAATCACGAGGATATGACGGTATTCAATGCTGGACGAGCTTAAGGAGATCCACGGTACATGGGTTGCCCTGCTTGGAAGAAAGCTCTGCCCATTCCCTAGGAAGGTAAAGCTAGGATTTCCGGTTTTTGATTTTCGTTAGCTGCTGATTTTCGCCGCAGCGTGCGAAACGAAGGTTGTTACAATAGTGTTGAGTTAGGTGCAAAAGCATGGGTCTCGGACGGGTGAAAGAGAGTGCTAAGAGATTTTCCTTTAGGAACTCTGATGCTGATTGGGTGTATAGAAATTGTCATCCCTCTCCTTCCACTCTAGTGAATTCGAGCTACATACACAGAATTGTGTGGCCTCTAAGATTTTCGCTTCTATTCAAGATAGAAATATAAAAATCTATCACAAGTGAGGTTGACAACACATGTCCAGTGGTGGTAAAGAATATATGCGGTTTCCTATTTCATCCATAAAATTGGCCAGCATTTGCATATCACGTTCAAATTTTTTGTGTTACGAAGGCCACTGTCACGCAGTGAAATAAAGTTTTTCAGCTGAGTAGGACGCAGTGTGAAGGTGGAAAAATTGTTTAACTGATAACACTGAAAATATCAACACCGTGTCTCAGTGCTGTAAAGTGCTGTCACGTTCCAAATGACGGGTAGCAATGTTTTAGCCTCATCCCGTTCTACTTTTTGTACTACGGCTCGTTTCATCGCTTTTTATGGCTGATTGAAGTTTTTGAAACTTTTTGTCATTTTCAAAGCTTCCAGTAAAAAATTTTTCAACCTTTACACTGCATCCTACTCGTCTGAGATACCTTTTCATTTAGTAACAGTTGCCCTCAAATTGCTAAAAAAACGATTTTGTAAAAGGCGACCAAAATTATGGTTATGGTCCAAAACCGCATATAATTTTGGCAGCTACTGTATGTAGCTCTAAGCTGTCGATAGACGTACACACATCAGCACATTATCACCATAGACTGACAAATGAATGCTGATGTGACACTTGAATAATAGAAAGACCGCTTGCAAATCCCAGTATCCGATTACACTACGTTGTCAGAGCTTCGCAGGTATTTTTTGAAGATTTCTTCTTTCTCATATCTATTGAACTAAAGGATATTTTATTATATGTGGCACTGCTATTCTGTTGTTATACCTTACCATCTATGACAAATTGTACTCATATTTTGACACATACTCAATGTCTAAAAGGTATTAACTGGGAAACCGAGCCAAAAAGGCAATGTAAAAGCCAAATTTCAGTCTATAAAATCCGCAGGGCTGCTATGTAGGCTCACCTAGGAGCTCGAAGGGTACTTGTGAAGGAGGATACGTACATAGCATAAGACCATTTCGGAAACCATTTATGCTTGTTACAGCTTCTAGTCATTTGTCCTGATTTCTCAGTTTATGATTTTATGAATGCCATGAGGGTCTGGAGATTTCTAGACAACTTTACAAAAACAACCTCTGAAAATATCTCAAAAATCTCTCGACATTCTAGCACTGACGAAAGATCTGGCGGGCATTCCTTGCGATTATTGCCTTCTCCCCACTCCAAGTGGAACCCTGTCCATAGAATAATACGGAGTTAAAGATCCAATCATCAGATATACCATTCCAATTATGATTTTGGAAGGCTTAAAAATATAAAAATCAGAAGACCAAGGCTAATGCACGGACTATGGGCACAGTGTCTAGTTCCAGTGCTAATGAACCTAGAGAACCATGGAGAATGTCCTGTGCCCTTCTGCTTACCTGTCAAATATAATAGGTAAGGAATTGCTAATAAGTGCCGCTAATAAAGGTCAGTTGTATCAACTAACATCGATGAACAAGATATACGTCATTCCCTGCACTTCCGCACGAAACTGTAGGCTTATGTGGGCCTGGGAGGAGGTTTGTAAGCGTTTAGCATGCAATTGAATTCCAGGGTTTGTGCTACACTCATTGTAAAATCTTTGTTGCAAATTTTCTTCATTCTGCGCACGTTTTTCACTAAAGCATAGCACTAGTCTTTCAAAATTTTGCAACTTTTCCACTCTACAGTATGGTTCCAGGGGGGGGGGGCCTTCTTCCCGTGTTAAGCCAAATGGTGCACTGATTAATGTGGACTTTGACTTTCTTTCCAGGAGATATGTGATTGTTGGCCGTTCACTGCCAGGTTCAGGCAGGGGTCGAGAGATCCTAGGCGGGGGATTCCCGCTGTGGGCGGAAAGTAAGTGTCGTATCTCGAGAATTTCGTTAAGGGATCTTCGACACCTATGTACATTCAAGGAAATCTTGGATCTATGAATTCATCTTTACCGATTTTTCATATGGCCATCAGTTGATAAGATAATCATCCGAGTACTGCCAATCTTTCTCCTTTTTTATTCTTCCAGCCTTAGTAGGACTCCATTGTGAACTGCTCACTCTCTGAATATTGAAGTGTTGCTGCCTCTTTGGTTTGGTTCCGAACTTGCAGCTGATGAGTATAATATAAAAAATCTAACGAAGTAGCGTTGTATGTGGTTTATGCAGTACTGTGGTCGTATTTGCAAAGCTTCTTCATATAACTAACATTTTGAGTTGAAAGGAAACCATACTCTCATAGAAAAAGGGACTAACCGAGGTTATCACTCCACGAATTTGAGCACTATATGCTGTCTCGAGTTCTCATGTCGATTTCAATTTTGGAAACGCTGCGAGATTCAGATTTCAGATCAGTGTGAAGCGCGTGCTGTAGCAGCATGCTGTATGGCCGCATTCATACTTAGCGACATCGCCCGCGACGGCACCCTGCAACCCGCCGTGATCGTGGCGATAGCCCGCGCGAATCTATAGCGAAAGCGAGCACGAATCCTGCCATAGTTTGTCACTACGCCGATTAACGTCAAGATCCGAATCTCGCCACAGATTTCAGCGGATTCTCGCCACGATCATCATACTGTAGTAAGGTCAACAAAAGCGTTGCTAACCCTCCTCATAAATTCTGAAAACCAAATCAGAAGTTCAAAAAGTCGAAGAATTTTTTTAAGATGACTCTAAAATAAAAGAAATTATAAAAATCTGGAAAGCTTCGAAATAAAAGAGAGAATCAGCTGGAGTTATACTGAGTTGTGTTCTCTCCTACTACGATTTTGAAAATTGCTGACAAACGCTGAATATCATTGCCGTGAATCTCACTCAAGAATACTCCACAAGGAATGAATACTCCACATACACGTACGTAAATAAGTAAATAAACAAATAAATATATACATATATACACATGCAAATTGTCCATCAATTACGCGACGGAGGAGAAGTAAAGTGGAGTGCATCTTACTGATATAACGATGATAAATAGGGCGACTTGTTGTTGAGTAACATGGGACATGGAACAATCAAGATACATTTCGTTACATGGTCGTGGACAACTTGGCAAGGTTTCACAAATAAACTGCTTTTGACAAATGAAAACGTCTGACAACAACAAATTTTTCTACAAATACAAAAAAGGACATCCTGCCCCATTGCTATAGAATCTTCTATTAAAATTAAGCCCTACAAACAAAATAATAAATATTCAAGTAGCAATACACGAGTTTCAAACGATTAAGAACGCAGAAGAAACAATAATGTGTTACATGCAAAAATCTCGTCTTATAACCACAAAGAGAGAAGGAAGAGCTCACCTCTTCGAAGGATCTTAAGTGCCTTGGTCTGCTTCTTCGCAATCCTCTCAAAGGCGCAGGGGCTCCAAGGTGAGCCGCGACAGCGAGCAGTTTGCCGCGTACCTTCCCGGACGAGCCAAAGGCCCGTGTAACGATTCCCACCAAAGCTGAATCAGTGCTGATGACATCAGTGCTACTGCCTTCTGTCCGATACCAATTTCCAGCTCCAGAGGTATGAACCGCTCTGTTAGTTTAATTGAGCACTTCCAATTTGACTGCGGGATATGGTAATGGAAGTACTTGTCATTGCACCTTGTCAGCTGACTTCACGAGCTGGGGAATGATTCGCAAAAAAGGGAATGTTCTTTACAACTTACCCGAAAAAGACGTTTAGTGTATGCTTTTGTTGAAAGAGTGTTTTCTCGACGGATGTGAATCCTACCATTGTTCCATTAGTTACCATCAATCATGTAGTGGCAGCGGTATCGAACGAATTCGTCTTCAAACCAGTTTTTCGTCAGAATGAAGGCCAGAATGACGTCACAAGTACTAACAATAAGTGACAGATTGCCCTAACAGCTATCGCAGAGCTTATTGGAGACTTAGAATCACGGTCAAAATCTATCGTCGCCCTAATTTGTACGACAAAGTATGCATAGTTTATAAGACAATGATAGATACAGGATAGTGATGATTCACTTGAAAAATGTGTGAAAATGTTTAATTGTCAAAAGAGGCTATCAAAATGTTTCGTTTTATTAATGCAAACAATCACTGCTGATCTTAACCCTGCACTGGTGCATATTTGATGGGATTCTTCATCCAAAAAAAGTTGAATTTGAGAAAATTGAATCAACGCTTTGTGCTTTCAGTTTGATTTCGGAAAATTGCATTTACATCAGGTGACCCCCCCCCCCCGCAATAGTTACATTGGTAGACTTCACCAAAATGCCGCCTCGATTCTGAATGGAGGAGGATGGAATGATTGAATTTATCTTGAGAAGAAAACTATCAACGCCACAAGTATCATAATTTAACTTCCCTGCGCAGTCCTTCTATCGCTCTGTAACAACCGAATACTGGACGCTTGCTTGCTCTAGCTACGGTGTAGCACTCTACCGGTTCTCCCTTATCGGTATAACAACGGCTTGCTCATTTTGCGCTGGGTTCCATTATATTTTTCGTATTGGGTCTGTTTCGGAACAGTGAGAGCACATTTTCTCAAAGATGACCTTTTCAGACTTCCTTGTGCACTCGAGTTGTACAGTGAAACTGATATATTGACCCATAACTGCATTGTTGCTCCAACTAACTAGGAGATTTTTCTGCCCGCTCATCAGCAAGATTTCAGAAATCGGATTTTCAAAATGTGTGAATGAGATTATGGCGCTAGACAGCCCTGTGACACTGTTTAATCGTGAACATTTACACCCCAAGTTCTAATCCTGTTTGTATTGCGACAATCATGCACTTTAATTGCGATAATGAGAAAATTGTTGATGACAGCGAAAAAGTATCGAAATGCTAATAAATCAGATGAACTCGGAAATTCATAAAAAAAAGAGGGTCTCGAATCTTCTTTCCATATCCTGTTATCTTTAATTAATCAAAAAAGCTATCGTGAAATAGATCCGGAAACCAATTAATTCCAGCAGATCCGGAAATCAGTTAATTCTGGCTCATGTTTATTTGCAAGAATGAAAATTTTTTAAGAACTGCGTTCGTTTTATGGGTATAGTTGCCGGAATCGGCTACTTAGGTTTTAAATTTCCATTTGTTATTCGTATTCGTGTTATCTATTCGTTTTGCCATGTCGTCTCGATACGCAACCTGTATGGGTGCTTTTTCAAATCTCCAAGGATGTTACAGCCGAAGCGCAGGAGTCTGTAGACAATCTGAAAATTGCAATCTTTCACTTTGATTGACAAGCTTTTTTCGTCGATAAGATAAAAGTGAAATTCCAAACTCAGCATAAAAACGACTTGTGGCGGAGATTCTGTTTCACAGAGGATCATGTCCAACTTGGAGGCATAAGGGGCATAGTGGCAAATGGTACAGATGTTTGATAGCTTTTGTATTATTTTTTTAAACATTTGTATCGCTAATAGAAGACGCTATGCCAAGCGTATATGTACCATGGTTGATATTGTTCCAGGAGGCTCAGAAGTATTCTAATCATGATAATTTTACAGATGTCATTCTTAAAAAAATGTTCTTGTTCAAAAGTCGCGTCCCCAATCAACCATCTTCTGCGATGCCGTCACTTAATTTATTCTCCTTGTTATGAGAGCCATTACCAAACTCTGCGTCGACAACAAAACGCTTTTCTCCGAAAATTTGCCGCCCTTTCAAGGTAATGGGATCATCATATGTATGTATAGGTTGTTTACGCATTGGCATATTTTTGGGGATTGTGATCACCATGACATATTTAAGTATCAGTTATTTTTGAACTGCAAAAAGATAAAAGCAAAAAAGACAGATCATAATAATCACACCTCTCACGTGATAGCCACGAAGTCTGTCCAGTACGTGTACTCGAGCCCTCTAATTTCAATTCTTAAAGCTACAGCATTTTTGTGGAATAACGAAGTGTCAACTTCTACGACATCTTAAGCAGCAAAGGATTACTCTATCGCCTAATGAATCATTGCATTTACAAGGAAAATTAACGTGAAATCTTTGATTCACAGTTCTACTACATATGACTTCCTGAAAGAGCAGAATAGTGGAGCCAGATTTTAAGCGCCATTAGTGATGGTGAGATAGATATGAATACCTATGGTAACCGTAGCGCAAAACTAGGTTGCGGCCGAAATTCCATACATAGATAATAAAAATGACTTTGAAGGTATATGGCGCTACTATTATATTATAGTCACGATTACTCCAGTTGAGCGTCATTCCATTCTCGGAGCCTTGGTCCACTTCTGTAGTACTTTGAGGTTTGTGCAGTATTTTGGTTTTCGTATACGCACGAGTAGTGGCGAATGAGTAAGTGTTCCAAGTTCAGAAACAGATTATGGACCCTTCCTTGCTTCACCTTTGTGTGACATCTACATATACATGTTTTTGTTGTTGGCGTTAAAAAACCCTGAGAGTGCGTCATGGACTACCTTACTACCTTTCACAGCTATATCTTTCTCGGCTCGACTTTGTGCAACTTTCCCTTCTGAAGTCTTGAGGAATCACACACCACGATCGCATCAAAAGGGTTGCAGGACAGTCGCGCAGATCCGAAGAGTGAGAGATTGCAGCCAAAGAGTCTGAGCCGTGCTTCGTCAAGCTTTTTTGGGAATCGGTATGGGATCTGAACACTTTTAGCGCAATAAGCTCCAACTGGGAATGGCTGAACATGCAGTGCAAGGCTCTACTCTGTGCAGTTCTGAATTACAAGTAAATGTGTTCTTTTTGTGGTATGAGAGGTAGAGGGTGAGGACGAGGGGATTTTCGTGTTCTTGCTTTCCGTTGTCTGTACCGGTGCACATCTTCTTTGGGTTAGTCGGCTCAAGCGAAGAGTGTTGGCCCCGAATGTTTTCATTGCCGTGTGGTGACACCGTTCAAAAAGTGCATGATGTGTAATGTGAAGGCTCACAAGTCATATTGCACTCCGGAGACTCCTTTTCTCTTTGGAGCTGCTCGTATAATGACTAAACGACATCACGACCATGTGTTATAGTTAAAGGACATCAGAATAACAGAAACACTTCCTAAAAAATGTGAATCCGTCTCGACTTTCTTTTTGTCATTTATTGTTAGTTGCTATTCGCCGTGTGCATGCACAATGGGTATGCATACGTTACATGACCCATTGTCAGTATTTCGTAGTATTTCGTACGAGCTCAGAGGCAGGCCATATCACAACGTTCCTAGTAATAGCTCGACGAAAAAAAAGTCCTCATTGAAAAGGGAAAAGCTAACAAACATTGAAATGCTAGTTCGCACCAGCTTTTGAATTTTCTCTGCATTAGCCTCATCAGTTCACGGCAATTAGAGAGCATCCGTACTTGCTTGGAAACCAGTCCTGCAAAACGCTCTTTGGAAGCGAGTTGGGATGGTCAGAATTTGCTTGCGGTGAGTCACCGGCGACCTTCTTTGCTTGAAATGGCATACGCGCTTACCTTACCTTTGATCACAGCGGTAGCAGTAGTTAAGTAGTAATGATGACGCTCTATAGGTGGTTCACAACAGAGTTGCCCCACGCTGATGAGCTTTTCCTCTCTTTACTTGCTTCCTCGCGGCGTTTTGAAGCTTCAAATTTCATGCTTGCTATCACTTTTCGGATCTTCATGGAAATTTGAGAAACCATCTCTGTTAGACTACGTTCATACTCTGCTGTGACGGCGGCAGGGCGTGGCTGCGTGTCTCTGTCTCTGAGGGTCTCATTTTAATGAATGGAATATCAATTCACTGCAAGTAAAATCGCCGATCACAAAGAGCAGCAGGTGCTTTCTCTTAAAATTTAATGGAATGATTCGAGCGTGTCATTCCTTCTTTCCGGGAAATTCGGAATCATCTGGCACGATACGGTTTGGTATCACTGCTTCTGGCTCATTCGGTGTCCTCTCGTCATCCACACCTCCAGTACTATGTATAATAAATTCTTTATGTAATTGTCAGGTTAGTTATGTTGAGAGGGTAGGGTAAAAAAATAAGAAAAGACCTATCAATCCCTTCACTCAGTGTTGACCCACAGTTGATCACTTCTCCTGAAATAATCAGTTTGGGAAAACCTCAATGTATTTCTCGATGCACAGTAATGCTCTTTTCACAATTTTTTCAAAGGCCCTACAGAAATGATAGTACCAACCGGCCTCTAGTTAATGGAGACCCACAGCAAATGCTCACGGCAAAGGGTTCAGCGGGGCCAGTTCGAGTTGCGCGGTCGGAGATCCAACATCTATATGTACCTCTTAGTCAAACCAAGCCTTCTACATCTCCGGGATCGCTACCTGGTCTCAGAATTGTATTAGAAGATAACAACACCAACCGTGCGTCAGCTAACTTCCCTCACCTACCAAAAATCATTGTACAGGCACAAAAAGCAACTTCAGTGGTCCCAGAATTATGGGTGCTTTCATCTTTCTTTGTATCCTCTATGCAATTTGTGTTATTTATTTTCACTTCACTTGCTGCTCAGTGGGTGTACAGGATCTAATTCTATCAAGGTGCATGCCTGAAGGGGGTAGAGCTCATGATACTTTGAGCTTTCAAAAGCTCCTCAAATCTCAAAGCGCGGGGAGTTGTTCAACAGTGACACGCACCTCACCGCACATACTTTTGTACAAACGAAAAAATTTTCACGACCTGAACCACTAAAGGCAACCATCGTGGCCAACAACTTCTAGTAGGGTATACCATAGGGTGTTTGGATGCCAGTAAGCAGGTCTTAGTAATGATTTGGGGTTCAACGATGACACGCTGCTGGTTTCCGTCGATTTCGGCGTAAAGCTTGCGAGAAAGTGAAGATGCAGAACACGCTGCCAGACATCATAAACATTGGCCTCACTAGTACTACGGAACACACTTGATGAGTAGCAAGAAAACGCTCTAAATTTATAGAATCGAACTGATTCAAAAGCGCTGCCGACCCAACCTGTCCGATTTCATCGCTTTCCGAGCATCCGTCGCTCCCAAAATTTGATTCCATTCATCTCTTGACGGGATCCTCAATTTAGACTTAGCAAGATCTGTCGAGGCAATCATCCTAGCATGGAGTTGCAGAAAGTAGCCCTGGGAAAGATTTATGAAGAAATGCGTGGGAAAACTTGGGTGTCAAATGCGGTTGAGCGATGAAGAGGCTTTTAGCTTGTATTCTTGTCAGGGCAGAACAACTCATGATATACATACAGTAGCGCTCAAAAGTCTTCAGCCAAATTGTCTTTCACTCGGGTTTTTCACTTGTAGCTTTTTTACGACTGGTCCGTTCTGAGAGAAATTTTAGTATGTTGTACTTGGAGACACTGCATACTAAATACACTACTTTGGCGCTAAACGGTGTAAGTTACGTGGTTAAATGCAATTTTTTTGTTTTTGGAGTTCCATCCCTATGCAGTCCCGCTGTGCCGCTGTCATCAAAAGTCGTGGTCGTTCTACAAAATATTTATTTTCTCTTCTCGTTTTGTTTTCGTAAAGAAAACCGTTTTCCTTGACCAAGCCTTTTTCTTTTTTTTGGGCGGTCTTGTAGTAAATTCTTGTAAAAAACCATGAGAAGTGTCAAGCGGCACTCAAGTAGAAGGAAATGTTGACAATAGGTTCAGGCACACATATTAAAATTTTGTCAAATTTGGTCAAGTAGAAAAAAATTATGACAAAAAAGTTGTGGTCGAAAACTTTTGAGCGCTACTGTAACTGCTGCGCATTCTTACCCAAGATGTGAGTGGAGTTGTGAATGGGTAAATTTTTCATTCACTCTACTGATGTCAACAAAATATTGTAATACATTGGTACCCGTAATTTTAGGACACCCCCTGAATGGAAGAAATATGCGAACATACGTGGGGGAAACTGACCAACGCTGTTCATCCTTTTTGATGAAGGATGGGACACGAGGGACTCTCAAAATATGTAGAAGATATAGATTCTCACTCGTCTGCAATTCATGTATTTTAAATGTGCAAAGAACTGGTACGCATAAGTCCTATGGGGTTGATATTCGCTACCATACATATGTGACGCACGTACTAGGGTCACTATTTATATTTCGGGAATAGGCAATACCATTATCATGGGAGTAAATCTGATGATTCCAACGTAAAGTTCGCCTTTTTTAAACTATGTAGCCCATCAATCAATTTGCCGCACGGCGCTATTTATTTATTTTATAAATTTTTGAAAATTTTGTCGACACAAGCCTTTTTTGGTGCATTTGTCAAATTGTGTGGGTTCCAGCGGAAAAATATTTTTTGCAAATTCACGTTCAAGTAAAATTGCATGCTTGTTGGTGGAAATAATGTTTAGGGATGCCTCAATCCTAGGATGGGTGACATGGCGATCTTGCTTAATCATATTGCACACAGCATGGATGTTTTCGGAAACATCTGCTAACTTCGGACATCCTTCACGAATCTCGTCGGGCAGCGGACTACAACAACAATTGAAGTCCCTGAACCAACGATACGCTGTGGTCTTTGATGGAGCTTCATTGCCAAATTTTTTAAATTTTTTTTTAAATTTTATTTTCATTCCCTGAAAAAAACAAAGTTTTTCAGATGAATATAAAATAAACAAATAGCGCCGTGCGGCAAATTGAATGATGGAGTATGTAGGTAAAAAAGGCGAACTTTACGATGGAACCATCAGATTTACTGCCATGATAGCAGTATTGTCTATTCCCGAAATATAAATAGTGACCTACGTATGTATGTATGTAGTGTGCCGTCATTGTTGGTCTCGCTATAAATGAACGTGAATATTACGATCTAGCCCCATTCTCTTGCAGAGAAGTTGATTCTTGGTGTGGTGTCGTACTACAAATTTATTTAGCAGTGATAATGCAATCGTTACAAGCGCTGAACCCAATTTGTTTACCAAAACTGCAGAGGTGCGACTGAACAAGTTGATTGGCGAATGTGTTGTTAGTCATGTGTGACGTTGTCGTCATAAATGGAATGTGTTTCACTTTCAGAGTTAGACCGCTTCCAACAAACATCACTGACAGGATGTGATGCGGGTTTTTGATTCGGAAGGTCTACAAGACTCTAAAAACTGTGGGAAAAAATGTGTCGATTAGGTTGTCCTAGGTTGCTTGAAAAGACTGTATGAACAGGAAAATTTAGGGGTGAAACATGTGATTTTCAAAACCTTCCATTCAATGTCTACGCAAAACTGCCAATGTAACGGTAATGCCGGCAGCCATGTAAACATCTCGTCCTTCGAGACTACCCCGACTATCCATCCATTTTTTTCCATTTTTTAGGGAGAGAGAATGTGAATTTTTGGCCAGAGAATGTGTCTGCGGTCACCATGTAAACACGTCCTTTAAGACCCTCCCTAACTACATTTTAAACATTTCTAGGAACGGAGAGTTTGAGTTTCAACCAGCTGGTGTGTCTGCGGTATACTTTCGATTTCGGACCTCAGACACAAACTAAGTACTAAAATCCACTACGAATGTGTTTTGTCGCCAGGGAGTTGTAAGCGTTCTAAGAACTTCGCTTTTCCATATGGTCCTGCTGTGAAAAACTTCACGGAATAACTTGAGGTAAAAATGAGGAGCAAGCTTTTTTTCGGATTGTAAAAGGTCACAGAAGCTCTACTAAAACGTCTGGGCTTATTTCCACATTTTTCAAGAGTTTGTCATTAATAAGTCTGAACTAGAAAAATAGGAAAGGCCTGGAGGGTACATGGCATGCTATGACAACTTTGGCCATCTAAACAATAACTGCACTCAAATCGGAGGTGTGACGCTGAAGTAAGTGGCTATTAGAACACATCGGTCTCATTAATGTTTTCCCAAATGGACGACCACACCCTGACTGGTGTCTGTAATGAAAACGGTTGCTTATGACGTGTTGAAAGAGAGAGTGATACTTAGTGCGAGTGGAAAGAGGTAGTTCGTCGCCATTGAATTAACTGATTAGTCCCAGCTGTTGTCAGCCCATAATGCTCACCATATGGGCAAGTACAGACACAAAAGTCTGCTCACTTTACCAATATAACACTTTGCCAAAACAAAGTCGGAACAAAGTTTGGTCGACCTTTTCAGTAGTTTTGACGAAAAGTTCGTTGAATTGGTCAAAGTGAGATCAAAAATAGCAGTAGACTCTACTTGGCCTTCAACGGCCAACCATGCGCTTGTTACAGTCTCTTCAAAAATAACTGCGGCACAATAGCGTAAATATTACACTGCGATGCACTTTCGGACGAAGACGCGATCGGCGACCATTTTGCTGGCTTGCTTACAGATTGTGGTCGAAGTTTGAAGTCAGTTGACGCGCTCATGTACATGGTACGTGTGAACAATTCAACAGATGCACACACCAGGGAAACCAGCTATATTCAAAGGGAAGTAATTTGTAGATCTTGGTTGAGCAACCGTCACTGCTTTTTTTCAAATAGATTCCCTCCAGGTTTAAGTTATCACGTCTGCGAAAGGCACACGTAAGACAGTGGCCAAATGTAATGAAAAAAAAGTGAAAACAGGCTCTCATAGCGAGTGACGCTAACCTCGAAGAGATGAACAACAGCTTAGTGAGCGATCGGTGATCGTGAGCTCCAGAACTTTTGCGTTCAGCTATCTTATTGGCTACGAGCTGCAAAAACTGAGCTCGCGATAAAGAAATGGGGGAGCTTCCGGTCAGTTTCAATCAATCGAGACAAGCCAGTAGAATCTTTGCTGACCTACTTCTACCTTCAGAAAATGAAAAGTAAGGACGCTAGAAGAGTCTGACCAGCAGGGTCAAAACTTACGCCTCACTTGCTCGTAAGGATGGTGGTCCCGCGTATTAGGTTGTAAGAAAAGATCTGGCCGGTTGCGCGTCCACAAGATAAATTCGAATCTCTTCGCGGTTTCTCACTCCTTATCCTTCCAACATCAGAAAACGATTAATCAGATTTCAACTTGGAAAGTTCTGTCACTAAGGTTATTTAAATTCATTAAAATAAATTCCTACGAAGTGCAAGGATGATCTACAGTAGCGGTTAAAAATATTTGCGGTTTCTTATTTCAACCATAACTTTGGCCAGCTTTTACATATCACGTTCAATTTTTTGTGTTCCCAAGATAACTGTCACTCAGTAAAATAAAGTTTCTCAGCCGAGTAGGATGTAGTGTGAAGATGGAAAAAATTATTCAACTGATAACACTGAAAATGATCAGCACCGTGCTTCAGTGCTGTAAGGTGCTGTCATGTTCCAAATGACGGCTAGCAATGTTTTAGCCTCATTCCGTTCTACTTTTTGCACAACGGCTCCTTTCGTGGAGTTATAAGCTTTTTATGGATGATTGAGTTTTTTGAAGGTTTTGGTCATTTTCAGTACTTACAATAAATAATTTTTCGACCTTCACACTGCATCCTACTCGGCTGAATTACCTTTTCATGAAGTAGCAGTTGCCCTCAAATTACTAAAAAACGAGTTTGTAAACGTCGACCAAATATATGGTTAAGGTCCAAAACCGCACATAATTTTGACCGCTACTGTACCTGTTTGCGCGTTGTTGGTATCTTTCTGATGTATGCTAAGCTTACAGCCCTTGGTGTTGCCAATGTAACCCATTTCTATGGAGCTTGAAATTTTTCGATAGCTCTCGAAGACTACGCTCTGTGGCGCCGTCCTGCGTTTGAAAGAAATACTGGGATCTCTCTAAAAAATCGTTACATCCGCTTGAGCAACAGAGTCGGTGTTTCCCATGCCTTATACTACTGGTATTCCTACGATACGTTAGAGATTTTCTTGATGTCCTTGAGAAGGGAACTTGTGATGCATTATCACGATAAATCAAATCAGCGATGCTCCAGGTATCACAAGTAGAACACAAAGGACGTTCACGTGCTGAGACTCTCAACAATGGTATCAAGCATCACATCTTTCTCTCAAGTCACTTCCAAACTGTACGTGTGTTTCGAGTTAAATCAATTCGTTGAGAGGTGGGTCATAGCGCGAGACTGCCAACTTTGTAAAGCTGGCCAGAAGGGTGTGCCCGTGGGTCGGTCAGGGGCGGGTCCTACAGTTCTTTCCTCGGTCACCATGCAGCAACGGCAGCTGTATGCCTGCGTTACGGTAAGATAACCCTCATCACAATTCAGTACTCATTCAAAAACAATGTACTTTCCTTTATTACTAAACATCATGGTGATCTCCTACAATTAAACCAGTTTCACTGCGACATCAGCTAGCAGGGAAATCTGGATCAATACCTTTTACTGTGTTGCTTGTTTGGCTATCAACTAATCACACCCGTTTTATAGAGTCACCCCTTTAGCGGTAGTAAAAAGTGTACAGAAAAACATCCAGCAGAGGAACTGGTCTTGAATATCTCTCTTTCAGTTATTTTTCACGGCACTGATAGCGATAACTTATTCTCAAAATACCCCACTGTTTCCTGTGGCATGTGAGCTGAACGTGCTCATTGTACTTGATAGGTAAGGGAATCGTATTCCTTTACACGATGAAATGTTCCAGAAATACTTGGTACTTGCAGATCGGATTCAGTGAAAGGTGGCTTCAACAAAAGTCGCAAATTCGTCACAGATGTATCCGAGGAGCTTCAGATTGGGCCTCACAAGCATCGGGTATGTGGAAAGAGGATCAGAATTGTGTCTTTACGAAGAAGAAACTCGTCTTTTGACGACGACTTTTAGGTAGCTATGGTTGTTTACTCTGGACTGAACTATCGTAGGGAAATTTTTCCTTGGAACTTTGCCAAAACCAACGAAGAGTTCGTGAGGATCACGAATGATTTACGAGCAATTGGCGGAACAACGAACACGAAAAAGGTCGCTTTTGCTGAATTCCTTCTCTTGTCGGTTTTGCAATACACTGCACCGTTGTAGGCTCTTGAAGTCGGAATTGAGTTGTTGAATCAACGGAACCAAAGCATTCCAACGCTTGTTTTGGTCGTCACGGATGGACGGTATGATGAATTCTGTTGTTTGTTGTTTTTTCCAAAGAAGGTCAACTACTCACGAAAGAAATCGACACGCTCAAATGTCACTTCACATTACAGATCTGCAGATGATCCAAAAGGGCCAGGACAACAAATACAACGCATGGCGAACACATGGGTGTTTGCCGCTGCAACCGGAGATCCGGAAAAAGTTGACAAGTTCGTTTCTTGCTTACTCCTTCTCTTTTCCAAGTACCATTGATTTCTTTTCAACTGACGCTGAGGTTTTAATGATGCTTAAATTGACGGTTTCTGACGAGTGTTAGGTCTGGTTTCATGTAGGATGTTCTTACCATTGACGATCGCAAGCCACCTTCGGGCCGCGGTGAAAAAATTCTTTGGCTGTCGGTTACTGTCGTAACTGTCGAATTTCGTTCACTTCTGGATTTTTTGATCATTTCAAGGACGATTAGGTGTACAGCCGGTCAACAAAAAAACGCGCCGGAAAAATGTTAAGTAGAGAAGAACGTTTCGTGGTGCCATTTACACTTACTATATTATTACATACATTTACTACATTTACCACATAGTGCCACTTTCTGCTCGGTATCATACCCTATATATAAACCAGGAGTTTGGTTTGTCCGTTTGCGTGTGTGTGTGTGTGTGTGTGTGTCCGGTTCAATTACCCAAGTTTGAGGTACGTGACACTATACAGACCCTCAGAAGTTAGCAGGAAAGGTCGAGCCAAGTGCTGGCTGGGTGAGGCGTAATGGGGGATGTACAGAACGCACATCGACTTTGTCGATATCGATTGAATCGATCGATATTGATCGAAAATATCGGCTTTGTGCAGACGGCTGGAAACGGCTCATGTACCCGATCCCACGGAAGGTCGGCTCATCAGCGGGAAAGGTCGGGTCAAGTGTGGGTCGGGTGGGGAATGGTAGGAGATGCACTCATGAAAGTTGAAATTCTGCAACACACGCATCACCGATCGATATCGATTGAAAATATCGGTTTTTGTGCAGAAGGCTGGAATCGACTTATGGACCATACTATTGCTTAAGTGCCCTCATGAAAGTTGAAATTCTACAACATCATGCATCACCGATCAATATTGATTGAAAATATCGGTTTTTGTGCAGAAGATTGGAAACGGCTCATGAACCATACTACTGAGTGAGTGCCCTCATAGAAGTTAAAATTCTACAACATCACGCATCACCGATCGATATTGATTGAAAATATCGGTTTTTGTGCAGAAGGCTGGAAACGGCTTATGGACCATCATACTGAGTGAGTGCCCTCATAGAAGTCAAAATTCTACAACATCATGCATCACCGATCGATTGATTGAAAATATCGGTTTTTGTGCAGAAGGTTGGAAACGGCTCATGGACCATACTATTGATTAAGTTCCCTCATAATAATTGAAATTTTACAACAACATGTGTCACCGATCAATATTAATTGAAAATATCGGTTTTTGTGCAGAAGGCTGGAAACGGCTCATGGACCATACTATTGATTAAGTGCCCTCATAGAGGTTGAAATTCTACAACATCATGCATCACTGATCAATATTGATTGAAAATATCGGTTTTTGTGCAGAAGGCTGGAAACGGCTTATGGACCATACTATTGATTAAGTGCCCTCATAAAAGTTGAAATTCTATAACATCATGCATCACCGATCGATATTGATTGAAAATATCGGTTTTTGTGCAGAAGGTTGGAAACGGCTCATGGACCATACTACTGATTAAGTTCCCTCATAATAATTGAAATTTTACAACAACATGTGTCACCGATCAATATTGATTGAAAATATCGGTTTTTGGGCAGAAGGTTGGAAACGGCTTATGGACCATACTATTGATTAAGTGCCCTCATAGAGGTTGAACTTCTACAACATCATGCATCGCCGATCAATATTGACTGAAAATATCGGTTTTTGTGCAGAAGGCTGGAAACGGCTCATGGACCATACTATTGATTAAGTGCCCTCATAGAGGTTGAAATTCTACAACATCATGCATCACTGATCAATATTGATTGGAAATATCGGTTTTTGTGCAGAAGGCTGGAAACGACTTATGGACCATACTATTGCTTAAGTGCCCTCATAAAAGTTGAAATTCTATAACATCATGCATCACCGATCGATATCGATTGAAAATATCGGTTTTTGTGCAGAAGGCTGGAATCGACTTATGGACCATACTATTGCTTAAGTGCCCTCATGAAAGTTGAAATTCTACAACATCATGCATCACTGATCAATATTGACTGAAAATATCGGTTTTTGTGCAGAAGGTTGGAAACGGCTTATGGACCATACTACTGAGTGAGTGCCCTCATAGAAGTTAAAATTCTACAACATCACGCATCACCGATCGATATTGAGTGAAAATATCGGTTTTTGTGCATGGACCATACTATTGATTAAGTGCCCTTATAAAAGTTGAAATACTGCAACAACATGCGTCACCGATCAATATTGATTGAAAATATCGGTTATTGTGTAGAAGGTGTCCTTACTGCACACCACTTTACTGGATTATGTCACACTCCGCCCACTGTGGACACTGTTGACGGGCCTGCATTAAAATGTTCGGTGTTTAGATGAAAATGTCTATAGTTCGTTGGGAAAGAGCCCAGGTGTCGGGATATCATACCTCATATATAAATCAGGAGTTTGGTGAGTCTGTATGTCTGTGTGTCCACCCTTTGGTTCAACTACCCAAGTTTGAGGTGTAGAGGGCGTGGCCTACGGGCTTGGGTGAGAGTGAGAGTGTGTGACGGGATGAGAGAGTTCGATAACGCGCTGACTTTGCATGCTTCCATGTGTGACGCGCAGTAGTGTGCTCCAGCTGGCATACCAAATTGAATGAGAGTTTTAGCGCATCGGCGATTTGGCGTGCCACGTCACTCTAGCAACAGCGGTCAGTTGAACGCGGCGCGTGTCAACGTGCGGTTGGTTTCTTTTTCTTCGCTTTCCATTTCGTGATTTTCCATATCTTATCGAAAGCCGATATCTGTTATGGCAAATATCCAAAATCGCGGATGCGCCAATACTTTCACCTTCCGATTAATACGTATCTTATCCTTTACGCAAACGCGCCAATTCTCTCGAATCGCGGATGCGCCGATCCGCCACTTTTCTCAAATCGCAGATGCGCAAATTTGCTCATTTCCTCGATCGATACGTGTACTTAACTTTACGCCAATGCGCCAAAACTCTCATTTAGTTGGGTATGGCATAACAAATTGAATGAGAGCTTTAGCGCATCGGCGCATCCGCGATTTGGAATTTTTGGCATGCCACGTCACTCTAGCAACCGCGGTCAGTTGAACGCGGCGCGTGCCAACGTGCGGTTGATTTCTTTTTCTCCTATTTCCTTTTCGTAATTTTGCATATCTTATCGAAAGTCGATATCGAAAGCCGCACGATGGCACGCACCGCGTTCAACTGATCGCGGTTACAAGAGTGACGTGGCACGCCAAAATTCCCTAATCACGGATGCGCAAATGTGCTCATTTTCTCGATCGATACGTATATTTATAGTCCATTTCCCGAAAACTGAGTAGGCGTGTCCCTACGGACTTGGGTGAATGGCGAGAGTGAGAGTACCAGGCGAGAGTGAGAGTGTGTGGCGGGGTGGGAGAATTGAGAGAGTTTGATACATGTTCACACAAGTCCGTGGGACACGCCCAATCGGTTTTCGGGAAATGGACTGTAACTTTACGCCAATGCGCCAAAACTCTCATTTAGTTGGGTATGGCATAACAAATTGAATGAGAGCTTTAGCGCATCGGCGCATCCGCGATTTGGAAATTTTGGCATGCCACTCACTCTAGCAACCGCGGTCAGTTGAACGCGGCGCGTGCCAACGTGCGGTTGATTTCTTTTTCGCCTATTTCCTTTTCGTAATTTTCCATATCTTATCGAAAGTCGTTATTGAAAGCCGCACGATGGCACGCACCGCGTTCAACTGATCGCGGTTACAAGAGTGACGTGGCACGCCAAAATTCCCTAATCACGGATGCGCAAATGTGCTCATTTTCTCGATCGATACGTATATTTAACTTTACGCCAATGCGCCAAAACTCTCATTTAGTTGGGTATGGCATAACAGATTGAATAAGAGCTTTAGCGCATCGGCGCATCCGCGATTTGGAATTTTTGGCATGCCACGTCACTCTAGCAACCGCGGTCAGTTGAACGCGGCGCGTGCCAACGTGCGGTTGATTTCTTTTTCTCCTCTTTCCATTTCGTGATTTTCCATATCTCATCGAAAGCCGATATCTGTTATGGCAAATATCCAAAATCGCGGATGCGCCAATACTTTCACCTTCCGATTAATACGTATCTTATCCTTTACGCAAACGCGCCAATTCTCTCTAATCGCAGATGCGCAAATGTGCTCATTTTCTCGATCGATACGTATATTTAACTTTACGCCAATGCGCCAAAACTCTCATTTAGTTGGGTATGGCATAACAAATTGAATAAGAGCTTTAGCGCATCGGCGCATCCGCGATTTGGAATTTTTGGCATGCCACGTCACTCTAGCTACCGCGGTCAGTTGAACGCAGCGCGTGTCAGCGTGCGGTTGATTTCTTTTTCTCCTATTTCCTTTTCGTAATTTTGCATATCTTATCGAAAGCCGATATCGAAAGCCGGGCGCTACTGGAGTTAGGGGGGGGGGGCCACTCGACAAAAGCATAGGTAGCGCCCAATTTCTGCTTATAGGCACTCTCAAAGTTATTTTATGCCTAGATACAGCTAACTAACTTAGAAAACGATTAAATTAGGCCTCCATTAGCATATAACGAGAAATTTACTTCAACTAGACTGAACAGCCACTTACGCGTATTCGCCTAAGCCCAGGGAAAGGGAACCTTCTTCCCAAGGCTTAGGCTAACATAGGATAGAAAAAAAGCATGAATTTTCATCATCAAATCATTTCTTTGTAATATTCGAACCCGATTCGGCAGGCGCTATGACTTCTCTGCGCTCCTTTAGAGACGCAGAGCACAGTGCGCTGGCCCCCCCCCCTAACTCCAGTAGCACCGAAAGCCGCACGTTGGCACGCACCGCGTTAAACTGATCGCGGTTACAAGAGTGACGTGGCGCGTCTAAATTCCCAAATCGCGAATGCGCCGATCCGCCAATTCTCGCAAATCGCGGATGCGCAGATGCGCTCATTTTCTCGATCGATGCATATATTTAACTTTACGGTGATGCGCCAAAACTCTTATTCGATTTGATATGTACGCAGCATTAGAAACTCTTTTCATTGTAATTCCGCTCTGAACCACTTCTTTGAAGCCGACGATGTCTGCTCCTGACATGTGACGCCCAAGTGATGAACGGTTTTGCCCCACCGAGGTTCGTGGCTGTCCAGTACTATTAGTTCCATCTACATTACCAACGAGTGTCGCCCATTCCGCGTAATCAGGAGGTTGTAGCTCCTCAATTCCAACTTATTATTATTTACTTTTGCAGAATACAGCTCTAAAATGCTTTTCAGTTCGTACATTTCTGCGAGTCCCCAGCCACATGATTTCTGCCACCTACCGCCATATAGACGTGATCAACTGATATGTGGGGCTCTCTGTTGATCTTACCCATGCGCGACCCGTATTCGGAAGACCTCCTCGATGCCGACGATGCCTGCTCCTGACATGTGATGTGCCCAAGTGAAGAACGGTTTTGCCCCACCGGGGTTCGTGGCTGTCCAGAACTGTTAGTCCATCTACATTACAAACGAGTGTCGTCCATTCCGCGTAACCAGCAGGTTAAAGCTCCTCAATTCCTACTTTTGCAGAAGCATAACCTATAAATAAACAAGGAGTTTGGTGTGTGTACTATTGTCTGTCCGTTCGATTCTCCGTTTTACCAGTAAGACAAGTGGGGAGGTCAGGTCAAGTTCGGGTTGGGTGGGCATGGCCAAGATGATCAGAGCGGACATGGGCAAGCCTGACTCCGTCCGCAGTAGGCGGGGCGTTCGCTGCATTGTCTTCAGATCAACGCTAAAATTCTTTCATCTCAAACTTCCACGGGCAGCGGGAGAAGGTGAACCAAGATGAGATCGGAGTATATGTAGCAGTCAAGGGAAGCCCACCTTCAACGGGCGGAGCGTGCTGCAAGCGGCCGGTGCTTACTGCAACTGTTCATAACCCAGCTCCAGAGCAGTCTAGAGACTGAGGAAAAATCGCTGGAGATCAGCGAGATCTGAGCTGTTTCCAGTATATTTGAAGTGAGGGAAGACCCTCCCACAGTGGGCGGTGCAAGCAACCGAAATCGTGTTCACTCATGAAACATCATATTCTTCTCTAGAGCGGTCCAGGGACGGGGTGAAAACCAAAATGTGTAACAGCCGAAGTGGCAAAAATAATGCCAAATGATCACGTTAGGCGGAGCCTTCGCTACGATGTTGATTGAAAATATCAGTGTTTGTGCCGAAGGCTGGAAACGGCTTATGGACAGTTGAAATCCTATAACATCATGCACCACCGATTGATATTGATCGGAAATATCGGTTTTTGTGCAGAAGGTGTCTTTACTGCACACTACTTCACCAGACTATGTCAGACTCCGCTCACTGTGGACACTATGGACGAGGCCTGCGTTAAAATGTTCCGTGTTCAGATGCAAAATTCTATAATTCTTTCCAAGGAGCCCATTAGTCGGGATAACATAACCTATATACAAACCAGTAGTTGTTGTGTCTGTTAAGTTGTCTGTCTGTCCCAAGCGAAATTCTATACTGCCTGAAAAACAAGCGGGGGAAGTCAGGTCATGTTAGGGTTGGATAGGTTTTGCTAAGAGATGGACAGGTAGCACATGGACCATGTCAGACTCCGTCCCCTGTGGGAGGGGCGTGCGTTACAATGTTCGGTGTCCAAATGCAAAATTCTATAATTCGTTCCAAGAGAGCCCAGGAGTCAGGATAAGGTGGGCCAAAATGAGTCAAGGGAGTTTGTGACTGCTGAAGAGACCTACCGGCCCCTTCGCTGTAATTCGTTCCAAAAGAGCCAGGAGTAGCGATAAGGTAGGCCAAAATGAGTGAAGGGTGTATGTAGTAGATGAAGAATACACGCCTTCAGTAGGCGGAGCACGCTCCACGTAGGTGGTGCTTAACGAGCGTTTATAAGTTGTCTCAGGTGCAGCCCAGAAACTGCGAAAAAAATCGATGGAGATTAGTGCTGTCTAGGCGGTGTTGCACATTATTGAGGTAGGTGGACCCGCCTACAATGGGCGGAACGTGCAATCACCAATATCGTGCTCACTCATAAGAAATATAACACCGCCCGGAGCGGTCTAAAGTGCCGTAGAGAGCGGAAGTAATTCGATGCTGCTAGAGTGACAAAAATAATGTCAACTGATCACGGTAGACGGGCCGTCATCAGGATATTGGCTGAAAGTATCGGTTTTTGCGAAAGGCTGCAAACGTCTTATGGACCATAGACTCAGTGAGTACCGTCATGAAAGATGAAATCCTGGAAAATCATCAGCAAGCCACACCAATAGGTGAAGCTGTTGCAGAACTTCAATGAAGTCCTATTGGTCGACATCGATCGAAATCATAGATCTCTATGCAAAGAGCTGAACAGGTAATGGGATCTCATTGAATGATTACAGTCGCAGAGGTTGAAAACTGCAGCATCATGTGCTATAGGTCGTAATTGTCGGTTTTCTTACAGAGGGCCGGGCAATGAGATGGGCCACACCAGTGGATGGACATAATTGCAGAAGCTTACATTCTGTAGAGCTTATTGCATGTAGATCGATACCTATTGCTATAATGGACCTTTGTAAAGAAGGCTGTAAATGGACTACCCCTCAGCACAAATGTAAAATCTATGTATTGATTTCCGCCAAACCACATTGCTGTGCAATTTCTTTTACATCATTTCGCCCACAGCCCGCTTCGCACCGGTGTCCCGTAACGCGATATAGATCGCGAAGCTCACCTGTTTACATCATTTCGCCCACAGCCCGCTTCGCACCGGTGCCCCGTAACGCGATGTAGATCGCGAAGCTCACCTGGTTTTATTCAGATAGTAAACAAAGGTTGTTCCCATTCCAAGGTTGGTAATTCCACCAAATTGCATCGGCTAAGTGATGGTCACCCTGCCACGGCTACAACCTTCATTGCTTATGCCTCATCAGGAGGGTGACAGCTAGACAGCCGTTGGCTTTGCATCATCCGGTGGTCTTCTCTACGCATCTGAAACGATGTATCCCGAAGGTTTACCAAAAGCTCTCAGAAAATACCTTGCATACTATAGGAAGATCGCGGGCTTAAATTCAATAGTAAATTTCTGTAGTAGAACATGCATGCACACGAGCTCCTTTCGAAAAGATGTGGCGTATTTTCATGACCAATTACGGTCTCCAGTTAAAGATGTCGCGATCAATGCATCTATCTTACAAAAGGTTTTGGTAGTGCCTCTATAGTAGCAGCATAAACTCCACGAAATCCTTACTACTGTTTTAGATCAGCATATAGAGTTCGGAATTACAAACTCTCAACCACCCTTTCGGGCAAGTTTCCCAACCGATTTCTTTATCTTTTTTTCGCACATCGCGCTTCATAGAGTAATGTCACAAATGGTAGAATGAACCTATCCTACAATGGAGTTGTTCATGAAAATTTGACTTATTTTGCTACCTATACAGATACGTTGCATTCGCTTACTAGGGACAACATGCAAAGTTTCACGCAAAAAACACTAAAAGATGCAACTAAAAGATATGCAAAAAAACTAAAAGATACACGACTAAGATACACTTTTTGAAGTGCTGTGACGGGCTGGTATCGGAGGTTCAGCAGCGAAGGCTCCGGAAACAACTGTGGGTATTATGTTCTCCCTACGATACTTGTCACCTCTCTTCTGCTCCCATAGCCCTAGCAGCCCAGTGCCCGATACCAGCCCCGCGTCTGCGGACGGCGCTTTGAAGAGGTGTATTTCTGTTTGGTTTTACTTTTCTCACTTAAAACTTCGCAAGTGGCCTTGAGTAAGCACATTTAACCTAACTATATGGGCAACTGAAAAAATCAAGCTTTCGCGTAATATTTCTTTGGGCTCTTCATTTGCTGCCAGCTACGTTCATCAGTGATCATCTTAATTAATGCTATTGAAGGATAACGCTTGCAGAATTCAATGTTTAGTCATCCCTATTGGTGATGAGCCACGCATTCTACATCTAACTGAAATCCGACCGAGATACACTTCCTCAAAGTGCTGTGACGGGCCTTGCAAATTACTTCCATCGAGAAGACATGCGCCTTCGCCTAGATAATAACTTGCGAGAGTCGGTCTATATAGCGTCAGTGTGGACAATTATTAAAAAATTTAAGCGCCTTGGAAATTACTTTTCATCGAGAACAATGCTTATGAAAAACCCCTTGATTCCATGACCTTCGAGAGCCTCTCAATCGAAAAAGTACAGATTTGATCAAGGTCGTGAAGTTTGCTTTCCCTAGCTTTACTACGTCTACGATTCCTAACTGCACAGTCTCCGGTAATCAGCCCTACAGAGTTTTAGGACTTGCATAAATCATATGTGCCAGCATCTAACCACACCTCCCAGCATGGCTGTCCTGTAGTTTGTGATCAACTGTGAAAAACGGGTAGGCTCATATGGGGTGAAATATCCTTCACGTCCTACCATTCCAGACAAGATCAACGAGTGAGGTTTTAGCAAGCTTTTGTTGAGCATCTATTCAATGTGTTTTCAAAAATATCATCGTTACAGCTGCTTCGATTTCAAAGACTGGGCTTCAGAGGGAGAGGTAATAAGAGGTGAGATGCAAGTCTCGCAGGGCACTTCAGCATCCCAGCTAGTGGTAATCATCTTTGCTCATAAAGAAACGAGAGAGATAATTTGGTTGAAGGTGTTGAAGGTGAAGATGGAAATAGCGAGTTAAGAGAAAACCAAATACATTAGCCGATAGCTCAAAATTGGGATCTTTGTTCCTTACCGTGGCCCTCTCTGCGGAGCACCCGATTGCGTGCTTAGTGGTCGCAGGTACGTGGAACAGTGATGTGTGACGGTCATGAAAACCATGTGGCGTGTCTCTTGTGGTTCAGGAGTGTCTGCACACCAGCGTAGGGCCTAGTCAAGCACCCGATGCTGTCTCTTAGGTAGCCATTTTAAGGTGTGTGTCGTCTTGACGTACCGACTTGCATGATCTCTTGAAGTGGTCCCGTGCATGTACGTGCATCAGCCCTGCTTCCAGGATTTGCATATGGCTGCACCCAGACTTGTGTCACATGGGAACTTTGAGTTAGACGTCGTAGAAGAAGTGTGGTGTCACTGTCGGTCTGGAGTGCACGGGAGACCGACTTTACCTTCTTGTTGCAGGCTAGCATACACCTGAAAACATGCAAGGAACGCTTTCGAGCCTTCGTTCCTACTGCAAATAATGGCAGCATTTGCTGTTTTTCGTGTAGAAGGAGCGAATATGTACATGCTTCAGCCTGAGCCAAGCGAGGGGGATTAGCTTTGACGTGGGTGAAACAAGTTTCTGCAAGAAAAACTTTCTCAAAGAATAACGATTACTCAGAGTATTTTCCTCTTCCCATGCCTGATGAGCACTTTTTTCTTCTGGCCATGTTTGTCATGTTTACGTGTTTGTGCCACACTAACTCGAACTCGTCACATTAACTCGAAATGTGCTGCATCCTCCTTGAACTCTACGCTGATCCCTTTGATCGTTACGAGAGAAGGGGTAACAGAAATACATGCCGCTTCTAGTACGGATCACTAAGGTTTATCTTGTATAAGACGGATCACTAAGATTTAACTCGTATGAAGTAGCGGAATGGATGCTGCACTCAAGGCATGACATTTCTGATATCTTAGAAAATTAGCAAGAGAATGCCCTAGACACAACCGTTCATCCAGAATGTGTTTCATTTGCTTTTCGGGCGGGCTAGAGCGGCTGCGTAGTTGCCCATACGCGGGCAGTTTCCTAGAAAACATCCCTTCTTGAGAAGCCTGTATGTTCTGCCACCCAGACAACGCCATACCTCCCACATCACTGCCCTAGCGAGTTGAAAGTAACACTGGAAACATCGTTCTAACTGTTGGGCGTCCCAAGTATACTGGATTGATAGATTTTGTAGAATCAAGAGCCTCAGTGTTGATGATCAAAACAATTCATAAAAACTCAATTATATATTAGGCTGTCCCAAAAGGCAATAACTCTTGTTTACTTCGAGGCAGGTTTAGGCGGTTCAGGAATATGGTAGAAGGTTTTCTAAGCTTTCTAACAAAATATATATTGACCCACCAGATTCCGTGGAGAGAGCTACAGTGCCCGTAGTCGATACCCACCCAACTCGCGGTGTCATCTACTATGAGTGGTCTTGCGGCACCAAAGCGACGGAAGCTTGCCACTCCATCAACGCAGCATTGGGCAAGGGATGTGTGAGCTACTAGACCGTGCGCCACTGGTTCATCAGCTTCAGCGAGATTGACATGGAAGACAAACCACGCTCAGGACTGTGTACCTCTGGGACGCGGGAGGAATGCTTTTCCACGAGGTGCTGGTACGAGGCGAGACAGTCACCACTGCCGTAAGCACCCACCAGCTCCAGCAGCTCGCTGTCGCTGTTCGAGAAAAGCGCCGGAGAAGGTCCGCGGTCACCCTCCTTCGTGACGACGCCCGCTCCCATTTCGCGTAAAGTCGGGAAAAGTACCCAGGTCAAGCTACAGGAGCTCGGCTGGGATGTGCTGCCCCACCAGGCATACTCTCCAGACATTGCCCCTTCTGACTATCACCTTACCAATACTCTTGAATATTTCCTGGCTAAGAGAAAATTCGTTGATTATGACTTTCTTCCAAAGGCGATCTCTCACTTCTTCGACTCTCAGAACCCAGAGTTCTGGGAGGAGGGAATCAACGATTAACCTATGAAGTGGCAGAGTGTTGTCAATAACAATGGTGAGTACGTTGTTGCCAAATTGTTGTTTGTTGGAAAAAAAATAAAAAGTGATGATCGAAAAAAACCTACAAGACTTTTGGGACAACCTAATATTATCGCTACAGCTGATTGAAATCGGGTGCGGAGGTTCTTTCCCTCATCCCTTCTGTTTACAGTCGACGTCGACGTACTCTACTGAAGCTCTTTTCAGGCGAGAACTTATGGATATAACTGGCAACATCAATCACATAGTACTGCATCGAGGTCGCGAACTTGCCACAGACATCACCAGGCGTCTACTCCGCCAAGCACAAGTGAGTACTGAATGTTTGTAGTGGAAAATCAGGAGCCTGCTGTATTAATAGCTTCTTATGGGTCTTCCTTATTTATCTGCAGTTCTGCCCCGACACATACCCTGGGGAACGTTTGTACTGTGGATTGGCTAAGAAGCGCAACGGAAGGAGGGGTGCATCGACCAGCGATTGCACAACTGTTGCATGGTTTTGTCCATCTTTCAGGAAAAATGCCGAACTACAACTACTTCCACCACGACAACGACCACTACTACAACTACGACAACGACAACCACGAATCCAATCACTGGTAATCACCACTGCTCGTTATAACACCCGTGTCAGACTACTTCTGACATTTCTAGGATGTGAATTGGATCTGGTGCTCGTGCTTGACTTCTCCACCACAACCGACCCCGTCTATAGGCATTACAAGGAAATGTCTGCGCGATTGATTCGCGCTCTTCGAATTGGTCCTCACCACACTCAGGTTTGTAGGACACCCCTTCAAGATTGGACCTCATTGACAGATGCCATTGCAGGTGGCGGTCGTCACCTTTGCCAACGTTGGTCGAACCAGAACTAAGTTTAATTTGAAGCAATACAAGACCCAGGAAGCTGTTTTGAGAGCAATCGATGAACTAGAAAGCCATGGAGGCACCACAGCTATCGGTAAGGTTCAGTGATTCCTACTCCTTGATAAATTCTCTCCATAACTTATTTTTTACACTTCATCGAACAAACGACCTCTCAATGACTCTGAGATTTGCTTCCTCCGTACTTTCTCATTACTATCTGACGCCCTTCGCACGTGTTTGCCATAATGGCTCTCGTTGGCCTTTTGTTCCAAGGACAACTGTCAGCTGATAACAATAGAAATCAAGATTCTCTTGTCGAGAAGTTCGTGGCGCCACGAAAATGATATGGGTCGGGCGCTTCATGACATAATCAACAGCTGCGGGCACTTCGTTGAGAAACCTGTTACAGTCGACACACCTGCTGAGGCCCAGTAAATACAAAGGCCTGAGAGCGTTAGCACCTCAGTGTCGTACTGTGAGGGGTAAACAAGTCTACATATACTGCTGTCGATTAGAGGCCTCACAAAAGAGAAAGAAATGATGAATGCAGTTCCCTATAGAGCTATCAAACGGTGCAGATGACAAGCAAAGCATTCCCATAATCATGATCAATGCACGTAGTGAATGAAGCAGAGCTTGTAGAAAAAGTGAAACTTGGCAAAGCATCACACTCGTATAATCTGAACAACATGCCGTGATTTCAAGAAGAAAGTACTTGGGGAATCGGCTAGGTAGTTTCATAAGAAAGCTTCATAAGAAAGCATAAGAAAGCATGGCTTCGATCACCTGCATTCTATGCACTTATCTATGTCTCGAAGCAATATTACGCAGCGAGTCACGTAATACGATAACAAGAAAAATCAGAATGTCGTTCTGATATCGGAAGAGTATTTAAGTTTGAATTATTTTCTCAGATACGAATACGACACCGTCAAGCGGACACACAATAGGGTGTACACCTTTTGCTACCATATTATTTGTTTGAGACCACGGTTGCAGGTTATGCCCCATTCCGCTTCTGCTCATTTCGTACTAGTAGTAGGGCATCAGATATTGTTAAAGGTGCCTTACGTCGATATGATTTATGGCGGTATTTAGGTGGTTAGGGCCTTGCACGAATGAATACCCATGAAGTGGCAACAAAAGGTTTCTCCCGAAATGTAAAATAAAGAGTGCGAGTATTGGCTTCCATCCGAAGTTGAAATCCACACATCGGGTTCGACTTCTGCTTGCACTCATTGCACTTGATGCAGGGAGTTCTCTATAGCGCGTATATTTAAAAACCCAGCCTATGTAATTCAGTGTTCTTCAGGGCTACAACCTGTTGGTGTTCAGAGGAGCGAATATAGTCCGTGATGAATAGATGACATTTGATACTGCGCTAAATAAAAGTATATTCTTTCACATGGAATTCAACTGATTTCGAATCGTGAGCTCGGAAGTCTGAATACACCGTTTACGATAATTCGTGTATTGTGATTCCATCCGTGAGTAGGTGGTGTTTCTCGCAACTGCAGAGGAAGTACCATTACTGTGGCGCAACAATCTTGAACAAGAACTCGTGAAGTGAAGTCCGAAAAGTGCTTTTGTCGCAATACTTCAGTGTTTCCTAATGTTTCGAAAACCTTGCAGCATACCAAGGAGAGCATATATTCGGGAAAAGCAATTTTTTGTCCATTCAGTGAGCACAACATGTAGGTTGAATCATGTCGACGCGCTTTGAGATTTGAATTTATCTTGTGAAAGCGCAAAACCGGCTAGAACTTTCCTTACAACCTAATGTATTATAGACATGGCAACTAGCAACTGCCCCGCTAAATAGTTGGAGGATATAACAAGTCGAAGGTCATGCATTAGTGATAGCGTCACGGATTTGCCGGTGATGAGCCGTAGGTTTGCTCTCCGCCGTGACGGATTTTTTTTTTGCATTTCGTGTTTCATGGTCAGTAAGAGCTTTTATTTCACTTCTGAACGTTTCCTTATACAATCGCACCATTTATTCACACTGCTACTGAGTCATTCCTGATGTTACACTGACGAGGGAGGCATATGTACTCAGTCGGAGTAGCCATTTGCAATAAGACGTATCAGTCGACGCGCTTTTGTACGCTGATTCCAAATCTGTTCTCATAATCTGCCAAACAATTCTTTGGGTGGAGTTATGGAGGTTTATCTGATAGCATTTGCGACTTGGGGTGGGATCATGGATGCGAATTCCATGAAGGCAATTCCTTGCTATTAGTGAGGCACTCCTTCTTATTTGGGTATAATCGCCAAAAGTTTTTCTATGTACAATAACTGTTATATTCGTTTCCCGCGTATCACTATACACATCTTCAAAATAGCAGAAAACTCTGTGATCCAGCTCATTCATATGAGGAGACTCCCATACCGCACGAATTAGGCGTTGTTGCGTAAAACGATTATGATATTCGCGCACAGTGTTCGATTTACCTGTGGGTGAATATCACTCTGTACAAATTTTTAGCCAAATCTAGTTTTTGACCCGACTTCGGAAAATTGGGGGTGGCCAGGGGTAGGTGGTAGTCCTTGAATTTTTTCTACACAAAATCGTGCAATCTGAAGAAATATAATCTAGGCTTACCTATTACACTTGCCCATCACACTAAAAGTACGTAGGAAGCGTCAAATAAGAGCATTTCCTCGACAAGGGTCAAGGACTACTCCTGACGACAATGTGTTGCCACCCAATAGGCCGAGAATTTTTTCGAAGCTCGATCAAACCTTGAATTGGCTTAAAGCTTGTTTCTTGAGATAATTTGAATCCTTGACACGGATATAACGCCGGTTTTGCGCGTAAATGTCTAGCTCGCGCGCCATAAGCTCCCAAACGGATCATATAGTTGTATGATCTACTCAAAAAAGCCTAAATAATTCAGGGACGTTTGGCAGCTTTTGATACAGATTTGAAATCGGCGCCCAAAAGCGCGTATAGGGATATGAGTATCATTGCTAATGGCCTCTTCGACCTGGTATCCTTCCCTTGTTAGTAATGTTCGTAGTTATAAGTATAGTGGCAGTGTACATGATAAATGCGATTAGGCCAAGGAAAGTTCAGAAGTGGAAGAAAAGCTTGCTGACAATGAAAGACAAAATGCAAAAACGCCCGCTGTGAGGGGAGCAAACCCACAATCTCACGCCTGCAGATCCGGGACCTTGCCGTCGAGCCATGGTAGTCGTTGATCAAGCGCTAGTCGAGTTGATGACAGAGCGCCCGGCCAATGAGGCATCACAAGCGAAGTTTGACCCCTTCTAACTCGCTTCAAACGACATTTTGCACTTTTGCTTTTTCACAGTAATCAGCATTCAGAGCTCTATCGATATATGTAGTCTCAATTCAAAGTCTCACGGAAATTTGAAACCCTTCCCTGGTTAGTGGCAGCCGCAAAGCAGCGATTGTGTAAAGGCGTAAAGGAAAAAAGGCGTGAGATTATGGTGAAGCTCCCGAACGAATGCAGATGCAGGAACATAATTTACACCGCAGCACCAGTCGGCGATTAAGTTGGGAATCTAGAGACTGTCAAGAAAGAAGACACGGTGGCTACATAAGAAGAATGTAAAAAAGCAGAAAAACACGAGAAATCTGACTTTCGGAGTCAAGCTTTGAATTCTAGAACAGTCTGAAAAGTGAGAATCCTACCATGTGAAGTTTGAAAGTGCGTATTGCGCACGCGTTGTAGTTTCTACCACGCTGTATACCCTGTAGTGCAATCAGAATTGAACTCAGTGACCTGAAAACGAACTGATTGCGCTTCACAAATATAACGGAAGTAGAAACTATGAAGTTGCGGTCACAAGGATGTGTAGAGCATTTTTTCTAGCCCTGCTTTGATCTCTGACAGATGACTATCACCTTCAGTCCTGCAAGTGGTACTTAACTTTTTTCATTCTTGTTGTATTATTGTGCTCTGAATATGGTAGGGCAACACCCGAATGTCCATCTCAAGTGTCGCACATAAGATTTTTTGACGCTATACGTGACTTGTGAGTTTTTCAGGTGAGGCGATTAAGGAGGGTGCCAAGCAATCTGCGGAAAGACAAGGAGCAAGACCAGGCATCGCTACAAAGGTTTGCAATAGTCCTATAACCATGATATGTTGTGATTTACCAGCATCCCTTAACTCATAGGTCATGGTGGTGTTCACTGACGGCTGGAGCAATAAGGGACCCGATCCAGAGGACATGGCGAAGGAAGCTGCTGCGATGGGTTTTGAGATTTATTCCGTGTCCTATACGGTTTGTTTTTTTACATATAGAAGCTGTGCTCAAAAAAGCGCCTTTGAACTACCATCACTCTAGACTCTGGTGATTAACTCTGGTGATTTGTCACTTTCGCTTGAGTTATCCAATCACTAGCGGATTCCAACAGCCACTGAGTTTTTCATTTCCTGCGTATGCTACACATCCTCCTGGAATGCTCATGTTTCGGCATGCGACATACTTCGCATAGTGACTCCAAGCAAGCGAGCAAGCAAACAAGCAAACAAACTAGTAACTGTGTGACTGACAGACGGACAGACAAGATACGGACGCGCAGACAGACATGTAGCTGAGCAGGGGATATTCATGCGATGGATGGAACCTGCGTAGAAATTGGAGATGAGTACTTACCAGGAACTTCCATGGAACTCATCACTTCATTTCGCGTGCAATTTTGATTTGAGACCAAGGTGGATCGAAAGATGTCGAATGCTGATTGCAGTTATGGAGACCAGAACTGCAGAATGTCGCTCCGAGGCGAGTTAGGTGGAGTCAGAATTCGTTTGCGATGGGCCATCGGCAGCGTAGCGCTTTGCCGAGGTTAGGCCTGAAGTCAGTGGCGGTCGTCGTGGCTCAGTGGTGACGTTTCTGATCAAGAGCTTGTACACGGCGTTTCCGCTCCCACGATTACAACTTTTGGATAGTCACGCCAAACAAAGAACTCGGTCAAAGAGTCATTGCAGGCAAATATTGATCTCTCCTAATCGGATTCTAAATGGCCTATGCAATTTTGGTCCCATTTTTGTGATCAGCACTCGAAGCGTTATCATAACATCTAGTTCTCGATATAAAGTTCTATGGGGAGCCAAAATCCTCGCTAGTTAAATATTAGGTTGATCGAAAAGTTTTGATAGGGTTGAGATTTTTTTCTATTTTATTTTACAACTCAGCGAGCAATGCAGCCTAATCAACAATATAATAACCATCGTTAGTTATAAGATTGTCCCACCCAACGGGCAGGTCAGCGATTCTCTTCTCCCAGAATTAGGAGGATTAGGGTCAAAGAAGTCACCGACCACTTGTCCAAGGTGGTCATAGTTGACGATTTTTTTTCTGCTAGGAAAGCCTTAGGGGGCCGGAACAAGCGGTAATCTGAAGGGGCAGTGTCAGAGGAATAGGACGGATGTGGAACCTTGTCCCAACCTAGCTCTTCCAATTTTGCACGGGTCCCTCACATAGGTAAAGAGACCTGTGCAAAATTGGAGGAGCTAGGTTGGGACACGGTTCCACATGCACTCTATTCACCTGACACTGCCCCCTCAGATTACCACTTGTCCCGGCCCCTTGAGGCTCTCCTAGCGAAAAAAAATTCGTCATCTTGAACATATGGCCGGTGACTTCTTTGACTCCTAATCCTCCTAATTCTAGGAGAAGAAAATCGCTGACCTGCTCTTTAGGTGGAACAATGTTATAACTAACGATGGCTATTATATTGTTGATTAGCCTGCATTACTTGCTGAGTAATAGGAAAAAATCTCAACCCTATCAAAACTTTCCGATCAACCTACATGCAAGTAGTACAAGTTCATAGAAATAGCTGTAATGGTCTAAGCAGGACCATGTTGAAGCTTTTTGGGCTCTTCTCGTGAAAAATATTTTTGGGAAAGTGAATCTCGGCTAGGTTCCATGCGAGTCGACCTGATATGCGCACCGAGAACATGATTAAAGGAATCGTTCACGAGAAAATGAGTTTTTCTGTTACCCGTATATCAATGTTATATTTGCCTAATGTGGGCCGCATACAGAGCTTCACGCGAAAAAGTGAATGCGGCTAAAATGCAGCACTACAAAGTCTCGACCGGGTGGGCGAGGCCTCCCACATAGCAAGTGCCCACCCTGTCGTCCGCCGCGGTCGGAGACGCAATGTAGGAACAGAAAGTTACGTAAACAGACCCACTCTCCATTCCTGACCACGGCGGACGACGAAACGGGGCCTTTACTCGGAGGCCCGTCGCACCCGACCGAGACTCGTGGGAGCTGTATCTTAGCCAAATCCTCACTTTTATGCGTGAAACGTTGCACGCGGTTCTTATCAGGCAAGTAAAACATAAATGCATGGGTAACAGAAAAACAATTTTTGAGAACGATTCCTTTGAAGGAATCGTCCACGGAAAGTCCATGCTTTTAATCCTCCTAGAAACATTGTACTAGATGCAGTACATGAGCAGAAACAAGAAAAGAATAGAAATTTTCTCTTATCGTGAAGCAAAGGCAGAAAAATTGTAAGAAGGCAACCTGACTGATTTCCAACCCCATTTCCCGCCGTTACATTAGAACAGTTGCCAGCGGTCAGAGCGCAATAAGTTTCGCGGCCAATGTTGATTTGCTTTTTGGCTTCTGTCCCTGACCACTTTAGTTTCGCCTCTTTACTCCTCACCTCCCTAGCTACCAAACCCACTCGGCCTTCCTCCCTTTCGATTTTCCATATTCTATTAATCGATTTGAAAATTGAGCCAACTGGGTGATTTGATCTATCGCTTTCCTTTTATTAGGTTGTTGGGAATGTTTCTGCCATTTTCGACCCTAATTACGAATGCGTATATTTGGTGGTCTAAAAAGTCTTTTCGTATTTTCAAATACCGCTTTTTCCCTCCAAACTGCTTTCCAGTAATCTCTTCTAAACATACACATGTAGTACAAGTCCACACGCATCTATAGGTATTATTGTCTTCCATCTCCCGGATAACCCTTTTCGGCAAAATAAACATATCAAAGGTCAACCTCATTATCAATACAAACATTTTGAAAAATTTTTTCTTCGAATGGCGTTAGACAGAGAAAGGAAAAGGTGATAATCCGATGGAGCAAGATTAGTGCTATAAGGTGGATGTGGCAACAATTTTTATCCAAGGTCGAGAATTTTTTGGCGAGTCACTTTTTCAATAGTGGGAAGAAGTTGCCAAAAAATTGCCTCGCCAAAAAATTCTCGAGCTTGGATAAGATTGCTGCCTTATAGCCCTGATCTAGCTCCATCGTATTATCGCCTTTTCCTTTCCCTGTCTAACGCCATTCAAAGAAAAAAATTGGAATTGAAAATGAGGTGACCTTTGATATGTTTATTTTGCCGGAAAGGGTTATCCGAGAGATGAAGACAGCAATACTTATAGATGCGTGTGGACTTGTACTACATATATATGTACAGAAGAAATTTTGTGGAAAGCAGTTTTGAGGGAAAAAGCGGTATTCAAAAATACGAAAAGGCTTTTTAGACTACCCAATATTTCGGCTAATACAAAGTTCTACCAATCGAGATAAGGGCAGTGAGAATCGACCACTTTTGCCAACAAGCTGCATGCTTATTTGTATGCCCGAAACTCTGGAGATTCAGAGGCGATGGATTCGTTAGGGTCTGCTTCAGCGCACTCTTTGGTCTTAAATGCCCTCATCTTATTGTTAATCGCTCTTCCTAAACTTCACCTGTACCGGAACCGTCTGCATGACCGCTCGGACGTCCTTACTCCTGATCCTGTCGGCCAAGTGCAGCCGCATGCCCATCTCAGCATCCTTATATCTGCGGAAAGTAGCTACCCCTCGTGTTTCTGTGTAATGGGCCAGCATACGCTGACCTTATCACCGATACATTGCTCTTTAGAATTCTGGAGCACCGTCGATCGCAGAGGATTCCCGTGGTCTCTTTCCATTTCAGCTGTACCGTATTTATTAGAGCTTTCACAACCTAGTCCACCGTACAATCTTCGGTAATATCTCTTCCCATATATCGAAAGTCCTGAGCCTACCGATGCTCTATGGCGGCGGTCAACTATGGACTCTGTTCTTGACGTTTATTCGTGTTTTTTGCTCGCCTTGCTTGCCTTTTCTGTATCTTTGTTCTGGTACTTGCTGTTAGTGCAATGTCGGCGACGTGGAGAATAGTCCTCAGTAGCCCCTCTATAGGGTCTTTCGCTTTCGCTGACAGTTCCTGTGGGGTGCGTATGATAGCCTTGGCCTCATCGTAGTTGTCATCTATGAGTAAAACCAAGTGCTCTGGTACCTATCGTTCTGAAACGCGTCTCAGATTACTGGCTTTGGCAGACCGTCGAAGGCTTTTTGAAGGTCAAGGAAGGCTAGGTAGCAAAGCCGACGCTTTTCACGCTACTCCTCCATCCATTGTCTAAGAATGAAGATGGCTCATTACCACAGAGCCGGACAAGGGTTCCACGCGTCACTTCCGGGTGACCTCTAGCTCTGTAACTGATTTTCATGGGATCTTTAGACATATTTAATGAGACAGGGGTTCTTTATCAACCGGACAATCTAGATCTGATGCTGGTAACGTCACGATTTTTGCAATTTTTTGCACGGCATGGTTTTGTGCCTCGGCGGGGAAGGAACTATGTGTCTTGAATGTGCAGACGCAAGCCTACACTCTTAACCACTAGGCTATCCCAATATGAACCGATTAAACTAATTGTTAATTCAACATTGCATTATTTCAGGGACCTGTTCGCGATGCGGTGACGATAAATAATTACACGTTGGAGGCTGTCGCGAGTGACTTAAAGCACAACTATACCGACAAAAATTTTGATGAAATGATCAGTAGGATTCGACAACGAAACCTCAAATGCTTATGAAAGTTAACGGAGACTCAATTGGCTTTTTGAGCTGTATATAGAAATTTCGATTAAGCTAGCTGTACACGGATACTCACTGTGCGTCTTCTCATTATAATTACCTTCAGCTTTGTATAGATCGTTTAAGGCTTCCTCAGGCTCAGTCAGCTATTTAAGTTCACTGTAAAATGTTTGATTTATCGAGTATTTCTAATAAAGTTGTCGTTGGACGTCGCTGGGCGCGATGTTTCTGCAGGCCACTATTTCATATATGTTGAATTTCGGGGGAGAAGGGATGGTCCTCGGGGTCATCGTCGTGACCCAGCTTAGTCGCTCGAATACCCTCTCGCATGCGGCGTAATATGCGCCCATGATGGAATGTAGGAACACACTATTTCTTGAGTTACTGGTTGTTTCACTCCGCTCTTTCTTTACCCTCACTCTTTCGTATTCAATAATCTACCTAAATTATCCATCGGTGTCATCAATTCTTCGGAAAAGCTTCCGCATCCCTTCCAGACGAACCTTCTAAAGAATATCAAACATTGGAATAGTAAGTATTTCCTAGGAGGCAAATTTATAGGACTTCCCAATGACATGTCATAGTATGGATGTGTTGATCGTCCAGTGAAAGGTAGGTATTGGAATCTGGCAGCTTTCTACACAGTTTTTCAAAAATGAATAGTAATTAATAATAACACTCACATTTCTTCTCTTACTCTTTTCTGAAGTAGTTTTGAGGATTATGGAAACGGTCTTCGGCGGTAATGTAGTTGTTAAAGTCGGAGAATACCAGTTAGCAGAAGATTTACCGAAAACACAGAGCACTGAACGCGAAGCGTAAATAACAGGTTTATATACTGCGTTTAGATTAGGTTACAGCACAATTTTTGCAGCTTTTCCCGTGCAGTTTTTCGAGAGCTTACAGAATCTTCTGCGGTGTAAGGGGGGGGGGGTCCACGGAGAGGGCACCTAGTACAATTTGAAAATCTGTTTGGATTATACCAGTCTCTACCGAAGCTTACAGAATCTTCTGCGGTGTAAGGGGAGGGGGGGGGGCTCCACGGAAAGGGCACCTAGTACAATTTGAAAATCTGTTTGGATTATACCAGTCTCTACCGACCGATAAAATGATGATTCTTCGAAAAGGACTTCTACTGCTTCTTCTTCATGAGCTTCGCCTGAACTCCACCCCGAACGACCAGGGACGGTAATAAAGTGGCCGAAACTGGCACTTAAGAACAACGATTTGCAGCCGATAGCGCTGAGATCATAGCAGATGAAATTGGGAGGTTACCGCTCTCGAAATGAGCAACTTTTTTCCGTTGTGAGCAAAACTTGCGGTGAGCACCGATCCTGAACCCTTGACCTCACGCTTCACAGTCAGCAGCTTTGCCATTACACTACGTAGCACTGCTCCGGATCATGTGAACACCGTTCAACAAAGGAAAATAGACTGCTGTTTCAGTTGGGTGAACATGGGTCGACGTGACTAACGTGTCTACAACTGGCGGGTCGATTCCTATGCCATTTCACTGGATTCTTGCCATGTGTACCGCCATTTTTTGTTCTCGGTTTTTCACCCTGTTCTCTTCATCTTTCGACCAAGCCTATATATGTTTTCGCTAGAGCTTTCCCTCCTCTACACAGCGCTGCTTTTTGTAAATCGATTTCTTCGATTTTCTTTTATGAGGTTTAAAAATGAAGTGATCTGAAGGCAAAAATCCGAACTCTAGACGTTTCCTCTTTTTCTTCCACCGTCGGGGGCAAAAAATGCATTCGCCTATGTTTTCGATGGAGCTTTTCCAGCTTTACAAGGGGATACTGCTTCTACAATTAGAAAATGCTCAAATAAGTGCTGTTTTCAAAGCTCAAAATGCAGCACTTAGCCAAAATATGTACTTTCGGTATTTTCTCTTTCTAGCCATCGGAATTCTAGATCTTTCCACAAAATAAGCCATCAACCAAGTACGAAATAAATGCATTTGCTCGAAGACCAAGGCTTCCTTTTCGTTCAAAGCGTTGCCATTCAATCGTTTTTTCGAAATCTATTCAAATTCTCAAATTGATTAAAAACTTGTCGCACTAGCTTCGTGCGAGAACGCTTGGTTCTCGCGTTACGGGCTCCTGCACTTGCCATTCAACAGTATCATTTATTCAGAAACACCTCTATAATTCCACTCAGAGAATCGTTCGGCAGATTTCGAACACAGATTTGGAATCAGCGTCCGAAAGCGCACCTGGTAATATGCCTCATACTAAATGGCTACTTCGACGTGGCATCCTCTCCTTGTGAGCACAAAGAAAACCGTGATACATTATGATATGCTTTGTCCTTACTAAAGGTGAAGGACACTGGTGCATGAGTAGCCACCGCAGCTTCCTGCAACACATAATTCCGCGAGCGACCTAAAATCGCGCATCCGCGGCGCTATATCGGGTCATTGCCTTCGTCTCGCGCTACCTCTATCTCATTCCTCTTGCAGTGAAGCACTTCAATGAACAAATGTGTAAAACTTCACTAAAGCATCTATAGCGAGCGACGCAATAAGAAAAAACAGAAAAAGGAGATACTTGGTAGAGAAAACAGAAAAAACAACTAATCCTCAACATAGAGAGGAACCGACTGAAGTGTGACTTGATTTAAGAACGAAACAAAGTCGAGACAACTCTTTGACCAGAAAGAATGCTTATCTCCAAACCGACGACATCTCAAAGTTAACCCCTACTTTCGAACCAGATCAACACCCAACGTAATTTTAACACTTGTGTTCTTTCGAAGTTGTCCTTGAAATATGAAGAAAATAACTCTGACAAAAAATAATTACAAAAAGTGAGCTGATCAAAATTGCCACTCCCTAACAATCTCCGTCCTCATCCTATTAACACTGAAGTAACGCAACGATAAAAGATGCGTTACTTTAGTGTTAAGTGGAGTCTAATCCGGCTCTGACTGTGGAACCACAGTTTGCCGTAGCGGCTACTGTTGTGAAGGACTTCAACACAATTAGCCTGCTTAAATTCAGAAAGCAGCATTTGTACATGTCATCGGAAAAAAGTCAAATTATGAGGAAGTATAGATGGCCACAAATCCGGATTATTTAGAAGTTTTTGCTCCTCATTCCGAATGCGCTGCAGGACTTCGGGTGGTACTCCGGTGGATTTCGCAACAACTCTGCAACGAGGTCTTGCTGTCTGGCAACAGCCTCGTGTCCTTCCGCCGAACGTTGAATAGTACGCTGAGAGTATGAATTATTGTGAAAAAAGATGGGGATGAAGGCCAATGAGAGAATAAAAGTGACTAAAATCTTACCCCTGACTGCTTGATCATGAAATAGAAGGCACCACGCTGAGACTCCGCAACAACTGTAAGAGATATACCAGCCAAGAGAGACAGAACCTGTCTCTCTTGCTTCAAGTTCCTCTGCCAGTCGAATTGCCAGCGAATCACAAACGTTTGATTGTCATTGAAATACATAGCGGGGAGCAAATTCTTTTCATTCATCTTGTCAACTAGTCCGACAATATTGTCCAGAGCTAATGTCGACTATAAGTATAGCTGACAGAACAGTTCATACAAAAGTTGATTGAATAGTCGCTGGTTAACAAAGAGTATGCTTACTGCTTAGAGAACATTAGAATCACATCAGGTATACGTTATCAAGCGGAACTGTTTCACGCTGCAACTGCTCATAGATTGGCCTTGATAATATGGCGATAACCTAGAATTTAGTATAAATCATTTATCATAGAGCTCCTTTAAGATGATAAGTAATAATATTAAATATACTAATATATAATTCTAGTCTGATTATAAAGCTAATTTCGTCGTTTCCATAGTGAACTGGAACAGTTGCACTCCCATTGTGGAGTGGGAGATCCAGCTGATGAGAAGCCGCTAAATCGGGATTTCATAAAAACGCTACATTTCACTGTTAAGAATCAACCTTTTATTTATGATAGACTTACCCTTGGCCTCTTTCGAATGATCCGCTAAATGGTTGTCTGGAAAGTCGTGCTGAGTTTCTAGAACTAGACTGGTCCTGAAAAAGTTTAGCATGCCTCTGCACTTTTTCAATGACATTGCTGGTCGCCACAGAAATGTTAGGTATGCCCGTCAGGACCCAAGGCAGAACATTTCACTGAATCAGTCTCTGATACGCCAGAGATTCCGATTCACTGACGAGCAACTGGATTGGATTACCGAGCTATTAAGTCCAACGCTGGGTCGTGACGATCAGCCGCCGTGGGCCATCACCAAACGGATGCAGGTAACCTCAGATAGGCTTGGTGATAAGAAATGTTGAACTTGCATGTTTCAGGTGTGTATAGGTATTCGATATCTATGCACAAACGCATTTCAAGTTGTGGTGGGCGACACCGCTGGATGCTCGCAAAAGACGGTATACAACATCGTACTGCGTGTCGTGGATGCCCTGGCGCATCCAGACATCGTACAAAAGTTTATCATTTTCAAGCCCGAGGACGAGCAGTGGTGCAGGGCAAGGTCGCACGAATTTGCGAGGACCGGAAAAATGCCCAGTAAGCGAGAGTGGAAGAGATTAAGTAACTGCGGTTTCCTAAAGTGCAATTTTTACAGACGTCATCGGAGCTGTGGATGGTACACTGATCCGGATAAAGTCCCCGCCTGTTGACGCATTCCAGTACATGAGCAGAAAAGGAACATCTTGCCTCAACGTTTGCCTCATAGCAGACGCTGTGGGACGGATTCTGTACATCAACAGCGGGTCCCCCGGGTGGGTGCATGACGCTACCATTTGGCGTAATTCGTCGCCTGCTGCTGTCTTCAATAGCGGAGTAGCAGTGCCAGGTTACCGGATTCTTGGTAATTCGGGCTACGCCAACGGTAGCGGTATCATCACACCATTCCGGCCCAGTGCCGTCCAAGGCGACGCGAGGAAAACGCGATATAACCGCGGTCATTGCCGCATGCGATCGATCGTGGAGATGACCACTGGTTGCCTGAAGTCGCGATTCCCCATTCTTTCATCAGAACTAAGAGTGGGACCTCGTAAAGCGTCGAAAATTGTGATCGCATGTGCAGTGCTGCACAACATTATGTGTTTACGCGCCTGCACAATGCGACAACTCGGAAGCAGGAAGGCGACGATGGCACAACCAGAAGCCGATGTCGAAGATGTCCGCGCGTACATCGTGGAAAGGATATGAGAGCCGGCGTGAATGTGAGAATTGTGTATGTATATACATCGAAATAAATATGAGAAAAAGAGAAGAGTTAGATGATGACCTATGTGGAAATTTCGCGAATCATCTCACCTTCAGTAGGATCCACCACAGGACACATCATGCCCCATTTTATATAAGGACATGACAAGGATTCCGTAGAGACACCAGAAGGATATGCCTTCGATAGAGCTTTTTTGCTCTACAAAATGATGTCACTAGTCTTTCAAATACTTCACAGTTTGATATTCCTGAGGCTTGGAAATGGGGTACTACAAAAAACTGTTATCGTACAAGAAACCCCTCAATTATAACAGAGGAAATGGAATACAGAGTTCATTATCTTTCAGTCACCACAGTGACAGACTTTCCATCATCATAATGACATTATAACGCTAAGCGGAGACAGACTCTTTCCATCATCATAATGACATCGTAAGGCTAAAGAAAGAAAGACTATCTTAGCGACAGATAAACATGACACGAATATTACAAAATTTCAACAACTTTACCTAAATTACCTGCCACGCAAGAGAACGAAAATACCAGTAATGTAAGAGAACAAAAATACCGGCAATACAAAGGAACAAAATAATAACAGCAATTGATTAGCCACACTAAACATAACGAACGAGCACATGAATATTAAATCAATCGAAACTAATTGGAAAATCTCCACATGGCACTCACCGCTAAGTCGAACGTTTGTGCGCATTCGTTTGAGAGTCACAAACCACTTCATGCGACACGACCATTTCCTGGTTGGGAACCATAACAAGTTTAGAAGGACTTGGCAACCATTCCTAAATACAAATTACTAATGCTGACATTAAATCCAGTCTGGATGTGAGCGTACTTTGAAAAGTCTTTCGACTTCGTCCATTAGTCTTCGCTGGATGATTACCATTTCCTCCAAAGCTCTCAGTTGCATCGAACACATATGCGTGACAGAATCGAACATTTTTTTTTCGCTCTGAACAAGGTATATTGAGATTGATGGAACGGAGTGGGGAAAATTGCTCACTTTCAGCATGGCTTTCTGCCACTTTCGTATTTCAGCTTCTGAGACGCAGTGCCTACTTTGAAGCTTGTCTTCGTCTTCTTCAGACGAATCCCCCAAAACTTCGTCGTCCACATTTACGGGAATCTGAAGATCTAATTAGAGATGATGAAGGATATTATGATAACTGCTAGAGAAGTACCTCGAGGCTCTTGCTTCTAGCTGGCCTCTCGGTTGCACGCGCCTCCGCTTCGTCCTTCCAGGGACTCCAAGTCTCCATCACTTCGTCCTTTCGGTAGGCCAGGGTCGTACAGAAATATCTGTACAAATTCATGTCAGCATCCGTGCGAGATCTCCTGGCATCTTCAAGCATATCCTCAAGCATCTGCACCCGTCCCATGCCAGTTTCCGACTGATATCTGAGCAGTTCCTAGTTGAGGTTGAAAGAGCAGCCTAGTTGCACTTCAATCATACTCACTTTTTTCCTATCGATTCTGGTGTCATAACTCTCCTTTTCCTATTATTGAAATGCGTCTGAATTTGAGCCGGAGACAATCTTAAATCGAACTTCTTCCAAATTTCCATTGAGATATTGTTCCACTCCTCCTTTCTGCTGCTATTGGAAGTCATCATCCTATTCTTACATCCTCTTATCAGCAGATAATCATTTCTCAGCACTTCATTCACAATAAAATCTGATACAGCCACTGGTATCGGTGGGGTCCTCTTGCGGCTTTCCACGTCCTGAATTTTTCACTATAGCCAGGGGGTGTCGCTCGAGTCGGTCCTTCATTTGTACCTACCATGACCGAGTTTACAAATCTCCGCTCCGAACAACAACGAAGACGACGCTCGCAAACAAGAGATCTCGTGATGACCCCTACAACACTGACTCGGTCAATCGAATCTTGTTGTTTCTATGATAAAAAGGAAAGATCCTGTGCCAGGGGCTGTTTTTCCTTGAAACAAGAAAGGTATTACACACTACTGGTGCTTCAAGTCCCTTGAGCAGGCATGGAGATTCTACTGGGAGCATGGTTCACTCTGCCGCGATTTTCCCACATTTAGCAACAACTCACATCCCCTGAGCTACATTCTTCGCGGTCGTTTACAGTTGCGATTGCACAATGCAGTTTCGCAGTGTGTAATCTTTGTTTGTCCAGTTGTTAAAATAAGAAGACGAACAGTGGAGCCTAGCTAGGAAGAGACCGAAATCCCCTTCTCTCTCGCACCTCTCCACGTCACCAGCCGGGGTGGACTGCAGACGGGCGGAGAGGCTAAAGCAGCCATCTGCGAACGTTGTCCCACCCTTGCCCGTAACTCGCCCCACTGATGAGCTGCCCCTCTAGGTGCCTCCAAAGACACCGGGAGGAAGGCAATTTCGGTTAACGGTATAGGACTTGTAGTTGCTGCAATGCACACACGGCACCTTGCGAAGACTTCGAAAGCGATTCGTCAGGTTTTAATAGTAATCACACTTTTTTCTTGCGTTTTCGCTTTTTCTTCATTCAATTGTTTTACTTGTTTGCTGTGTATTGTTTCACCTATTCCACATCAACACCAACGAATGAAATATATCTACGAGACAACAAATGACATCCCTACAGCGGACAACTCGGAAAGCAGTGTGTGATGCGAGTGTGGTGCGAATACATCCCACAGCACCGCGCTTTTGAATCCGGATTTTTCCACCGCTTATCGCTTCTTACCTTGAATGTTCGTTACAAAATGAGACGGTTTCTTATTAATACCTCAATAATGTAAAGAGATATAACTGCTGCACTGAAAACAAGTAATCCCCCTCCCATAACTACAGCCCCGACTGCTTTGCTGACATTTTTATGGAACCTTGTTCACCTCCTAACTTCTTCGAACACCAACGAAACGGTCTTCAAAACATGGATCAGTCGCGGGGCGAGACTGAAACGTCATTTCCTAAGATCTTCGCGTGTCGTTAGGATATGCCTGAAAATGGTTGACCCACCAGTCATCACTGCTCAAATAAGCCTCACCTCGAAATGATGAAGATATTCCGTATCTGAAGAAAATAAGCTCGAAACGGTAGTAAGTCCAATTTACACAGTGGCAGTCAACAGCACTGGAAGCTTTGTGCCCTAGAGAACGACTAGCTACAATCACAAAGTGGTACATTGCAAATTAGAGCTCCAAGCAGTAAAAAGCAACTGAACAAACTTCCCGAACTAACTAGGCTTTTGGAATGATCTCGCGTCCTAACCACTACTTGCCTTTCCCTTCTGACCGTTTTAAGAATTCGCCTACTTTATTCAGCTACTTTGTTAGGAATCCTATTTCGCTTCTATCTCGCCTACGCAAAAAGATTCGGGGTATCTGCCTCAACTCTTTAGGCTCGGAGAGCAGACACTTTTCTTTTTAACACACACAAGTATCAGTAAGACTTCCACGAAATTAAGAGATGTTTTGATCTCGACTACGAAGCTTGAAGAAATACGGAGCACTGACAATCGCTAATAGAATCCTTCAGAAATAAAGAACATGCCTGATAAGACCATATAATAGCAACAATTCTATCACTCACTCACGATCCTACAATTAGCTCTTTTTACACTTAGATGTATATCTTTGCCTAAGCCTTGTTGACAGGGTAAGGGTTTCCTCTAAAACAAAGCTTAGGCAAGTGACCAAGCAAAAGTAGCATCAGAGGCAGAACAATGGGGAGTGCCTCCCCCACATAAGCCACATTACTACCCACGTTACAACTTATAACATATTAAAACACCATTGAATTTGTTATTCTATTGAGCACTCACCCAACAGGGTCCACAGCAGTCAATATCTGTTCACCTTCAATACCGGTCCTCAAGAACGAAATCCAAATGACGTTGCAGTGAGGCTGACTTTCGTTGACATAAATATGGATCTGCAACATTTATTTATTTCTTTTTGTGTTCTCAGATAGTAGCCCCCGAAGCATTACGATAAGCACAACTGGTTCTTTGTAACGATGGGTGCTGCAAGGGGCCGCACTCGACGATATATACCTGCGTAGAATAAGCTACATTGTTAAGGAGAGCGAGTACGCTGTGCTCATATCTGCTGTGTCTCATGCTCACTGCCATGATCAGTCACGTCAAGGGCACCGTTTGCTCAATGCTTAATGATTTCAGTCGAAAACCGCGTATATCAAAATGGAGCATGGTCGGCAAAAAAAAAATCCCCTTCTTTTCCGTATTGGAATAGGGAATGTGCAATGAGTTACGTGACTCCCGACACACAGCTTACAGCTCCTTTCCTTTACTCCAATAATCATGCTTGTTCCTAGTAATCGATAATCCTTGTTTCATGGTTCCTCTAATTATGACCCATTTTTTGAAAACTGAAAATGTTCGGATATCTACATTTGTCATAGTCAAGAAGAGAACAATTCGAAGAAATCACCATTCTGAAATAGTCTATAATCTTCAAATATTGCGAGCATGAACAAAGCAGTGTGTGTCAATCTAACTAGAGATCCCCAAACAATAATTCGGTAACAGACAATGGACGCTGGATATAGACAAAGACCTCTACTCTAGCGCTCTCTGATTAACTCTTTAGATAGAAAAAGTCGCAGTTCTTTTTTGCTTTGCGTGGACAATAAAGTTGGCAACTCAGACTGGAAATAATAACATATCATCCATCAACAAATCACGAATACTCACCGCTCCAAAACGCGGCCACCTACCCTAATGCGATCGGCGAATAGGTGAAAAATGTGGTGATAGTTACAAGCGGTTGATGAAAGTCTTTTCCCATGTTGCACTTCTAATAATAGAAAAGTGGGAACCACATGTCACGAGACGGGCTATTCCACCACCACAAATGAATACTCGTCATAAACAATCTGCTCGTGGGAAACAAGTGTTGATGAGGACGAGCACAAGCGACGAAATCTTTGACCTTTCCTATAACACCTTTTGAAGAAATCCGCTCCCCTAGTTATAATCCCACTTCGGAAGCAAGAACCCACGTTTTCAGCAAGTGGCTGTTATAAATATCTATTCTACTACCTACCTGCCTAATTCCCGCCGCAAATTTCTACGTCGTGATTAACTGATGAATAATGCAATAAGCATGATATAAGCACTGCAGGTGGGTGTCAGTGCAGTTGGGGGGAAAGGCACACTGTCGCGCTGCTGTTCCTCACCAGACACCGTTCTACAGTCATCACCCTGTACACTAAAGTGTATTTTTTAACTGAGCCTTATTTAGGAGGGAGCGGCCCCGTAGACTGCTAGACAAAATAGCGCCGATGCTGAGCTCGGTGGAGTGTCTCCCCTCCCCCCACTATGATATTAGGTTGATTCATAATAAATCGGACAAATGGTAGTGATGATTTCTAGAGATCATAACTCAGTAACGAATTAGCGAAAATGGACGCGCGAGGTACCGTTAGAATGAGTATGAAAAGCTCTTCGAAGTACCGCAAAATAATCACTCCAAAGTAAATTCATTCCGCCACAACCGCACGATTTCAAGCGGTCCAGAGACCACATCCGCAACGTCATACTATTTATATCGCTATCTGGCCAGGAACCCGCGGATATCGGCAGACGTCTGATAGAAGTTCACAAGGAGCATGCCCCCGGCAGAAGTACACTGTAGTTGTAGCATTCGAAGTTTGCGTCAGGCGACTATTCCATCGAAGACGAAAACCGCGGTTGGTGGAGCGTACACGGCGTAGAGTACTGGGAGCTGCTCGATGAAGGTACCACAGTATCCGCCGACGTCTACGTTCGTCAATTACGAGAATTGAAGGCCAATGTCCAAAGTTCGCTACGGCGGCGGTCACATGTCTACTTCCAGCACGACAACGTGTCTACTTCCACAGACCGCACTTCGCAAGATCGACCAAGGCCGAGCTGCTGTCGTACAGTTGGACCGTACTTCTATACCCACCGTACTCCCCAGACCTGGTCCCTTCAGGTTTCCACCTTTTCTCCCACAGCCAACGCCACCTGGACGGCCAAGACTTCAAAACTCGCGACGAGGTCAAGGCGGCACTCGGCAACTTCTTCGAGCTCCAGCTTCCGGCCTTCTGGAGCAAGGGCATCCATGATCTGCCTATACCGTGGCAGAAGGTCATCGATAAAGATGGAGTATATTTCAAGTGAATCCCTGTTGTCGTAAAAAAGTTGTACGACAATGATTAAAATTGGTCAATTTGTCCGATTTATTATGAATCAACCTAATACTTTAGCACCTGCAAGAGTACTATGACAGAGTTCGAGGCTCCCCTTGATTTGGACATTTCTTACACAAGGACATTTCTTACACAAACAGAGGCTTTCCTTCATCTGGACATTTTAGAATGAACAGAAAAATGCTGCGATTATGAAACTTATTTTCGAAACCATTACCATGGAAACTGAACGAACGGTTCTCTGACTCTCGTCTCGCAAGCAAGAAATTCACCATAACTTTTTCAACAAATACAGACGAAGCAACAAAGCAATCGCAAATGCTAGTGCTGCTGGGGTGAGGAGGGCCACTAGACAAAACAATACGTCGCGCCCAGTTTTTGCTCTATTTCAAGGTCGTACTATCACGTGCCAAAGAGCGAAGCTACAAAATCGCAAATCGAAAAGTCTGATGACAGCTTATGACATGTTACAGCCGCTTCAACATAACTCTACTTTAAGAGAGTGGTAGGGGGAATTCGGGGCGAATAACAATCTTTGAATATGGATGTTGGGCTTTTAATGAAAGTGATGAGAAACAGAATGAAATTGTCAAAAGCCTAGGAATAGACGCTCTTCCCATCGTTGATTTCGAAAGAAAACTCATAAAAAGAAGAACAGTACTCACTTTCGGGACTACTTTGTAGGAAATGAAGACAACCACATGTAAAGAAGTCAATAGTCCAAAAAAGAAACCGTTGCTATAGTAAAACACGACATTGCGTACGGAGCCTCTGCAAAAAGAAACGGTTGCTATAGTAAAACAATACATTGCGTACGGAGCACTCTGCAAAGAGATTTATAAGGACAGCGGCTATGAAAATACCCACACGAATAGATTCACATCTTAATAGAAGCGATTACAGATTAAACGATTCATAACGAAAAGGCAATTAAACCATGGGGTCAATTCAAGTCGTGGGGGAGACGCAACTTTGCGTCAAGGTCGAAGCTTCTTTCCCTCCCTGGGCTTAGGCTGAAATTGATATCCCCTCCTTCCAATGAACGAGCATCTCTCAAAGCATTGTTCATCTGCTTTAGCCTAAGCCTAGGGAGGGAAAGAAGCTTTGACGTGGGTGAAAATTTGACGCAAAGTTGCGTCTCCTCCCTCCTTGAATTGACCAAAATCATGTACTCTGAAACCCACTTATGACTTTTGCTTGCACACTGTACTACGAATTTCTAGAAATCCCTATAACACACTGATTGAAAATATAGATAATGTCAGTTCAGTATTCCAAACATGCGATTATCTTGTTGAAAAGCTTCTTCGACAACACTGCAGTTATCTCCCTGAGCGCTTGATAATGGGGACCGAAAGGGCATTCATGAAGTAACAAGCGCATGAGTCCAACTCAGAACATATGGTGCTGATGGATTTAGGGGGGGGGCACTAGACGCATAGGGTGCGTCCAATTTCTGCTTATAGGCAATCTTAAAGTTATTTTACAGCTACATACTGCTAACTAACCAAGGAAACGATTACATTATTCTCCTATTACTATATTACGAGAAATTCGTTTCAACTACGCTAAACAACCACGTGCGCGTATTCGCCCAGGCCCCCAGGCCTAGGTTAACATAGTATGGAAAATTACACGAATTCGCTATGTCGAAATCGTTTCACTGCAAATTGCAACCAAATTTGGCTTAACCCTAACCCTGACCATAGCGTTAGCACGTAGAGCACAGCGTACTTGCTCTCCCTAACCCTCTAAGCACTCACCAATTAGCAACAACATCAAAGACACAAAAAAATACAAAACAACAAAAAAAATAAAATTCTCACTGTCAACATTGGATAGGCCGTAGGACTATCTAGCGTTGCTACCACGTTCTATCACGTGCCCCTGCTGTCTCGCACTCTCTCCATGCACCGCTCTCTATTCTTCTATGCCGCTCAGCCTCTCCCCTTTTTCCAATCTACCTCTACACGGTTTCACGCATTCCATGGCATCCTTCCAGTGGCTACCGAAAACCCCCTATGACTAGCAATTCACTGCTCATTCAAAGACTCACATGGAGATAGCTAGAAAAATGGAAAGATAATGTAGATGCGGAGACGCAGACTAGTTAAAAAACGTGCAGCCTCCAGAGGACTTTTTGCTGCAGGTAACCGATCTAGTCTGCGTCTCTGCATTTGCTTTATATTTCGTCCTCGTGTCTAGTCACCGCGAACAGCGAATTAATTTGCACTTCTTCTACTGACTACTATGTTGATGTGACTTCATACTGAGTTCTACCTTACTTGCACTTAATTAAACCTCACTTAGTGGGAAGGCTTGCTAGGCCGGTTTAATCGTTTAACGAAATCTGCACCTTACTTGGGACTAAATGTATCCGCTAAACTGCCACTTTCGGCTACTTTACTACCGTCCCCGACCAAAGAGGAAGTCAGGACCATGACTGTCTTATTGCAAATATTATTTCATTCAATTTTTGTTTCCATTTGAAAATTCCGACATTGAATTTTTCCGACTGTCAAATATCAATCACCTCGACATATTATAAATATTTAGAAGCAACAGAATTATATTTCGTGGAGAGGCCTGATTTCTTGATGTGGTAGACAAAAAAAACTTAAATTAAAAACATAAAAAGAAAATCCCAAAAGGGTAGCGGAAATTTTCACACAATTTAATAGGTATAATGTTACCCTCCAAAGCCCACACTCCACTCCCTAAGCAGGAGTCCACTGAGAAATTTCTCAATAAATTGTCTGGTCTCTCTGGTAAGTGATAAGGTCGCTTCGAAATGAAAAGCAGTTTATTGTTATGTTTGTGTTGCGTTATGTTTTTATGTTAATAGCAGATGTAGAACATATATGGCTTGTTCAAGGGCATTATTGAATGATCAACTTGGCACACTGAAAACCAGGTCTCGAAGCACTTTTGTACCAATACCGTTCTATGTTCGAATATAACCTGTTTCAGCTCCTTGTGCACTGAAGGTGGCGATTGTTGGCAAACATCTTCCTGACAATGATGCTAAAAATTCCCATGGATTCAGGTCAAGATTGCATTTCAGTCATAGGAGGACTTCAATGTTCTGGGATAGAGACCACACATTCGTCGAGTGACCTGCGTGAATGGCAAGGTTGTCCTGCTGGCGCTTGTAATTATGAAGAATTCGCTCACTCGGAAAAGGTAGTAGATGATCCCCTGAAACTTTTTGATTATCCTTGTAAAGCATTCTGCAGGGCAGACAGCCATTTTTGTAGAAAGCCCTTCAGAAAATCACATTTGCTCCTCCGAACATGCGATGACTGAAGCGGATCGGCTACTTTCGCAGGTCCTACCCCTCGTGTTTGCATCCGTCTGGTCCATCTAAATTGAAATTTCCATCCGAAAAAAAACATTTAAGAAGACATATTGGTGTTAGGTGTGATTGCAATGCAAGACTACGTTCATATTAATTGTTTTAAGCTCAAGCTTGCGAGCTGAAGTTGGGCCGCCTTGCGATGTGCTGTGAGTCTTGCAGATTTTTTCATTGCTTGTCTGATGATGTCACTCTCCAATCTGTGGCTTGGGACACAGATAGACGCAGCTCCGAAAGCATCTGGTTCATGGATGAGGTGCTATTGGAACCCTAAGAACTTTTTTCTAACCAGCAACTTCCGTGAGCACCCCAATTTCGGAGAGAAATCGGAAAACCGTTCCACTTCAGGTAGCCTTGCATTAGGAATAAAAATCTTCCGACTTGTCTCGCGATGACTTCCACACTGGGCTTGGAATCGAAGAGGAGGAGCTCGCAATCTGAGCTATTTCTCGAGAGATAACCGAAACCACGACTCTTGTCGAGGGTATAGCTGGGAAATAAATTGAAAAACATATTTGAAAAGATAGCAAACACACAGTTTCCTTTACGGCATCTCGGAACACATTTTCTTTTCTCTCAGGGTGACGTTATACTATGAAATGGTGGCAAGGACAAAAAATCTGTAAAAAAGCCATGTTGAAATACAAAGATAAAGTTTTGAGCATTGATGAATTCTTTCGCATTTAGTTCCGTTCAGAATCGTGGCGACATGAATGAGATTTTGTCTATGCAGTGACTTGCAGAAGCCAGTAATTGTTAAATCAGTGCTTTCTTCCTTCCGCACAAGTCTGGTATCCATTCGCCGATCCTGGAGGAATCAAAGGCTTGGTTGGTCAATGGAAATCCAATTCCGTCTAACGGGATTACTCCATAATAGCTTAAGGAGATGTCCTCCATTGTCACAGGTGGTGAAAGTTTTTGGACCGGTGGTCCACCACAACGTCGACGGACGTTTTTCTATTTTGGTGTCACAAAAACCGCTTCAAACTAATTAACATATCTTCATTCAACATTCCAAAATGATCATCAAAACATTCTAAGTTATTAACAAGCAACAAGGTCTTTGTCTGTAAACTGACAGTTTCCTCTCACTTATAATTCCCAGTGCACTTTTTCGCTCTCTTCTTCATTAGCTAGCTCATCTAGCCAATTTTGTTGATATTTTATCTGGTTTCTCGGCAAGTCTTTTACGACCGCTTCCTCTGTCCAAATTTAAACTCTTATTTTCGCATAAACAGCGAAGTTGTAAACAAAACAGTACCTGCTTTGGTAACATGTCTTCTGGCCTCAAAGATCCCCATATCATTCTTCTAGCCAGAAATTCCCTTTAATTGATACATTCCCTTTTTCACCAAGATACAAATGTTGAATGTCACCTCCATGTTCTCCAGTTCACTAGAAGTAAGTAGTTTCTTTATTGGAGTCCCGTGCCAGTCATCATATTGCCATCCCAGTAATACTGCCAATTCAGTAGACTTATACTTCTGAAAATATCTTCAAATTGCAAGGTGATTAGAATAGCAAATAGGCTATCTACATACCTTTGGTTCCTGTCCTAGGCTAATTCTAATCATCAAAAAAGAATTTTTCATCACTATTTCTGGCACCAACAATTTATTCTCCAGGCAATAGAATCTTATTTTTTTACACAAATACAAGCTACAATAAACTCTGATTGCTTACTAAATTTATTAGTGACTTACTACAATACTTACCTTAGATTCTCAAGATCAGACACTTGAGCTGTCTGTCCTCTCAATACTTTGGTAGATGTCTCATTCTGCTTATTGTGTTCAAACAGATTCTTCCTCCCAACTTGTAAAGATCCCAAAATATTTATGTCATCTCCACCTATTAATAGGAGGATTTACGTTGTTCTTCGCCAAAAATTAAAGCCAAATACTCAAGTTTAATATGCTATCGTTGGCTCCTGCTATTTTTGCCCAAAATAAGGGATATGGTTCGTCTTGTCTTTCATACCTTAAAAGGTTATAAGAAACTACAACTCATATTTAAACATAACTATCCATTTACTTTACTACGTTTTTTGGGAAGTTGTCCAGAACAGCATTTACTCCATTTTTATCAGCATTTGGCAACGAAAGAATACGTAAAGTTTTGGATAACACACTACGATTAATTTGCTCCTGTTGACTATCCCTCCTAGCTTTCTGATTGGTATTTTCCACGTCAAACCCTGGTACCTTAAAAAAGACAGTTTAACTACACTGTGTTTAAAAAGTAAGCTTATACATGATCATACTCCAATGTACACTATACGAAGGACAATCCAAGTCCAACAACTTACTGGCTGATTCATGATTATAAAAAAAAATTTTTAATAGCCAACTACGAATTCTGCTCCGAATCTAAAATAACGCCAACTGATAGCAGTTACATACACTATACTTAACATAGAAAGGCTTAAATATATTACCTTTTCAAAAATTTTCTTTACTGTGGAAGCGCTTGATAAGGTCTTCGAATTCAAAACTAGATACAAATCAACGTCAACAGATGATGGAATAGAACACTCCACAAATTATCAGTTCACCTATTAAGAGCTACATTAAATTAGAAGAAATAAATACATACGTAAGTAAGGCTGCCTTACCTAGAGAATAGGAAGTGTTCTGAACAAAAACGGATCGTTAACTTCGTACCGTATCGACGTTTATTCAGACCACTCCTAAAGAAACAACTTAAAAAAGATTTTTCCTGAAAAACCTTAATCAATTGAAAGGCTAACTCTGAGAAGAAACATCTAATAAATAACACCACTTAATATTCCTTTGAAAAGGTTTACCTCTTCTTATTCAACTTTTTTCCACAAGAGTAGATAGTGATCGAAACAGATCCAATGACACTCCAATTTAAACCTGGAAAAAAGACATTATTGCTTCTTAAGAGTTATATAACATGATATTTTAAAAACCAAAGATACAGAACAATTGTATTTTAAAAATGCTTCACTGGTAAATAGTAATCTTAGGAGTGTAATTATTCCAGGGAAAATGAGGATGTTAAACCAAAGTCAATTACAAATATTGATACAAACCTATAAAGGGTTAACTCAATAGCAATCGGATCAATAAATTTGGTATAAGATCACATCAAAACATTCAACTTCAATAAAGAATCTTCCTTCAAGATGAATTTAACAATTAAACCAAACACGAACATTACACAATCTTGCTCTAAATGGTTACCTTTTCTATGGGTGATTTTTTCTCCACGGGAACATTTATGGACGAGGTAAATCCAATTACATTCCAATTTGAACCTTAAAAATGATATTATTGCTTCTTAAGCGTTGTATAACAAGAATACAGAATAATGGCTTAACATAAAGTGGTCTATCTAGCAAAGAGTAATCATAGTATTATGGTAAACTCATAAAATAAGTAAGATTAAGGTCAAATACTAATATTGGTACGTACCTCAATAAGGGTTCTTTCAATAGCACCTGTATCGATAAAGTTGTTATAAGATGGAACCTAAACAATCAGTTTTAAGAAAGAAATCTTTCTTCAAGGTTAAGTTGACAAACAACCATAATTATAACACTATTCAATCTTTTGTGATGTGGTTGCCTTTTACAGGGATTTTTTTATCCAGAAAAGTATTTGAAGATCGAAACGACTTCTACGGCACTCCAACTCAGACCTAAATAAGACATTATTGTGTCTAAACGTTATATAACATTCAATATTTATAAATTTAATAACACAGAATAAAAGTTTAACAATTAAAGTAGTTTATTAGTAAGCAGTAATCGTAGGAGTGTGATAAACAGAAAAAATAAATATATAAGATTAAAGTCATATACAAATACTCTTACACACCTCAAATAGTGTTCACTCAATGGCACATGTATCGATGAAGCTGGCGTAAGAAGGCTCCTAAACAATCAATTTTGAGAAAGTAATCTTCCCTCGGAGAGAATTTTACAAATAACAATCTAACAGGAATACTACACTATCTAGTTCGTAGTGCTTACCTTTTCTTCGAATGTTTTTTCTCCACAGAGTATTTTAGGTTCGAGACGGCTTCAATTACACTCCAATTTGAACCTTTAAAAAGATAATAATGCGTCTAAGCGTTGTTTAACAAATAATAATTAAATAAGAACTAAGAATCTATTACAATAGCTTCACAATGTAGATCGCTAGTAATGCGTATACGTGGGAAATATAAGCATATAGAATATAAGTATATAAGATAATAAAACAAATAGAGTATTAGAGCGTCCTGAGGGTTAACTCAAGACACTTGGATCAATTAGGCTGGTATAAGATGGCACCAAATCCATCAACTGTAAAAAAGAAATTATTCTGCGAAATTTCGACGAATGGAATTTAATAACACTATTAGTGCTTACTACAGTTACGTTTTTTCCATCCACTTGAGGCGAAGACCAGTGGGGGGACCACGATGAAGTACGCACTTTATGTACAATGACAGAAGGACTAACCTAAAAAAGTTTAAGTAATCAAAAATCAAGTTTTTCAAAAAAATAGAAGTAATTAAGTGGTAAAAGAAAGCGGGATGCAAACAGCATTATTAATTACTATCATTTTTGATAATGATATGTCCTTTGTCGAAGGACAAAGCAATTATGGTGTGTGCATGACCTAGTTTCTCTGTTAACTTGCAATTCCATCCGTAACAACGCACACTACAGGATTTATGTTTTTCACACAAGTAACACAGGATTCGGTTAATTATAATCTTCTCAGTACAATACTAGTCGGTCAAAATGTTATGCAGTATGTTGTATAATGTGTGCTAACCTTGTTCGAGTTTGTGCTTCTCCTAGACTGATTACCAGCCACGCGTCCAATATGCAGAGCACATTTCAGGGGAAAGGATTAAAGGCATATTCCAGGATTAGAGAACCGTTGCAACCCTTGCACATGACCAAATAGTTCCCCACGCGGGCGGGCGGGCAGTGAACGTAACGAGGCACGATGATGACTCATCGCAGCTCATGGAGCTCCAGAAGACAGCTCGGCCACACCCGGAGCTCGTGCCCGCCCAACGCTCATTTTGAACCGCACGAGTCGCTACGCGGTCGCGTGCCGCGTCGTTTGGGGTGTCGTTGGGAAATATCCGGGTATCAGCTGATTCCTTAAGCCGAATTGCTGACTCCGGCGTTTTATTCTTATATTCTCTACTATTTCTAGTTCTACATTCTTCATTTTCAAGGGGTGAGTTAGTTTTTGTGATAACGCAATTGTTTTTCGTTAGTATTGTGTATTAGTATTGTTAGTGGTGTATTAGTATTGTATGTTGTATTAGTGTATGTTGTATTAGTATTGTTTTTCGTTAGTTATGCATGCATTCATTTTGTATTGTCCTGTTTTCACGGCGTTTTGTCCCTTTTGTGTTTTTGTCTTTTTATTCCTTGTTTATTCTTTTTGTTTCCGACCTGTTTTGTTTCTGAGGTACTTTGTTATTCTGTTTCGGAGCCTTCTTGTGGAGTGGCCTTCAACCGACATGGTTTCCGTCTTCTCTTACGTGATGAGTTGTGTAAGTCTTGTGAGTTACTTTGAAGTCTTATTAAGAAATGCCCTGTGCGTAATAGCTATTGATTCTTTCGCATTTTGCAATGACATCAACAAACCTTTGGGAAGGGTGTCTTTGTTGCTCCTTGTTTCGGCTGTCACAAGCTTCAATCATCGTCGCCTGTGATGATTTGTCGTTTTAAGATCTTTTTAGACTGAACTTTTAATGTTGCCTTTTTGTTGGAAAGATAACATTTGACGTGAGTTTTTTATATGAGCGATTCCTTTTAGGCACAGGCGTGGGTTATATCTCACACCCACTGTTTGTTGTTTCTTTTTGCCCTTTTGTTGTGATTTATGCTTGTTCTTTGTTACATGTTACTTGTTTCTTGTTTCTCATGGTACAAGTGAGTAAATTATTCTAGAAATCATTGAGTATTTATGACAGGAAAACACAGATTTCAGGAAACGGTAAACCTCACCTCCACTTCATTACTTATCATCCCGTCTTGCAATAATCCTCTCAGGACAAGTGATGCAAGCAGTACATGATTGCTTTCCTTATGGCGTTTTCTTTGTCATAGGGTTCGTATTTGCATGCTGCCCACACAAAAAACATAGTCTTCGTTGCATTATGCAAGTGTAACCCAGGCTTTCCCATGAATCAATCATGATCACAATGATCAAAACAATCTTTTCATCTGAGATTTCATCACTGATCTGATCACCATTCCTTTTCAACCGTCAAAAACGTACTACTGTTTCACAATGGCCCACACCTCCACTCCAAAACTACTTATTTCATCGCTCCCAGGCATCACCTTTACCGTTTCCTGAAATCTGTGTGTTTTCCTGTCATAAATACTCAATGATTTCTAGAATAATTTACTCACTTGTACCATGAGAAACAGGAAACTAGTAACATGTAACAAAAAACAAGCATAAATCACAACAAAAGGGCAAAAAGAAACAACAAACAGTGGGTGTGAGCTATAACCCACGCCTGTGCCTAAAAGGAATCGCTCATAAAAAAAACTCACGTCAAATGTTATCTTTCCAACAAAAAGGCAACATTAAAAGTTCAGTCTAAAAAGATCTTAAAACGACAAATCATCACAGGCGACGATGATTGAAGCTAGTGACAGCCGAAACAAGGAGCAACAAAGACACCCTTCCCAAAGGTTTGTTGATGTCATTGCAAAATGCGAAAGAATCAATAGCTATTACGCATAGGGCATTTCTTAATAAGACTTCAAAGTAACTCACAAGAATTACACAACTCATCACTTAAGAGAAGACGGAAACCCTGTCGGTTGAAGGCCAATCCACAAGAAGGCTCCGAAACAGAATAACAAAGTCCCTCAGAAAAAAGACTTCAAAAACAACATTCTAACAAGGCGGCTATCTGCAAATCAACGTTGAACACGGCTTCAACAAAACTAAGAACACATTACTGTGTAGAAGAGTCGAATAAGTAGAAAAATAATAACATATGAACAAAAAGGCACAAAAAACAACAAAAGCATGAAAACACGTGTTTCAAAGTGACCGGGATCTTTAAAACAGTGTCAAAGAGTGCTTCTGACAATCACAGAAGCACATCAAAAACACTTGAGTGAAGATCGAGTCAAATAAAAAAGAACATTTCAAATTAAACCTCAAAAACTCACCGCACTAGCAATTTCCAGGGAACTTGAAGTTCCGCTGCGACCAAAACTTTCAAAACAATGTCAAAGAGTGGCCCCGACAAAAATAAGGGCACTTCAGTGACACAGTAATGAAAACAGGTCGGAAACAGAAAGAATAAACAAGGAATAAAAAGACAAAAACACAAAAGGGACAAAACGCCGTGAAAACAGGACAATACAAAATGAATGCATGCATAACTAACGAAAAACAATTGCATTATCACAAAAACTAACTTACCTCTTGAAAATGAAGAATGTAGAACTAGAAATAATAGAGATTATAAGAATATGTCGCCGGAATTAGCAGATCGGCCCATCTCCGTGATAGGGACTGGGTAAGAATAGAAAAGAATAATAAAAGCGGCTGAACACCGCACAAAAGATTTCATCCAGCGTGAAAGCAGAATAAAGAATACATTGACAAAGTAGAGGCAGCTGAATATGTAGAAAAAACAGCTGAGCAGCAGTCTCATCGATCTCAATAAGGCTGCGTTCATACCAAATTGAATGAGAGTTTTGGCGCATTCGCGTCATGCATGAGATACGTATCGATCAGAAAATGAGAGTATTGGCGCATCGGCGCATTGGCGTATCGGCGCATTCGCGTCATGCATAAGATACGTATCGATCTAGAAAATGAGAGTATTGGCGCATCGGCGCATCGGCGCATTGGCGGATCGGCGCATCGGCGCATCCGCGATTTGAGAGAATTGGCGCATTCGCGTGATTGATAACATACATATCGATCGAAAAACTGAGAGTATTGGCGCATCGGCGCATTGGCGTATCGGCGCATCGGCGCATCCGCGATTTGAGAGAATTGGCGCATTCGCGTGATGGATAGGATACATATCGATTGAAAAATGAGAGTATTGGCGCATCCGCGATTTTGGATATTTGCCATAACACAAAAAGATCAAGAAATGAAAAGAGAAGAAAAAGAAATCAACCGCACGCTGGCACGTGCCGCGTTCAAAAGGGTGACGTGGCACGCCAATTCTCTTAAATCGCGGATGCGCCGATGCGCCAAAACTCTCATTCGATTTGGATGAACGCAACCTAAAACTTGGCAGAAAGCCGAGTTTTGAAAAGCTCGTCAAGACACCTCTTTAATGCACGGTAATCTCGTCCAATTTCAAAACCAATAAGGCCTTGTTTTTAGGGTCTTTGAGGATTTCATTCGTTTTTTTCTTCACTTTTGTGTTCTTCAGCACCCTTGACTTCATATTCGAGCGAAATATCACGCAATTATAATCCTGGAATATGCCTTTAAGGTACGAGCCTGAAAATAATCTGACAAGTTAACATTCAAGATAAATAGCAATGGAAATGTCATAGGCTACGAAAGTGGAATAAAGCACTGGAATATCCAACAATTAGGTTTCATAATAAAGAGCAATGCCAAGATAACAGATAAAATAAAATTGTTAAAAACTGACCTTCATATCGCCTAATTTTTCTCTTGCAATTCACTCAGGTTACGATAGAAAGAAGATTCATGAATATCAACTTGGGTTACGTAAATTTGTATAACTGCCTTCGCTCTCACAAAAGCGCATTCTCTCTATCTGGATCATTGCCCACTACTGAAAACTTGCTCTTCCGTCAGGCGTCTATCTCTATGACACAGCTACATCCCATTAGCGCTCTCTCCAACACTTTATGCCTCCTCACGATAGACAGATTATTCTGTCGGGTGTCCATAGTATCTTGAGGTGCTTCAATACAACAATATCAAACGTAATATTATTTTCATATAGTATATGTACATTACTTATAATTATTTGACCAATAAGATCTTTGACTTCTTCTATTGTTAACAATTTTTCAAATGATAAACACCCACATCTCAATTTTCATTACTATACATTACCACTCATAATCGTACGATTAATTTGACTAAGGATATTTACTAATTACAGTTAGAAAAGGTTTAGGTCTTCAAAAATTAGTCTTTGTTATAAGTAATTTCATAGGCAAGCTTCATCTTATCGTATAATTTTCCCTTGGACATGTATATGTATCGGTTTAGTACGTCTCTGTAATTTAATTAAACACAAGTTCTTTGGTTTTTGCCTATTTTAATGAGTCCTTTACCTCATAAACCTCGTACTACAGAACTCGCTTTACCGCTCATTCTTAACGGAACAAGTACAGACTTTCAGACTATTATGTCCTTCGGAGTATATGTCTTTTATACAGTTCACAACTGTTGTATGGATAATATATAGTAAACAGCAGGAATCTGTATTATATGGTTATTTTCATTCATGACATTCTCATCTAAAGTAGACATATATCAACAGCAGGTACGCTCACCCCCTTAATATCGAGATTCCTTTTGAAGTAATACTCACCATTTTGTTAGCATATTGTTTTTATTTTAACCTAGTTAATAGTTGAGTATGAAATTGCACGGACACGACACGGGTACACGCGACAAGCAGTTATAATATTTCTTACCAGTTTAAGTAATCTTACGTATAAATTTTCTTTCGTCACATATAATGCAATCCAATAACTAAATTGCAACCTTTGTAACTACTTTGGTTAGCCTCTGGGTATTTTCCTTAACCACCTTACCTTTCGCTTCTCTCATTTCATTTTAACAATCCCACTCAAACACATGTGCTTTATGCACTAGCAATGGGCCAATTCAATCACATAATTCCTTTACATATATGTGCTTCATGCACTTCATGTTAAATACCTTTTATTACTCATGCCTATTAATTACAAGTGCTTTTTGCACCGTATTTCAGGAGGGCCATACCTCTTTATAAATAGGAATGGGCGCTGATGGGGTTGTACAAGTCAAAGAAAGCAAGAGGGGTAAGTTGGCGCCCCCAGCGCTATTCGTTCCACAAGGAACATACAGGGAGAGCTACCCCCTGGCAGCAGTCCTGCCGAAACATAGAGAATGACACCTCTCTGCGTGTGGGTTGGACCACTCATGCGCTCAGATCTCAGGTCAAAATACTGCAAAAAGCAATGCATTCGGGTACTATACCAAAACAAAATTCAACAAGGTAAGGGGAGAGGCCAATCATTACTACCTTTACCAATTTGGTAATGCTAACAAAGGTTGCAATTGTGATAGTCTGTAGGACATGCAGTATAACCAATAAAGATAACTACATAACTTCACATGTTACAAAACTACGCATAAGTACATGTAAACATACTAACACTAACTGTAACACAAAGAGTGTTATCTATTGTCTCATGTGTAACAAATGTGGAATGCAGTACGTGGGAATGACTGTTAGAAAACTGAAAGAGAGAGTAGGGGAGCACCCAAATAATATAAATACACATAAAAACTGACCTCGCTTTACAATTCTTTCTACACTCGCAACCAGAGTTACAGTTACTGTGCTGGATACAGAAAGTACAAATGATAAAAGCATCCTTTACAAAAAAGAGCTGTTTTGGATTAAACTTTTGATGACCCCCTTCCCTTTCGGACTCAATGATAACATTAGCGGATATGGAATATCACTAATCTGAATATTTCTCAATTATCTGAAAACAACCCCCTCTTTTTTCACTAAAAATTACCAAAAAAAGATAATAGAGGGGTCAGCAAAAACAAAAGTAAGAAGAAAACACTAAGTTACTATATTGGGTTAACAGTTATAGTTAATACTATATTGGGAGAATTGATTAGAGAGAAAGGGGATATTGAACCGATGAATGTTACAGAATGTTTAAAAGTTTGAGGAAAATGGAACTTGGCAAGATAATCAAACTTTCTACTAAAGAAGACTTCTTAACAAAATTTACTAATAAAAATAGGTTGTTAGTGTTCAGTTTACTGGCCCGCTTTCTTTTTAATACATACATAGAACATAAAAAGAAACCATTAATTGTCATAACATCACAATGAATTATAAAGGTAGGGTTTTTGATAAAATATTCTTTAATAAAATATTTAATTCATCATTCATTGAGGAGATAATCTGTAAGAATAATAATAATTGTTGTGTCTCGGGGTACAGGAGACGAAGAAGTCGGCAGATTTATTAGAGCAGAGAATAGAATAAACAGTAAACGAAACAACGGGCTTACATACAGTCCTAAATGGCGGTCTAGATCATTGACCCCTGATCCTTAGAACACCTACACTGGCGTTGATCTCTTCGTGCAGATCAACGCATTCAGGGATCCAGCACCTCCCTCCTAAGACGAACACAACCAGTATACGTCTTCTTCCTCGGATTGATCTGTAGGCGAGTCGGAGGGCGCCTTGTCCGCGATTACGTGGAGGCGAAGTTGGCACGCCGGCAGGTAGAGTCGCGGGGCGGTCCTTGTCCGTTCCACTATTTGGCGCGGTGTCGGCGTACTGGCATCCACACACAGCAGTAGCGGGAAGTCGAGCTGCACCGTGATTTCAGTCGTATCGCTGTGGTAGCTTCTGGGACGCTTTTGATTGGCGTGTCTTCTCCAGAGTTGACCATCGACCTGAATATCGTATAGGTATTGTCCACGACGAGGCGTTACACGTGCACGAGTCCATCTTGGGGATCCGGAGCGGTAGTCTCGAGCCCACACAAGGTCATCCGGCTCAAATAATCTCTGTCTCGGTCGCGCACCATGATGACTATTGAACTGGGCTTCCATCTGTGAGTTCCGTCCAGGCTCAGCGACAGTTTCGGTGGGCTTCAGCAGTGTAAGCGTAGAGCGTCGGCGTCGTCTGAGAAAGGCTTCAGCTGGTGATTGTCCCGACATGGTAGGACATGGCGTTCGGCGATAGTTGAAGAGGAACGTTTGTAGAGCTTCCTGAGTTCTCCCTTCTCTTCCGAGTTTTCGAAGGCTTTTCTTGAACGTATCTACAAAGCGTTCCGCTTGGCCATTGGATTGCGGATGAAATGGTGGTGAGCGAAGGTTTGATTCCGCTTCGAACGCAGAAGTCGCTGAATTCGTTCAATGTAAATTACGTCCCATTGTCGGTAACGAGTGTTTCGGTATCCATACCGTGAAAAGATACGGCAGAACTCCTTGATAGTTGCAGGGGATGTCGTGTGCGACATCTCAGTGATTTGTGGCCATTTGGAATAGGCGTCCACAATGACCAGGAACATCCGCCATCGATTGGCCCTGCAAAGTCTGCGTGGATTCGGTTCCACGGTTTTCCTTCGGCTAACTATGAGTGAAGGAGAGTTTTGACGGGGTCCTTGGCGTTTTCCTGGCAACGAAAAGAGGATTTCACCTTTTCCTCGATATCTCTGTCTATGCTGGTCCAATAGCAGTAATCCCTGACCAACATTTTCATCCTTTTGATTCCCGGGTTGCCATCGTGTAGATCCGTAAGGACTGCGGCATGCAGGCTACGCAGGATCACTATGCAATCCCCGAACAGTAGACATTCTCTCTATAGTCAGATTATTGCGCATCGAACTTATGTCCTTTGGCTTCTTCGGCTATTTTCCAGTCTGGACGTAGTGGAGGATTTCCTTCAACTTGGGATCCTTCAAGGTCTCTTCGGCAACCTTGTCAGCGGTGACTGGAAGTTAAATGGATGTATCTGCAAAAATATTGATGGCATCGGCGTTGATTTCGGCGATGACCACATCCTCTGATGGCGTTGACTGTTCTGCTATCAGTCGAGACAGCGCGTCCGCTTGTTTGAAGTTGTTCGTGGTCCGGTACTCAATCGTGAAGTCATAGTTGGGCATGATTAATGAGCACCGTTGCAGTCGATTCGCCGTGTAAAGGGGTATACCCTTCTTGCTTCCATAAATTGCTAAAAGCGGTTTGTGATCCGTTAACAATTTGAATGGCGCCCGTGAAAGTAGCGGTGGAATATTCGGACCGCAAATATCAAGGCTATTCCTTCCTCCTCCACTTGTCCGTAGTTCCACTATCTCCTTGGAAGGGTCGTAATGGGTGAGGAGCAATTTCGATTATAAGACCTCCTTGGCGCGATTGAAGGCTTGTTGAGAGTCAGTCGACCAGCTGAATGGAACGTCCTTTTTGAGTATTTATCCAACGGCGCTCGGAGTTGACGCATTTCCTCAACGAAGGCTCCATAGTAATTGAGCCCCAGGAACGACCGCACCTGCCTAATGTCCCTAGGAATCGGCATCTTCTTGATGACCTCTGTCTTAGCAGGGTCTGGTCGTATTCCATTTGCATCGATGATATTGCCGAGATAGCGAATCTGCGGCATGAGGAAGTTGCACTCCCGCTGCGAACACGGAAACCAAATTGACGAATCCTCTCGAACAGAGCGTTCAGGTTTGCCATGTGTTCGTCTATGGTGTGTGCAGTGACCATAACGTCATCCAGATAAGCGGCGCATCCGTGCAATCCAGCAATCATCGTATCCATATTCTGCTGAAAAATTTCGCAGATTTCACCCGAAGGGCAGATGATTGTAGCTGTACAGCCCTCTGTGCGTATTGATTGTCAATAGTTCCTTCGAAGCATCGTCAACCTCCACTTGGAGGTAAGCATCGGCGAAGTCGATTTTCGTGAAGACAGTTCCACCATTCAACTTAGTGAAGAGGTCGTCGGGTGTGGGTAAGAGGTGATGATGCAGCATCAATACATCATTAAGGCCAGTGGAATAGTCACTGGCCTCAATGATGTCGCAGGCGGAGGTTTCCGTTTGCCTTTTTCACCACCACGATCGGTGCGGCCCACTGGGAGTATGTGATTGGTTCAAGCACATTCTCTTCTAGCAGCAAGTCGATCTCCTTGTCCAAAGCTGCTACATTTGCGTACTGGACGTTTCTTTTTGAAAATCGGTATGCGTCTCAGCTTTAGTGTGCTTTGGTCGTCGTACATCGTCCGAGACCGGGGTCGAAGACTGTTGCAAACTTTGCCTTCATCTTGGCAACGATGTCGTCTCGGGATGCAGATACATGATCCACGACTATCGTTCGATAGATCTGGTACTTCCTGACGGCTCTGTAGAGATCGGGCAGCTGCTTGATCCATAACATAGCGAAGACGTTGCATTCATCTTCGGTTACGAAGCAAGTTCCACGTCCGGGAGATAGTCCTCCAGATGAATTTGTGACCGTGAATTCCGTCTGGAAACATCCGTGAATTTGAGAGGAATCTCATTGGCTGCAAATCCGGTCACATCTGTCTCCTGAACGGAGAGCGCTCCGAGCTGCTTCCATTTCGAAACTGAGATGATGGTGATTTTAGCTCCAGTATCGAGTAGAAGCTGGGTTGGGTGGCCATTGATGCGAACGTCCAGATGTGGATGGTCATCTCTCTTGAGAGCTGCTATGACGTTGTTGATGCTTCGATTACGGCGAAAACGCATGGCTGGTCCACGTTGCGGCCTTGATTCCTCTTTGTCGGCTCGAGGTTGGTATGCGTTCCGCTGAAATTTCTGCTGCTGATGCTGCTTTGACTTCTTCTGTTGCTCCCTTTTGCGGCGAATGAAGCTGGCTGATGGATCGCCCTCCAGCATTTGGGAGTCCTCCTTGTACGATTGGCATTCTGCAGTAAGATCTTTCGGAATGACCTTCTCAGTCTGGTCCAGCTTCCTGAGGAGGCGGGTAGGGTAATCGGCAAAGTCGGGTCCTTGGAATTCAGCTACGTAAAACAAGCATTGGATTCCGTCGAAGCCTATAGCATCAAGCTCTCCATGAGCGTCTTGATGGCGTCTCCTTGTTCGTCCATACGGCGCGAGTGGAGATCCAGCTGCTTTTGAACGGCTTGGAGAAAAGCGGGAAGAGCGTTCATCCTTGTGAGTCCTTGCTGATCGCCAGTGTTGTGCCTCGGGGTACAGGAGACGAAGAAGTCGGCAAATTTATTAGAGCAGAGAATAGAATAAACAGTAAACGAAACAACGGGTTTATATACAGTCCTAAACGGGCGGTCCATATCATTGACGCCTGATCCTTAGACCATCTACAGTGACGTTCGTGCAGATCACCGCATTCAGGGATCCAACAATAATGAATAATATGAACCCTTTAGAATCCTATTTAAGCACGGAAACACGTTATCCAGCAAGATATTCAATTACAACCACTTATTGAAAAGTCTGGACAAAAAAAAATTAAACATACACTAAGTAGAACTTGTATTTGTCAAAAGAAAATATAAAAAATTTATGGCTAATCACCATGGACATATTAGGTTGTCGAAAAAGTTTCTTTCAATTTTTGAAGCAATTAATTTTTACACTTTATTACAAAACACAGAGCATACTATGAAACAGGGTGATCACCATCTTGTTCTACCTTTTTTCGCCACCTTTCAGGCAAATTTGCTATGCAATCCGCATGGAACTGTTCTGGCTTTGATTTGAAGAAGTTGCAAAACACCGTTCCATGTCATCTTCATAATGGGAGGTTTTTCTTTGAGTGGCGTTAGATTGGGAAAGGAAAAGGTGATAATACGATGGAGCAATTTGGGGCTATAAGGTGGGTGGAACAGCACTTTTCATCCAAGCTCGAGAATTTTTTGGCGAGTTGCTTTTGCTAGTATATGTGGGCGAGTACTATTGTTTAGGAAAAGAATTGTGTCATGGTTCGGACGTTTCTCTGTGATTTTCGCGACCAGAATATACGGCTTCTGACAGTAGAACTTGCATTCAGAAAGAAAATATAAAAAATTCATGGCTAATTACCATGGACATATTAGGCTGTCGAAAAAGTTTCTTCTATTGAATATTGAAACTGTGAATATAGAACGATAATAAGACATAAGAATAATAGTTATCACAGCAAAGTCAAACCGTTACCCTCCACTTGATAATATGAATAGTAAGGTGAATACTTTATGGACGATTATATCAAGAAATATGGTAGCATGTTTATTTTTTGCCCTTTAGATAAAGTCAGTAATATTGATGGCATCACTTGTAAATAACACTACTTATTAACATTGATGGAAGAAATGGGTTTGTATCGTGAACCGAATAGAAGAGATCTAAACTATACAAATGCCACAAATACATAAGAATTGATACGAGAACAAAGTAAAGAATACATTATAAACAAACATAAGTTTTTCTGTCAGGCTAACGAACAACCTTTCGATTTCAAAGCTGATTTACCTTACATATAGTATGCCCTTCGCAAACTCCACAAAAACCCCATAAATCAGGCTCATCACAGGAGCTCATAATAGTAGCACTGAACCGTTAGCTAATGAATTACATGTCATCTTCACTTATACATATTAAAAATCATTTTAAACACTATGCAAAAGCAACGGAAGATTGAAGTAGGACCATAAAACCTTACAGGTCCATAGTTAATATTAATATTAGCCAGGATCTCAGTAGCATTAAATGTGAAAATATTAAAGTTTATACAGCAGGCTTTACGGATATGTTTACCAATTTGAAAGGTAGCCATATAATGCAAAGAATTGAAATGCTGATTGTTTGAAAAACAGTTGCGACTCCAAAATATTTATTCAAAAGACTCAAAAGATCCCTCAAAAGTCTCGAAAGTCTTGAAAATATTTTTGCAATATTTCGGCATATAACGCCTTCTTCAGGCCTGAAACTGTGGTGATTAGCTAATTATATATGATATAATTGCTTACGGCCCCGTCCCAAAAATATTTTTGGCGTGACCCACCCTGCCAGAGACGAATGGTGCAGGAAATGATAAACCCACCCGGTCGCACCCTTAAATAGTGAGGAAGTTACGACAGTAGATATGAGAGAGATCCTGCAGTAATCAAAAATGATTACTGTGATCAAGTGAAGATATGAAGAATGTCACGTAGTTCGTCCTTACTATTTATTTCTGGTGATAACCGCTTTATTTCAAGGGCCTCAAGAATTTTTCTTTCTACAGGATTGTCTATTGAGCGGTGCAGTACTTTAATACCGATTGTGGGGGGTGTTTCATATCTTCTTATCTTATGGTTACTTACTTGTTGATTTTATGGTTACTGTGATAACCATAAAATATGCCAGCTCCGGGGAACGGTATATCTAATAGAATGCCAAGGATGTGGGCAAAAGTACGTTGGAGAAACTAAGAGACCGCTCTACAAACGCATTGATGAACACCGCAGAGCATTAGTAAACCCATCATCTTATCCCAATAGCAGTTTTCTCCAATCATCGTACAAAGGTACATGCCCATGAAACACCCCCCACAATCGGTATTAAGGTACTGCACCGCTCAATAGACAATCCTGTAGAAAGAAAAATTCTTGAGGCCCTTGAAATAAAGCGGTTCTCACCAGAAATAAATAGTAAGGACGAACCACGTGACATTCTTCATATCTTCACTTGATCACAGTAATCATTTTTGATTACTGCATGATATCTCTCTCATATCTACTGTCGTAACTTCCTCACTATTTAAGGGTGCGACCGGGTGGGTTTATCATTTCCTGCACCATTCGTCTCTGGCAGGGTGGGTCACGCCAAAAATATTTTTGGGACGGGGCCGTAAGCAATTATATCATATATAATTAGCTAATCACCACAGTTTCAGGCCTGAAGAAGGCGTTATACGCCGAAATATTGCAAAAATATTTTCAAGACTTTCGAGACTTTTGAGGGGTCTTTTGAGTCTTTTGAATAAATATTTTGGAGTCGCAACTGTTTTTCAAACATTCAGATAACCATGAGACTCCGGAACAGCACAATATTAAATTGAAATGCTGTTGAATATCTGTTTCAAAAATTTTAACAAAGCCTTTATCGCTACTAATGGATCTAATGTTTTTTACAGTAATAGCATGGTACAAAGGAATAAATATAGATACTACAAAAAAGAAGATATACTCTAGTCAACTGACTATTTTTAGACAACAGTTACTGTCTTTTTGGGAACAATATTTTCAAGCAAGAAGGAGCACTACAAGGTGGTAATTTCGGTCCCTTATTAGCAGATCTTACTTTATCAGTTATGGAATTTAATTACGCAAAGACCATGAAATCACGGACCGAAAAAACATTCATACCATTTCCACACAGTGACAGTCACATATCCATAAAAAGTTAAGGGGCTGTTATATACACAAGAGCACTAAGGATAACCAATACATGTATCATTTGATACATATACCACCAAAATAAGAAGTATGGTAGCAGACTTGAAAGATAATGGATACAATTTGGTATTCATAACCTCTCATATTATGATGTGCAAAAATAAGCTCATTAGCTACAGATTTGGACTTACTGACAATACACGAAATCTCCAAGTCAGTGGATAATATACTTAATAGCTCACTAAGTGTTGCCATGTCCTAATAACGCAGAGGTATGGAGTCCGGTGCTGCCAACGTTCAATTTATGAAAAATCTTGTTCAAGTGCACTGCACGGTAACGTTCATAGGGATTGAACAAGTTGCGCGGTGCTCCTTTTTTAACAACCAGTTGATTTAGCAACTCCATCACGTTATTCCATTGTCATTCTAAATATAGGCTTTCCCTCTTGTTGGCTTTCCCTATTGTCGGTTGTACAGGTCAGCACTCGGACAGGTTGCATAACAGCAAGGGCTTGTATTAGATCATGGCCAATTGGTAAGATCATGTTTATTGTTTCACAACACTTGAAATTCCACATAATTGTCACCACACATTCACACATTCTCTTGATGTTGCCAGCCCTACTCACTGAAGAGCCTCGAAGGCTGGCAACATACAATGGTTCGTCTGAGTCGGAGGCGAAACGAACCATTTACCACTATATACATAACAATATATTCCTTACCTATTCTATCACATTCTACACTAAACGGGTGTCGATGCGGGAATTGATCCCCGCACCATAATAGTGGGATGCGAGCCAGCTTTCACTACATACCTACGGCAATATATGTTGTTATGGAAACTCCAATGGGTCATTCTTGAGGATGAATCTGCCTGTAAGACCAACAAAGAAATCACTTGGCTGCCTAATCTGGAAATTCAAAATTTTGGGTGGCTTTTATGAGGCACTGTGTATCCCTAGAGCTCGGTCGCAATCTAGCCATGCAAGCCCATACAATCAAACAATTAGGGTCGGATTATATGCGTCAAACAATCAGGGATTGATTAAATACACGTAAATGGGCAAATGCACTTTTCACCCACAGCATAAGACGTAGTAACGACATTGCTCCACTAGACCTATGCTGCGGACTCCACTGCTGCATATCTCACACCGTAGCAGCACTTCCAGGCCTTTTCAATCCCCTTTTTACTTCCATACCGGAAGTAGCTGTCAAACCAGCCTCTTCTCAGGCCACCCCAAAAGTAGCAGTACCTCTGCAAAACTTTGGCAAGAAGGCCTTTCAATTAATGGCACCAACGGAAACAATTTATCAAATCCCTGTCTGAACGTACCCGATTTTGTCAACGATTTTCTCTACTGTGAAAACTTACCTACAAGTGGTGCCGAGGATGCTGATCAAGGTGGTGATCTTGGAACCAATCTGTGTTAGGACCTATATTCGCATGATGTACATTCAGCTTGATACTCGCATTCCATAGTAACAGTCGCCATGGAAAGTCGGTGGTGCAAATATGGGATTAGTCACGCCAAATTAATGGTTTCGAAGATATTGTTGCAAAGGATGTTCGTCACTTCATTTGCCCGGAATTTCACCCTTGAATACTGAATTCCTAGTGTGGGACGGGTCGCATTCATCCTATATGTGTATGCGTTCTCCCTGGTGTGGAGCCTGCGTAATAAAGTTTAGACAACTACCGAATACTTACAGTGAAGACACTGGAGCATGCCTAACCTCACTAGATCGACGAGAACAACAGGTGAAAGCTGTTATCACATCGTGTTTGTGTGCGAAACGTAACTATTATTTCTAGAATACACCGATTACTATACTATCGCCCCGTACGCTCTTCAATTGAGTAAAGTTCAGACATCTACGAATATATACAATGTAAATACTGCAACATGAGTGACCTCACTGGTTCGGCGAGAACAATTAATGAAAGCCGATATCACATCTTGTTTATGTGTAAAACGTGGTTGTCACTTCTAAAGTACACCGGTTACTATATCGCATGATCCGTTTTTCAAATCAAAAACATTTGAAAAGTGTTCTCAATGTCGAAACCTCGTTCTGGAAACCTATTTGAATACTTTGATCAATAATTTTTGCTTACTATTAATATATAAAAGTAATTTTTACTTACTATTAATATATGAAGCGACAGCTACTAGCTCTACTCTACCACCGAGCGGTCGATTCATAAGCGCTCTCCGTGACCATCTTGCATCAGTCGCCTGGACAACCTGGTGCCGTTTTTTCGTCCAATATGCTCCATCTCCGGATTGGAACGACCAACTGCCGATCTCTCCAAACAGAAGCAAGAGTACAGAACTTGGGGACGCCGTCACAGAGGTACCATTTGATATCATTGGACTTTCCGATACAAGAAGAGAAGAGAGCATATGCTTGGAACTTTCAAAATCCGGTCACAACATCTTTTTTTCGAAATCTACTGGGTTTCTAATCAACCAGAAGTGGACCAAGTTCTGTTCATTCCATGTTTCGGAGAGAGTGCTCCGTTGACCTCACCACGAAAGTTAGAAATCTTCGAGTCATTCAAGGATATGCACCGACCACTGCCCACTCGGATGTTGAGTATGAAGAGTTTCTTGAACAGATTTCGAGAGCCCTCAGTGCACGCTTCCACTATCAAAACAGCGCTGTTCCACGTAAAAAACGAAAGTTAAGTAAAATTGTAGTAGGCGATTTCAATGCAAAAATTGGAAGTGGAGAAGAAAATGAGAAATTCATCGAAAAGTATGGTCTGGGAATACGAAACAACAGAGGGGAAATCCTTGCAAATTTCTGTTCTGAAAGTGAACTTTATGTGATGAACAACCGTTTCAAAAAGAGAAGGTCTCGGAAATGGACATGGATTTCACCTAACATGCAGACCAAGAATGCTATCGATTTTGTGCTATCAACCGACCAGTCCATCTTCTCGGATGTTGATATAATGGGTCGCTTCAAATTCGTCAGTGATCATCGATTTGTTATGGCCAAGATTCGTATACAGAGCAAACATCACCGATATCCCAGAGCTGTTAGGACAACAACAAATATAAATGAATCTGTCTTCGCTGCAGCCTTAGAATGCCTTGTTTCCGATAGAGTTCCTTAGAGTTATGAGGGATTGAAGAACGCAATGAAGGTGGCTGCTGGAACTGCCACATCAGAGGCTCCGAAAAGGTCCCATTTCTCTGAAACTACGAGAGAATTGTTTGAAAAACGACATTTCCTCTTGCAACAATGCTCAACAAGGAGTACTGTCGAATTCTCCGTGATCAACAAGTTGTTACGCCTCTCACTGAGATCTGATCTGGAACAAAAACATCTTCTGCGTTTGGAAGAAGCTGTCCCCAAAGGGTCCAGTCTTCGTCGAGTATCACATGAGAAAAAAGTCCGTAGAACGACCTTAACACGACCCAAAAAGATTGATGGATCAATTGCAGAAACGCCTACTTCTGTTGTATCTCTTGTTCAAGACTACTACAGGAATTTGTTCTCTTCAACGAAAGCTACCCCCACTCTCCCACAGATGACGGATTCAGAAGACATGCCACAGATTTTGCCTGAAGAAATCAAACACGCTATCGAAATGATCAAGTTAGGGAAAAAACCAGGACCTGATCATGCGACCGCTGAAGTGTTGATAGCAGCATATCATATATTGGAAAAGCCCTTGACAAAACTATTCAATGACTTTCTCAACGATGAAAGGCTGCCCACAAGTTTATCCGAATCATCAATGTCGCTTTTGTTCAAGAAAGGAGATCCTCTTGACATTCAAAATTTTCGTCCCATCGCACTACTTCCGACAATCTACAAACTATTTATTTCAATCATTGGGCAGCGGATGATATCTTCTTTGGAGACTAACCAGCCTGTTGAAAAAGCCGGCTTTCGCAGGACTTATTCCACCGTAGATCACATCCATGTCATCAACCAGCTTATGGAGAAAAGCAGTGAATACAAATTTCCCCTGCATATTGCTTTCATCGACTACCACAAAGCGTTTGACTCCGTAGAACACGATGCTCTGTGGGAATCGCTGTACTGCCAGGGGGTTCATCCGAAATTCATCCGCCTTCTGTCAAACATCTACAAATCCGCCGTTGTAAATATCAAGATATGCGGTCACATGAAGTCAATCAGAATGAGACGGGGCGTTCGTCAAGGAGACCCCATCTCACCCGCACTTTTCGCCGCTGCACTGGAAACTGTATTCCGAAACATCGACTGGCCTGAAGAAGGGATCAACATGATCGGATATTATTTGAGTCATTTGAGATATGCGGACGATGTAGTGATTATGACACACGACGGTCACAAGATTCGGAGAATGTTGAAAGAAGTTTACGGAAAGAGTGAGACGGTAGAACTCAAAATCAACTTCTCGAAGACTACTATCATGACCAACTCTGTGATCGAACCCATTACCATCGATGGACACGATGTTCACTACTGTACAAGTTTTGTCTACCTTGGGCAAAGGGTTTCCTTCGATGCTAGCAACTCAGTGGAAATGCAAAGAAGGATCCAAGCAGGATGGAATGCATTCAATCGACTCAGTTCTTTCCTCACCAACAGAAGAGTCCCAATGAGGTTCAAGCGTCGCGCCTACGAAACCTGTGTGGAACCGGCGATACTTTATGGCTGTGAAACATGGACGATGAAGAAAAAAGATATAAGGATGTTAAAAATTGCACAACGAAGCATGATGCGGAAAATGATAGGTACAACTCTCCTGGTCATCGTACCAATACGTGGGTAGAAAACGTCACCAAAATTCCAGACATAACCGCGCGAGCAGCCAGAAGAAAATGGATGTGGACGAAGAAAGTGTTAGAGAAAGAACATGATCGGTGGACGAAGATAATCACCGAATGGAGACCATGGGAATGGAAACGATCAAATGGCCGGCCGAGGTTGAGATGGCGAGACTCATTTGTGTCGATACTTGGAGAAACGTGGAGGAGAACGGCTACGAACGACACCAATTTGTGGAGAAGAAGCATACAGCGACACAAGGAAACAATGTGATCTCGTCTGTGAAGTAAATAAATTAATTAATTAATTAATATATAAAAGCTATAGGTTGAAGATACTCACCGCAGACATGTTGGCCGAAGACATGTCCAAATGATCCCATGTTCACATTGAGTAATTCTCCACAGGACCAGGCATTGGTTATGGTAAATGATCAATTAATTGGATGTAAAAGTTGATATTGCCGATCATTGTCTTTATTCAATCATTACCGGATCAGTCATTTGTTTCTTCCAATTATAGCCATTGTAATAGGTAGTAGGCTCTATGTGCTGAATTTTCATTTTTATTCTCCCTTCTCCCTCTTTTCAGTGGAATAGGACACAATACAGTACCACTACTTTACCACAATACAGTACCACTACTTTACCATCTCAAGAGGGCTATACCTCTTACTAAAAATAGGGATCAGTGTCGACGGGGTCATGCACGTCAAAAATAGCAATAAAGATCGATTTTAGCGCTTCCGGTACTGACGCTCCTTCTGGAACATGCAGGGAGTTTCACTCTCTGGTAGCAGTCCTGCCAAACCCTCGAGGAAAACTCCTCTTTAAGCTTAATTCAGCGCTCACTCACTCAGATATCAGCTCAAAGAATACAAAAGTAAATGCACACAACCACTTCAACTGTTCGGTTTTCTCTAAAATAAGGGATAAGACCAGGGAGGTGAGCAAACTAGACGCTTGACGATTGGTTGCTACAGTAATCAGGTTTTTGCGGCAGGACACACACATGCATTCTTGCATCTTCCCACTGTTTTGGGTCTGGTTTGTTCACCTAAGCGCATACAACGAAGGAATTGTGTTAAGAACAGACGCTTCAAGTGTTTTAACGCGATCTTGACTTACCGCTGAAGCGGCGAGTCAAGAGTCGCATCAAAACAGTCGTTAAAACAGTCATGAGTCGCGCGCGCTCCGCGTGCGTTCCAGGGGAAGGAAGCCTCGACGCGAGGGCTAAAAAGGGTTGTGGCCGAAAATCATTGCTGAGCTTGCGACATAGGTGTGGACCGTGACCCATCTGTCGCCCCTGAAATGGTGCCGCAACGGTAAAATTCCCCGACAAACCGCATGTGTGCCAACAACCCATGCACCACCAAATACTTAGAGGTGGTCCATGGACCGCTACCATAACCCGTCACCCGTCCCTCTCCTTCTCACCATCACCCAGCCTCTCTCGGGCTGCCGAGCTCCACTGGGTAGCCTTTCCTGCAGGTCTTGCGTAGTACAATCCACGGGCTGTTCGCCATATGCTTTCTCCTACGTGGAGAGCGCAGAGAGAGCGGCGAAACGCGAAAGAGTGTGTGATGTCGACGGGGTCAGCCTCGATTCTGTCGTGACCCGGACCAGGATGCCGCGCCAGTGGGAGGGGCATGCAGCGTCGCACTCGTCGCGGCCGAGTTGGCAGGAAACATGCTTTGAATCGTAAAGGGCGCGAATCGATAGCGTCTAGCGGGCCTAGCTCGTCATATTGCTTTATTCATGCCTTTTTCATTGAAAAATCACCATTTTTTTCATTTTTTTCATTTTTTTCATTTACACAGCACCAATGATTATGAACAAATAGCTTATAGTGTCGCGCATTGAATGCTACCTGGTACAAAGGCTTTTATGAGAAATGAGATGGTTCGCTTTCATTCGCGTGCGATGTAATCCTTGAATTTAAAGCAGCTTCTTCAGCATGAAAGTTAACTATCTGATCGTAATTGTTTAGGGAATGCGGAGACAGAGAGGTAACAACAATACAAAATCAGAGACAGTGGAGTAGGTAACAACAATACAAAATCAACGAGTTAAATCAATCAGAGAATAATCCGGAAACAAAACAAGAAATCATCACTTGGAGATAATAGTTTTACAACGCGTCTCTTTTCCTTAATATCTGCCTCGAATGGGACGGCATCTTCAAAATCGTCACCGTTACGCCTCACTCCGAACGAACCATATCTGCAAGTTGAGGCAACGCATTATTTTCTCTGCAGTACACTCTTGAAAACTTAATAGCACCTTCTTGCAGAAGCAGGTCCTACTCCGGGCATTGTGATCGCAACATCGATGAAGTCACCAATTTCGAATTTGCATATAGCCAACTCAAACAGAAGATTTTGGACTTAACATTCGGTGACGATCTTCCTCATCGACACTAAGCGGCTGTACTTGTTCCCTCGATACTCAAATGGTTGCCTGAGGTATGGACAGTGATGGGCTTATATGCAACTGCAGTGATCAGAAATAGTGCGCTCGATATTTCCTCTCTTCGCCATTCGCGAATGGAACCTTCACGCACTTAAGAAAATGAGCCCCACATGTGCGAAATCAATTCAAACAAATTCAGATATTAGATTTACCGTCATCAAACCTCTCTGGCCATTCATGGTGTTGACAATATCTTGAGTGGTGTAACGATTATTTATTCGACGGGTGCAACTGAAACGATAATCGTATACATAGAAAGAACGAAAAGTGCAGCTTCAAATTGCGTCGAAATTGAATTGTGAAGAAAAATTAAGTGGAAAAGATACCTATGGAGGAATCCTATGAACACGTCTATAAACATCTATAGGGCTGTATAACAATCACTAGAAAGATAGTGAATACTCAAGTGTACAGATTTAAAAATATACCTTCTCTCTACCAACTGGTTTCACTTGATTCACAGCAACTTGTGAAATGACTGTGACCATTCTGGAAAGAACGAGTTGATCTCGAAATGAAGTCTCCCCAAAATGACGGGCCACGTCCATACACAGCATTTTGGGAGATCGGAAAGTGCGAAAAGGTTAAGATACAAATCGACTAGCCTACACCAGGTTTTGCGCTGGAAGCCGCAGCAATGCAGAATCTCAGCCGAAACATAGAATCGCAAAATGACGATGTCTAACATTAGCCTTACCCAATCCCACCCCTAAAATTGACTTGCATCTCGTTCCTTTTGTCGATACTCCGATTTCCCTGATACGCACGATCACTTATCCCAACCAATGATTGTTTCCAAAAATGAAGCCCAGTAACTCTGTTGATAATGAGCATCGTAAATCCTGAGAATGCCCTCACTAAGTAGCTCATTCAGGGTTTGGTTTGAAGTAATCCATCAAAACAAGTTTTGAGAAATTCGTCTGACACGCTTCCTTCAATACGCCAGTGAAGATCTCTACAATCCAGAACTTGAAAACATCTACTTCCACGATCAAAAGATAAGCGCGAACACAGAAATCAATCGAAAAAACACAGAAATCAATCAAAAAAAACGAGAGATAATCAACCAAGAGGAGCTAAGAAAGGATTCGCGCTCCATTCGACTGCGTCCCGTCTCTAATTTGCCGCGCCATCTGCCGCGCAAATTGCCGCGCGCGGCGGCGCGACGCGGCGGAATGGGCGTGACGATAGAATCGAGATCCTCCCGATGTCAACGAGCAGCGACGAACGCGTCTTGGCGCGAAAACCTGTTTACTGTAGCAGCCAAGTTGTCACTATATCAAAGATTTCGGTGATGATAGCTGTAACTGTCATAAAGTCTGCAAAATATTGGGTAGTCTAAAAAGTTTTTTCGTAGTTTCAAATACCGCTTTTTCCCTCCAATCTGCTTTCCAGCAACCTCTTCTGTACATACACATGTAGTACAAGTCCACACGCATCTATAGGTATTATTTCCATCTCCCGGATAACCCTTTACGGCAAAATGAACATATCAACGGTCAACCTCATTTTCAATATGAAAATTATACAAATTTTTTTCTTTGAATGGCGTTAGACAGGGAAAGGAAAAGGTGATAATCCGATGGAGCAAGATGAGGGCTATAAGGTGGATGGGGCAGCAATTTTTATCCAAGCTCGAGAATTTTTTGGCGAGTCATTTTTTCACTAGTGGTAAAAAAATTTTTAAATTTTTTCTTTCAAAAAATTCTCGAGCTTGGATAAAAATTGCTGCCTTATAGCCCTGATCTTGCTCCATCGGATTATCGCCTTTTCCTTTCCCTGTCTGAGTCATTCAAAGAAAAAAAAATTGGAATTGAAAATGAGGTGACTTTTGATATGTTTATTTTGCCGAAAAGGGTTATCCGGGAGATGGAAGGCAATAATACCTATAGATGCGTGTGGACTTGTACTACATATATATGTACAGAAGAGATTTCGTGGAAAGCAGTTTTGAGGGAAAAAGCGGTATTTAAAAATACGAAAAGACTTTTTAGACTACCTAATATGTAATATATCTAACAGATATAATAGCATTACTTCTCATGTTACAGGACTTGAAGCCAATACCTACAAAGAAATGAATACTAGTTGTGACATAAAAAACGTAGTATACTGTCTCACATGTGTTGAATGCGGTATGAATGCAATATACAGAGTTACCACTAGGACACTCAAAGGGAGAATTAAAGAACATCTGTCGAATATATGGTCGCATAAACTTAATTCGCCACTCTATGACCACTTCTTCACTTGTAAGAAGTGAATCACTGTTCCCGTTCGGATTCCATCAATAGCAATGATAGAAAAACACTACTTGAAAAAGAGTTATTTTGGATGAAACTTTTAATAACACCATACTCGTTTGTATTATAGGATACGGTAATATTACTACAAATGTGGATATCCCTATACCAAAACAACCTTCCTCTTTCTCTTCTAAAATTGTTGAAGATGGATTGGGCAGAGGTTTAAAGGTTGAAAGAAAGGGGCACAAAATTAACAATAAGCCGGGTGGAAATCAATGAGTTGATTGAAGCCTCTTGTAACGAACATTTTCGTCGATCGTAAGCACAAAACAAAGGTCTCGATTTTATGTATTGGGTAGTCTAAAAAGTCTTTTCGTATTTTTAAGTACCGCTTTTTCCCTCAAAACTGCTTTCCACAAAATTTCTTCTGTACATATATATGTAGTACAAGTCCACACGCATCTTTAGGTATTGTTGTCTTCCATCTCGCGGATAACCCTTTCCGGCAAAATAATTATATCAAAGGTCACCTCATTTTCAATTCCAATTTCTTTTTTTTTCGAATGGCGTTAGACAGGGAAAGGAAAAGGTGATAATCCGATGGAGCAAGATCAGGGCTATAAGGTGGATGGGGCAGCAATTTTATCCAAGCTCGAGAATTTTTTGGCGAGGCAATTTTCTGGCAATTTCTTCCCACTATTGAAAAGGTGACTCGTCAACAAATTCTCGAGCTTGGATAAAAATGGCTGCCCCATCCACCTTGTAACACTGATCTTGCTCCATCGGATTATCACCTTTTCCTTTCCCTGTCTAACGCCATTCAAAGAAAATTTCTTTTTATAATTTTTGTATTGAAAATGAGGTTGACCTTTGATATGTTTATTTTGCCGAAAAGGGTTATCCGGGAGATGGAAGGCAATAATACCTATAGATGCGTGTGGACTTGTATTACATGTGTATGTACAGAAGAGATTGCTGGAAAGCAGTTTGGAGGGAAAAAGCGGTATTTGAAAATACGAAAAGACTTTTTAGACTACCCAATATATTGGAGCACTTAGGTTTTCATAATAGCGAGGTGAAGAAACCCAGCCTGTTGTGCCACAATGTTGTAGTGCATTTCAGAAGTGTCCCGCCAATCGTTCACTGCAGTCAGGCTTCCCTCATTTCTCGGGAATTTCGCCGCCGATCAACTTTTGCCGGTGTTAGTCCTGTGTACAAAATATCTCAGCGCATGTTCCACCCACTGTGGCCAGGACGTAGATGTGGCCCATATACCATCCATTCCGCCTCGAACGAAGCTCCTATGCAATGTCGAAATCGATTTACGAATTTTCGTTTTGAGCCCAGCTTACTTCATTTGCACGCTTTACCAACCGCACTTAAGCCTCGCAAAATCGTCACCGACCTTATCTCAACTTCTTCCCGTGTCTGGGCCACTTGGGAACTTAGATTGTTTTCAATTGATCATCAAAATTTCCGCTCGCGCTCGCCCACAGTGGGCAGAAATTATCGCAGCTTCTGCCCACCATGAGCGGGGCGTGACATTGTCTATGTGCGGACCTGATTTCTTCGCTCAGACTACCTATCCCTTCTGAGACGTAACTTTCTAAGATATGCTGGAACGGAGCCATGAATTCTTGTACTAGGCTCCGCCTACTCAAATCACGCTTCGCCTACCGCACTTATAGCCTTCAAAAAATCGTGTCACCGACCTTATTCGAGCTTCTCCTTACATCTGGTTGTTTTCAACTGATTATCAAATTTTCAGCACGCTCTTCGTCCACTGTGGTGTGCCGCAACACTGTCTACGTGACCTCGCTATTTCCTCGCTCATGCTCTACCTATCCCATACTTAACCCGACCTTTATAATTTGCGCTTCAGATAGTTCTGAATTTCGTGACAGACAGACAGACGGATAGACAAATAGACAGACAGACAGACAGACAGACAGACAGACAGACAGACAGACAGACAGACAGAAAGACAGACGGACAGACAGACGGACAGACAGACAGGCTAAGCCGATTATATATAGTGGGAATGATAGTGACATGAGTGATGATATACATATGTACATACTATAACAATACAGGTCAATAAACAAGTGATAGTAGAATCGCGCCGGCTTCACCGAAGCATGATAGGCTATAGTAAGCAGATAGTGATTGAAGCAGTTAAAGAAGACCCGTCTTCAGTGGTCATTTCAACATTTCAATTTCTTTTTATTCATTTTTTTTATTCATTTCAACACGCGCGAAAATCGGTTCGCCTCGTAAGCGGCATGCCGAGAGTCGCTCGTCCTATGAGGTTGGCGAAGCCGGGCTCTACACCACGGGCCAGCTGTGCCGACCTGGTTGACTGGCCGGCGTCAGCCGGCTAATCCGACCGGTAAGAACTATAATGGGAAAAAATTTTCCCTGCCATACATATATATATGAATGATTTATTAGTCCTACACAATCAAAATGAAGCGGTCATAGATGGGTATATTGAAGAAGTTCAAAAAGAAACTATAGACCCACTGCTTAGGAACTTGTAGCAATCATTAAGACTTGCTATTGCAATAGATGCGAATAAAGTGAAAACCAACTTACCTAATAAAACGGATGGTTTCGACTCCAATGTGACTAAGTTTCCACATCACGATACTAACATTACCAAAAAGGCCAAAGCATCAGCATCAAGTCATTGAAACTCTCAGGATAGCTAGTACCTGTTCAAAAATGCAAGTGTTCATTAATAAAATACAAAATATCTTTGCACTTCTTGTATCTCATGGATATCCTAGAAGACTCATAATGGCTAATATTGGTAGAGTGTGTATATACTTCAATAATTACAACTTCATTAGTTACAAATACGCATGATAGATGATTTCAATAAGAGTAGAAATGAAAAAAATGAAAAACCTAATTAAAGGCTATCAGTCGGTGTAAATTTATCCTTCAGTTTGCTTTCCCATATCTCTTCAGTTGAATGCATCCATATTCCTGTTATTATACTCATCACTGCAATGACACCTTTCCCAAGCTCAAATATAGAATTATGGTTCAATCACTACCTCCATCTCTATGATCGGTTATAAGGAAAGTAACGCACGCCAGTCAATTTATATGTGCATAGTCGCCCGAATATCGAACCTGTTATATTATGATTTTCTATCTTTGATTAATTTGGATTTATAAGTGGTTGAGTTGTCTCCTTGTTGCCTTACTGCTGTTCTCTCTTTAATCTTTTTTCAACTTGACGCTGCTTATACTTTCTTTGCAAAGATATGTATTGCGTTACGTTGAAGTTTAGACAATATCTTGCTGAAGTCTACACATATTTTTCGCTATGTCTTTTAATTCAGATGGATGATTATAAATGTGTCATTGTTGAAACGATTTTATTTGGCCTGATTATTGTGAAATATATACATATATCCGACATTCAGCTATGACACTTTCTTGGTTTTGCTATCATCTTTTTCTTGTTGATTGTGGTTTTCTTTTTATTTCTTGTTCATTGCTATATCATTTTCCTATCGTTCATTGTTTTCCTACTGGTTTGCGTTTTTGTCTGATTTATTTTCTAATTTACATCAACATTACAGCATTAGTTTCTGTAAATTTCGTGTTGCCCACTCCAATCTATCATATTTTCTCACATAACCGTGTCAGCCGTTCCGCTTTCATGAGCTAACCTGAGACCACTGCTGATCTATGCAATAACAACCCATACCTCGCACATTAAATACGACCTACCATGCCGAGGAATCATCGACTCCCGGTATACCCGGCGGCCATGCACAGAAAGGGGCTCATTTCTCCTACGGTTAGCTTTGGGCGGAAATCTACATTTTCTTTGTTCACGATAAAGTAGAGTTAAGACCAGACACTGTTTAACATTCATGTAAAGGCATATTACTGGTCATCATTCAGCAAAACCACCACCCAATGCTCACGACACCGCGACCTGCGACGAATGGTGTAAGAAGTCCGAGAACTCCTAAATATCTATAACTCCGGCAGAAGAAGACAATCACTAATCATTAACAATGCTTTTGGGAAAGAAGGAAGGAATTTTTTTTCGAAAATGTGTGTCCGAAAGTAAATACATGGAGTGCGGTGGGAGATGGTGAAATTTTTCAAAAAAATCCAAAAGCATTGTGAATGTCAGTCACTCTTTGCATTAATTTCCTATCATCAGCGCATAACCCGTCTTAGATGATGGCAAGGTCATGCATTATGGTGGACTGCACTCCTATTAAAGAAAGCGCGCAAGCAAGGAAAGCAAGCAACAGCATCCTTTCGTCCATCGTTTGTGGTGTAATGACAACACCGAGCGACTTGGAGAGAATGTTACTACGAGCGAGTGACAGGTGCCTTATAGAAAATGATAATGTTATTGTCAATACATGCATTAAGCAATGAGGCGCCTGATTAGTCAATTGAAAGAAATAATGTTAAGTAATGAGCAGTAAATGAAGTCAGAAGTAATTGAGATGCTCATATGGGGGAAGGAAGTGACCAAGATCAATCGCACGCACAGGCACCGCAGAACAGAATAATGGAGAGGGGAACAAGGAACAGGAAAGGCACATTATGACATCCGAAGAAAGGCAGCCAAACCATTAAGCGTGTGCATAAGTTTTGCGACATTTCCATGATTTCTTGTGGATTCGCCCCTCCCGGACTTTAATTTATTACCACAGTAAGTAAAGCATCCTTTTTTCAAAAAATGTTTAAATGTACATATATAGGGTGGTCTCACCCTGGCGAGAGTAGGCTCAAATTGAAAGCGCCAACTTCAGACTCGAAATCATTACAAGTGCCTCCAGGATTCCTGATTAAGGGGACGGTGGTGATTGTATTGCCTATATAAAACTGAAAGTTTTAAAATAGCACAGTTCGAGAGGAAAAGTCGTACATGCGGCAAGACTTATGCAACGAGTCACATACTAATTATAGCACTAACTTTTTCAATAGCTTTTTATTCTTTTTTAATTATACACCATCACCAATTCACGACAGGGGTGACGGAAGCCGCAGCTAATAATAATTTGCAACTTGTCATAAATGACTTTGTGGCATGTTTGTTTGCCGTCGAAAGCAGCACAGAATCATGTAGAAATTCTTGCCAGTAGATGGAAAGGTTCAAGGCACTGTCTTGGTGTTCGACGTTTCTGAGTTTTTCGGCAATTCTTTGCCACTCAACTTTCTCATTCTTTAATATCAATGATACCATTGCTACTTAATGCACAATCTCGTGCCCATAATGAGAGATGAGCCGAACTTTTTAGCTCCCATAGACAAGGTCTTCAAACTTTCGAGGGGAAATTTTCTCTAGACAGAATCCTGCTAGACTATCCACGTCCCCTTGAGAATGGACAAATCGTGGTCCACATCCACCTGCCAAGCTTCTCGCACAAGGATAGCGAAAGCTTGCAAACAGATAGTTCAGCAGTTTTCGGCTAATGCAAGCAGTGCTAATGGAACGGAACACGCATTGCGACACTCTTTTTACGAAGTTTTCGTCAGCGTGTTGCCGCGGTCAGTGGTCTGGTCAGAGTTTCCACTCTCATATAAATACGAAGTTACATGGTCGATCATTTTGCGAGCGTGATGTCAGTATTCTTATTATTCGTTGTGCTATCCATCGCAAGGGACTGTTCGGCTTGTCTTCCTACAACCTTGCCGTCTGATACCTTGTTAGGGTCCTTTCCCACCCTTCAGTCCTTATTTCCCAACCTACCCATGAATTACTTCCAGCCCGCTCCACTACTCACCCAGCCTCAAACACCTGCTTTCGCTCAACAAACTTGGGTAAGCCAGCCATTCATGCCTCCGGTGCAAGTGCAACCCATGCAACCGTTTCCGTTATCACCTGAGATGCCCAATATGTTCCCTCAACCGCCTGCTCCAGCTCCCCAGATCCAGAGCCCTACTCAACAGGCCTCCTCGGAAGGATCGGATACATCAGCGGTATCGGATGGGTCGGAAGCTTTGGCTCCTCCAGAGGCAGCGCAAGCGCCCTCTTCGTCGGCTTCCTCATCTTCTTTAGCTTCATCTTCTGCTAATTTAGCATCATCTCAACAACAACCAGAAACTGTAATACTGGATGCCGGTGAGTACTTACATGATTCCTCCGTTTTTGAGGCAACAGTCCCATTCAGACATAATCTTTGAGCTAATAGTTACCTTGTTGACTTAGCGATTCTTAACATCTTTCATGTTTAGTTTTGACCACGCGAGCGGTCTTCTCTCGTTTTGATTTTAATTGCAGAAAGCACTCACTTTTATTTTTGAATGGTCAACTTGCATTCGCATTGCCACACGAAAGGTGTATAGTGAAAGCTGCGTCTGATCTCGCTCCATAGAGGAGTGATTGATTACTAACAATAAGTGAGTGGTTGTCCACTGAGCGCGAGATATTCATTAGCATCATGACCTTCGCTTCTATCCCTAAAGGCTACTCTATTAACACCAGATGACGGCAGCCTGTACACTTATTCATTCGCAGATGATCAGCTGCCTCTACTGGCATTAGACGGCTGTGGTTTGAGCAATGTGCGAGTTTTGCACAACACTTGAGGTGATCTACTCGTGTACCCTCTCGCCAAATGGATAGTAATCTACGTCACGCGGTACACGATTAGAATCGAAAGTTTTATTACAGAAGGAAGTCCAAAAACCATCAAGTTAGACAAATCAGCACGGGTGGGGGTCCTTAGTCAGGACTGACCTTCCACGAGTCCTGCCTCGCACCTTCCCTAGTTACTTCGCACTCTCCAAATACGCCCAAGGGATGACCTTCCTAATTGCCTTCGCTTAGGTTAAGATCTACAGGCAAGGGACAGAAAGCGTGGAATTCAGTCGGAATAAAGAGAGATTTGCAGAATTAATCGGAATCAGTAAGAATTCATAAAAGAAAGGGAAGTTCAAATGAGAAAAAGGGAGCAATGAGTCTGAAATGAAAAAGAACTAATTGAGCAACGTTGGCCTCTTTCCAGAAGCCAAACAAAAAGGAACAAGTATGTATTCATGAGGAGAACTCTGGTAGGTTTCTGATTTTCTGATCTCTGAGTCCAAAAACGTGTTCCTGAGAAACAAGGTACTTTCTATTCACGTGGGTGAGCAAAGACTTCGGGAGCAATGGCAATTTGCAATTGCATAAAAGCAGGACATGTTCTCGCGCACTTTTCTTTTACATCTTTTCTCTTCTTAAGAGCCTCACACCTTCTTAGTAGGTCACATGAGTAGGTATCAAAGCAGGTGGACAAAAGTAGTGCATAGCACGACACACCGTTTCTGTTTTGCATGAGCATGATTTCCAATGTACTCTGCGACAACCTTTACCAGAGCCTCTTTATTTCCACGTCCTCGGTGAACAATTCCGACTGACACTCAGTTCATAAGCACTGCATAACCACCTGGCTCTACACTCTACATGGGATCTGGGGCGCCTGTGTTCAATCCCTACACGACACCAAAACCTTCTCAGTCATTTTACATGGCTTCCACGCCATTACAAGTCACTCCCTCTCACTTTTTCTCAGGGTCTGAACCCTTGAGAGATTCCTACTACAGCATCATGCATTCGACTGCTCCCCACTCGTGTGCGCTCACGGCTCTACTTCGAAATCTCGTGCATCCATGTGGAACATCGATTCTCCCCTGTGTTACACCCCAACTCCACCTGGATTCGATATTTCTATATAACTTCGAGTTCTATATAGCTAATCCATATAGCTTTTAATTTGTTTTAATTTTAAACTTAATTTAACTTTTAACTTGATTTTTGGTTCTAACTTTTAACTTCTAATTTCAAAACAAATAATTATGTATAGCTAATACTTCTATGCATTTTCGAAATTCTGCTTTTTCTGTTTCATAATGATTCCATTCAATGTAATTCTTCCATTTAGCTGATATTACTTATAAAGAATCTTGATTAGTTACGTACTTGATGAATCGATGAAGAGGACAGTCAGAGCGGTCAATCAAGCAAGGTAATCCCTTAGGCGTATTCGGAGAGGTGCGTAGTAGTTAGGGAAGGTGCCAGGCAGGAGTCGTGGAAGGTAAATCCTGACTTAAAACCTCAGAGCCCAGCTTCTCGAGAAACTCTCACTTCTATTTCAATATATGACCCCGTGAACCTCAGACTTGAAGGATCATGGAGGGGGCTGAGACTTGAAGGATAACTTGAGAAGAATATGAGCAACTAAACTGACTGACCTGCTGCCAGCGTAGAGGCGACCCTTATGTAGAGTTAGAGGGAATGCTAAAAGATGTGGACGTTCCATGGCCTTGATCTCCCTTTTGAGGTTCGTCACTCTGTTCGCTAGAACTTGCAGTACAAACATGGTTGGCTTGACCGCCCCACAAATGATGCCGGTGATGGGGGTGGAAACTACTTTGTCTGCTGCTGTTTCCTTTCTGGGAGGGTCTTGCTTTGCTGCTCCCGTCAGGAATTGATGATGACGTAACTTCACTCGCTGCTTTTAAGGAAGATGTACCATAAGTTTGTGTACGCTCTACACTTGGTTTTCGAAGCAAGCGATTGAAGTACCAGCGTCCTTTTTCCTTCAGCTTGAATCTTTCCATGCAAGACGAACTGTTTGCCTTTTTCGACGTCAACGTGAATTGATAGCAATTGCTTTGGGGTTCATTCTGAACGGGATCGCTCTTTTCTCTGGCTATGTCTAGAGCTGTTAGCCTCGGTCCTCCTTTTATGGTGTGGCTGGCTCTGACTGTGACGGTAGCGCTTGCATCACTTGCATACGCTTTGTGAGTAACTCTGCCGCATCCATTTTGATGAGCCTTTCATACACACCGTCCTGTCATGGTGCGTAAAGGGTAATATTTTTCCATATTATCTACTTGCTACTCAACTCTCTCGCTATAACTGGGTCAGCTTTTGAGCGCTTTTTATATAGTAAAAAGATTTCTTCACCCACTCAAAACGCGGGAGCGTTGCCACATGTTATTGAAGTGGGAATTCCTCTCCCCTCGAAGAGTCATCTCTACATGTGTACGAATGCCAACGTCGATTACTCGGATACAACCTCTTAATGGATTAGTCGGATGTTCATGCAAGTTACTATGCAACCGTAGCATTTTTCCGGTCTCCGGTGAAATCCTGACGTAAGAAGGTCCAAAATTATATGGCCCGATTGTTCAAAGGGTCTAGACTTCAAAACTCTTTCTGGTGGTATGCCACTTTGCTCTGGGTACCGTTATGGTAAATTGTTACAGCGCTGACACATTATACAGATTCTCAGTTGCTTAGTGACCTGAAAATGTAATTGTGTATCCAAAACACTTGATGAATCAGTGCCATGGTTTGGTTAACCCCGGGATGCCTTCTTTAGTGGTAGTCGCAAATGATGAGATTGGCGATGAACGATTTTTGCAGTACAAGGATCGGATACTTGGCTGAGTGTTCCAGTGCACTTGTACCTAACCTACACCGACATCGCAGAGTACCTTCCTTATCCTTCATTAGTTACAGATGACCAAGTTTTTGGATGACTACTGGGATAAACTCTGTGCGTTGGTGGTGCACAGTGAGAACTTTTCCGACTTCTTTCACTTCCTCTCCTGTGAGCTCTTAAGAGGACCTTCCCCATGGTGTTACTTCTTCTTAAGTAGTCAGCCTATGACTACTGACTGCTCTGATGAATCACAGAGCGTAGGCAAAGATGCACTCTGCCTGTGTTGAAACTACCGTCTGAGTAGGCGCCACTAGGTAGGCGTCAGGCCTTCACGTGACTTCACTTCTGTCGCCAAAAGACATTTTTCTGCATGTCGTTCTCGTCACATTCGATTTGAAACATCGTAGGCTTTTTCCTGTAACTGTATTCCTGTTGCGCAATCATCTGAGTTTTGTGCTGACTCCACGTGGCGGAAATACACCACATGCTTGAAAGATCGTAGATGCTTCCAATTTTTCGAATTTCCCTGAGCCTGTGAGTGACGCCTTTCTCAGCATTGAAACCATTTTACCCAGTTCGTCGCTTTCGGAATCAGAAAATACGTAATTGCACTAGATCTGGGTTACTTATCAAAGTTCTTTGATTACCGTTTAACGTGAGCCGCATAGCTAATGTGACGGCGTTCAACTCCATTTCTGGCATGGCCGTAGCACTCTTCAACGGTGACAGTCATTCACGTGCTATCAAAAGATTATTTGATGATGGGTTGCACAAGTAAGTGCATGCCGCCATGGATTCAGCTCGGAGCTGGCGTCGGCAAAAGTAATAATGATATGTTCACTTGATCCAGATACAACGACTCTTGGAGAGAATTTTCCAAGTGCCGAAGCATCATCGATGATCCTGAGCCATTGTTGCACATGATTTTCTAAAAGAGAGTCAGCAAGTTCAGTTCAAGTTAGACAAATGAGCACAGAGCTCAGCTTCTCGAGAAACTCTTACTTCTCTTTCAGTAGATGACCCCGTGATCCTAAGTGTTGATTTGTGACCTCCAACTTGAAAAGCTGAGACTTAAAGGATAACTTGGGGAGAATCCAAACTACTAGAGAGAGGGGAGAATTGACCGACCTGCTCCCAGCGTAGAGGCGAACCTTATGTAGGGTTGAAGGATCGTTAAAAGCTGTGGGAGTCGCCTTCTCATTCTTAGATCCACGTGTCGATAAGTGTAGAAGCCTGGTAGTTCCCAGACAAGCAAAATTCATATGAATGCTCAATCGATCCAAATGAATAAGACAACAGTAATGCTAAGCAAGTTAGACAACAAATAAGATCACGCTCGCCTTTGAGACGAGTTTTGCGATTTGGTCGTTTCCAATAACAAGTCTTTCTCCAAGGACTGGCGCTTTCTGTCAAACTGCAGCTTCCTATCGAATTTCTTAGCTTCTCCTTTCGTATCCAAAGGCACCTTGAGGGAGAAAATCAATAAAAGCATTCAATGTACCGAAGTGCTATACGAAGACTGTTGGATTCCTATAAAGAGGCTGCAACGAGTCGATGTAGGAAACTTCAGTTTTATAAAACCCCAGATGAGAATGATCAAATAGCTACTCACGAAGGTATCAAAATGTCGATTTGGTTTGCGTGGAACAGCTCTGCCCAATGTTCATGATGACACGAGTAGAAGCTGATCTCTAACAGACTCGTTCGCAGACACAAATTCACCCTACCTTGGGACCACAATGATGTACTCCACCACCATTTTGGCTTACAAGTAGGTCGGTGATGATCAGCAGACAAATACTTTTCAGAACCAGCTGCCACAGAACAAGAGAACACCCAGTCATCTTCACAACAAACCCAGCAAGAAATGAATAGAGCGGAGCAAATGAAGAAAGAGGATGAACGTCGGGAAGATCGAGTGAAAGGAAGGAAAAAGGAGAACAGTGATGATTACTACTATTATTACCCTGAGGATCTTGCTCCACAAGGGCAAGGAGAAGGTGATCCTGATGATGTGAGTAGAAAACTTTTCAGCTCTTGACCAAAACCAGCATTATCTGCTTTGAGGCCATATAGCAAAGTGCATGTGGAAGATAGATCACTTGGATTTTTTTTGGGAACGAATGATTTTCGGCATCCTCACCGGTATATTGCATACATTCAGATAATCTACGATAATCAAGGAAATCAGAATCAACAACAAACGGAGGGTCAAACAGTGGAGCAACAACGTACGCAAACTGAACAACTGAACCAGCAACAGCCTCAGACGGAAAGAGGGCAGAAGAACAATCAGAATCAAAGAGCCGAACAGAGGACAAATCAGATGAGACAGGACACAAGGGATGTGTGCCCTAGCTTACAGAATAGGACAGAGGTACTGATAGTGGTAGTTAACGGGTAACAAGTTCAGATTTTATGTGTAACCAAATTCATCATTTGCTTACTCGGATTCCGATCGTTGCTTACTTGGACCTAATTGCAAAAAGCAGAACCATGCTAGGATTTTTCAATCACAAACATTGTTCACAGTTTGCGATCCAGGCGATCCGCGCGATTAGACAGAAAGGAAAAGATACGCAATAATTATTCAATCAATCCCCTGATCGAATAAATTGAATGCGCGATCCTAGCTTCAACAACGCGGTAAAGACACCGGGAGGGGTAAATTTGGCAGATTGGTGAATGTAAAAGTAGGGATGCTCAGAAGTATAACAGTGAAGAAAGAACGACATAATAAGACGAAAAAACCGGGGAGAAAGTAACTTGACAATCACCTTCCGTTCTTGCGCCTTCCTGCTTTACTAGCCGGGGTTAGATGCAGACGGGCCGACAGGGGTGGGGGTCGCTAGGTCAAATTTCCGCGCGACCGTCCGCGGCGAGCAGCGCGGCAAGTATGAGTCGTTTGGAATTCCGCTCAAGACGCAATGAGCTGGTACCGTGAGGGACCTTCAAAGGTAGGCAAACTCCTGAAGCTCACAACTTGCAATTTTTTGAAAGTCCTTTACGGTTACCAGCCGATTGCGTCTTGAGCGAAATTCCCAACGGCTCGTACTGACGGCGCCGCGAGTGCGACGCCGCAAGCGGAAATTTGACCTAGCGACCCCACCTGGCCGACAGGCACGACTAGCCGGCCGCGGACGTCTCGCTCTCGCCGGCATCTCGCCTGGCTGATGAGCTGCAGAACGACACGCTGTGATGGATAACACTACCAACTGCGTTTTTCTGGGGCGAGTTTCGCCACACACCCGTCTTCTGAAGTTCTTTCGGAGTGGAAGGTTTGCTATGAAAGATCATGTTTTCACCCTGTCGTCCGCCGCGATCGGAGACGCAGAGTGAGAATAGGAAGTTACGTGGACAGCTCCACTCTCCTTTTCCTACCGCTTCGGACGACGGGGCGCGGCACCCACTTAGAAACCCTGCCTCGTGTCCAACTCTTTGAGGAGCTGTATTTCAGCCGGGCTCTCACTTTCTCGCGTGCATGCGACCTTAATCAACCACCTACAAGATCAGTATATGCAAGAGAAAAACTAATTTATCCGCATGCCGTTGAAGACACACCACGCGATAATCAAACCAGTGACTTACTTTCATGAGGTAAAGATGTCGTTGTATAACTGCTCAAACTGTACCTTTGCTGCGGCTGCACGGTGTTGTGCCTACTTGAACACAACCACTCCACGCCCAACCAATCAAATCTTGCATGACCTCAGACGAACGAATTGCTAGTGTTGAAGGAACTTCTTGCCCCAAGAAAGTAAATCACCAAACTGATTATCAAATGGTGTGCCTTTACATTGACTCTTTGAGTGTATGTAGTAGCCTCCGTCATTCGCGTCATCCATATCTAAGCGAGTCATCCTCAACATTGCTCTGAAGTCTTTCTTCTTGATTCAGGCAGTTACCACTGATGATTCTTAATAACGCATCAACAATACGCCTTTTGCCTTTAGGCTCTCAATTTTTCTCTTGTATTTTTCTCCTCACCCGCACCGCTCTGAGTGCAGCAACTTAGTATTTAGATTACAAGATCAAGTTCTGTTTGTGCTACTATTTTTGGTGATGTTGTCCTTCTAGCATAATCTGTTTAGGTAACGTTTTTTGTTCCGTACGGCGCCCAAATACTGCTTTCCTACGGCAAACTGCAGCCAAAAAATGGTGATTCACCTTTCGTCGATGTCTACTTCAACTAATTGCAATGTTTTTATACTCATGCATTTGCTCAACTGGAATGGAGTACACCTTCGAAGGATCATCGGCGAGCAGTAACCCATTGCAAGATTCGATAGGGTCGTACTACTGCGCGAACAATGCGGATTTGTGCGTTCAGGATGTGTTTGGCCGACAATGGCGTCCTGCTCACGCTGACAATCTGATTACAATCATGCCAGTGGCCAAATGTGTGAGAGCAGGTTAGAAAATTCATTTCTAACTCGAACAGATGAAAAAGTGCAAACCCCGAATAGTAGGATCTCCGTGGGGCTGAAAACATCTATGGCATTGAACGAACCGGGAGGGGTCCGGAGGAAGGAAAAGATAGGAAATAATAATCTTTTGAAACGAACACCCGAGGTTAGAGGCGACAATCGGTAAAAAAAACCCGGATTCAAAACGCGACGTAGTGGTTAGTACTCGCATCTCCCGCGCATCTCTTCGAACTGCATCATATGCTTCTCGAGTTGCTCGCTGTAGCAGATGTCATTTGTTGTCTGGTAGGGTGTATTCCATCCATCCATGATGATGTGAAATAAGTGAAACAACAAACAGCAGCAATCAAGTAGAAAAATGAAAAGGAGTATAGGCGAAAAGGTAGTGTCCCCCCCACCCCCTTCTCCTCCTTCTCCGTCAATGGCGTTGTTGATATAAAAAATAGTCTTCCTAAAAAGGTCGCATATCGATAATTACGGTGCTGTTACAAATAATTGATGACAATGTTTTAGTGACCACGTCATCGGTCCCAATTCGTGAAAAAAGGTAGTCGTTGAGAATTTCTTCAGGAATTTCGAAAAAGCACGAACCCTTTTTTAACTCAAAATGTGACCCACCGTTGGGGGTGCCTCGACTCATTGAGCCTTGCAGTGATCATGGCGTGAATAGGGGTGTAGGAGGTAAAAAAAATTTAGTGAAGTCACACTCGACGTCTTAGCAAGGTGTCGTGTGTGCAATGTCTGCTACATAACAAAGGGTGTGGGCAGATATGACAGCGCGCCTCGCGGCGTTTCACTCGCGGCGCCACCAGTACGACTCGCCGTATTGATTGCCCTTGGGAGGCGGCCGAGCGTGACTGCGTCACGCCTGCGCTTCTGCTCATGCCACACTGCCTCGCTTGAAGGCTGCCATGCCCTGCCATTGATACTCGCACCCGCCGCGCCGCTCGCCGCGGGCAGCCACGCGATTCGCTGTCATATCTGCCCACACCCCATAACAAACTGCAAGGGTTGTGGTAGGTCCTACCGTAATCAAAACTGCCACCTACCGGTGACTTCATGTATCCTATCATGGAGAAATCTATAGTTTGTTGACTCAACGATTTACTTACAGATAGTCTGAGATAGCCGTAACCTGCGCTCATGTGGAATTTGAGCAGTACATACATAAATCAATTCGACGTGAGCAGTGTACGAACTATGCACGTTACCTCATTCCCCGATTTCATAGAGTGCTATCCAGAGGGCACTGAATACCCATCGATGAACCATATTAGCTTTGTTTATTGAATGGGCTGACCTAATATTGTCTCTTTACGGCAACGGCATCATCAAGTCCAGGAAAGGCAGACGTTTCCGAGAATTTACCTATGGAATCAGAGCTGGGGCTAGAAAGAACCATTAATATGGCATCTGGTCGATGTGAACAAGGCTAATCTCGTAAGCTGCCTTCTAAACTCCTTTTGTTGACTTAGAACGATTTACTTACAGATAGTCTGAGATAGCCGTAACCTGCGCTCATGTGGAATTTGAGCAGTACATACATACATCAATTCTACGTGAGCAGTGTACAAACCATGCACATTACCTCATTCCCCGATTTCATAGAGTGCTATCCAGAGGGCACTGAATACCCTTTGATGAACCATATCAGCTTTGTTTATTGAATGGGCTGACCTAATATTGTCTCTTTACGGCAACGGGATCATCAAGTCCAAGAAAGGCAGACGTTTTCGAGGATGTACCGAGGGAATTAGAGCTGGGGCAAGAGAGAACCATTAATATGGCATCTGGTAGATGTGAGAGAGGCCAATCTCGTAATCTGCCTTCTAAACTCCTTTCAGGCCAGCAATGTGCAGTGTTTCTGCTGATGATGGCTTCTCGTCCGTCAGTAACGGCTGATTTAGTCTCATCAACAGAACGTCTTCGTTACAGTGACATGGTTGCTAATAGTACATTCATATCCTTTGACAGACATGTGTACCTGCCCATTCGAGGATTCTCCTGTGACTCCTGCGCAGAGTCCTACTGTAGGTCACAGTAAGCATCAAAGCTACCATAGATGAGATTGTTCAACGTTATCGTAAGCTCCTTATATCAGAGAATTGTTTACATCATTGACTTTGTTGGTGCGAGCTTTAAGTTCTTCAGGTATCTCATTACATTTTTTTGGAACGAGGCTATGTTTCATCTTCTGTCCGTCATTATTCCTTCTTCACTGTTTCCATTTGCATTATATGCAGATAAAAGTATATAAGTCAGGTTAAAGGTCGCAGTGTGGCCAAGGCGCCTGCACAACCCTTGTGCATCACTCCGTCTGTGCTAGCCCTTCTGACAGATGGCGAAAAGGAAAACGTTGACTTGAAGGCCGGTCTCACTTTTCACGATATGTCATGTGTACAATCACAGATTCAAAAATAGGAGAGTAAGCTAGAATGAACAAATGTGGAAGAGACCACCTGAGACGTTTTAGGGATCTCTTTGATACACTGTATAGGGCCAATCATCGGATCGAAAAACTGGACGCGACATAAGACGCAATCCTCTCAATCAACCATTCCCCCCCCCCCCCACCCCCTTCTCCTCCTTCTCCGTCAATGGCGTTGTTGTTATAAAAAATAGTCTTCCTAAAAAGGTCGCATATCGATAATTACGGTGCTGTTACATATAATTGATGACAATGTTTTAGTAACCACGTCATCGGTCCCAATTCGTGAAAAAAGGTAGTCGTCGAGAATTTCTTCAGGAATTTCGAAAAAGCACGAGCCCTTTTTTAACTCAAAATGTGACCCACCGTTGAGGGTGCCTCGACTCATTGAGCCTTGCAGTGATCATGGCGTGAATGAAACGCATGGTAGGCTCTTAGCACTTCAGAGACGCATTTGTGTGCCTTTATAGGTCCAAAAAGTGCATATCACTTTATCTTGGCCCGTTGCCTTTGTTCATCTTATGGTATACCGTTCTCCTGCCCAATTTGATACTACAGTATCCTACCTGCTCAAGCTCTACAAGTCCTAAGGCAGTTGTGAAAACAACGCCGTGTTTTCTTTCTGGATGCGAAATGCGGTCACACTTTCATGTCCAGAGAGGAAAGTTTTGAATTCCAAAATGAAGGTTGCTCCTGCTGTTTTTCGAATATTCGGTATTGGCCTTTTGTGAGATTTCAGAAAAGTGCAAAAGACTGGAAACCTGTGCGCGGTTCTGCTCAGAACACGGCATGATTTATATAAAAATGAGAACGTCAGTAACGGTAACGGTTGTAACTATTCTCGCAATGAATACTTCACGAGGATCCTCCCGCAGGCTTCTGGTTGGTAGCAAGAATCTCTTGAGGTGACCATCGGCGGCCCAACACCAACATATAAGTTCCTTATGATATAGTCGATCTCTTACCTCGGTAACATAGAGCATCTATTCGGCCGGTTAGTGTTGAACTGTCGTAATCCGCTCAGGATCTGACAAACAAAACCATGCCAACAGGATCCCATTAGCAACCTCGGTGAGTTTTTAACAAAGAAAATGATACAGAGTACCATGCATGCCTTCCATCCTTGTCGCCATGCGAAAAGAGGACGCAGTTAGCGTATTGAAAGAAGGAGGTGTATAAACTGAGGTGCCGTGATGTATAATATTTCCTTGTTCGCAATAATGTGCGTCAAAATCACGACTGTTCCCATGTTTACTCAAGCTACAACTTGAAAGTGAGTCAAACTTTAGTTTATTGCTTATACCACCACAATCAACTGGCTGTTGCCTATCAACGTCTTGTTCCATCCTCGAAGAATATGCCTCCATCAATGGCGCAGTATTTCGGACAGATTCCTTTCTCGCCATCATTACCGGATGGACCGGGTGGACCTGGGGCTCCCGGTCTACCATCTGGTCCGGGAGGACCGTCAGGACCATTTGGTCCTTTTGGCCCTGGTGCACCTGGAAAATATTTTTATGAAGTGTTAAAAGTGAACGAATGTCTGACCTGATGCTCCATCGGCTCCTGGTTGTCCTGCAACTCCTGGTGGGCCAACTGGGCCTTGATCTCCAGGTGGGCCAGGCTCTCCTTGGATTGAATGACCCGGTACTGCTGGAACTCCAGCCTCTCCTGGTGGTCCTGGTTGTCCGGGCTCTCCAGGAGGTCCCGGGGGTCCTTTAGGTCCTGGTTCTCCGGGAGCGCTGAAAGCGTCACTGATAGTTACAACATAAACCTATACTTTTTGTACACCCTACCCGTCATTTCCATTCCTTCCAGGTTGTCCAACTGGTCCAGGATCTCCGATGGCTCCAGGCTCTCCAGGTATTCCAGGGGGACCACTTGGGCACGGTTTGCATGGGGGTGGCGTAATTGGCTCGCATATGGGGCCAGATGGTCTTCCAGGCATACCTGGCATTCCTGGTGCACCAGGCATACCGTTCTTGCCGTTTCTACCCGGTGGTCCTGGAGGACCAGGAGGGCCTGGGTTGCAGCAAGGTTGACATGCCTGCGTATTCGTGACGCCCTCTCCGGCATTGTAGCTCTGACGAGCCGCACGGGTGTGATTAGTTGGGGAATTCTTCAGGGTGGCAACCTCGTGCCAGATTTCTTTCGCGTGGTTCTAGAATACTTTTATTTTTTGCTGAATCAGAAAGAAACAGATCGTATTGGTCGCATACCCTGCAAAATCCTATCTCGGAATGCATTTGATCACGAACATGCATTACGTAGCTGTATATCATCGGCACGGTTATAGCGACCTGAAAAGTAGAAATAAATGGAATACGAAAGCTCAAAAAATATAAAGCAGATGAACCAACCGAAAGAACAGCAAGGGCGGAGAATGTGATGGCTGAGTAGGCCACAGCCTTATAGGCTAGAGTACGGCTTTCGAATTCCATCTCCAATGGAACTGTCTGGCAGGTTCAACGGCTGACATTTATAGTAGCGCCAGGATTAACTAGTTTGCAATATCGTTGCAAGATCTGTGGATAGATGCAAATCTCATCTGCATGCGCGAGTTGGGAAGAAGGAAGTAGCATGTTTTTGTTGTCGTAGTTCCAGCATCAGTTGACGATGATCTCATAAAGTAGGACAGCCTGGACTCTCACTCGTTTCTACTTTCACATGATTCTGAGATTCGGCGCTGAAGCGACGATGGCGTGTAGGATTGCTATGCTGGCTCCACTTGCGTATTTCATTGCTTATGACCATCTAAGCACCATAACTAGATACTATTAATAGTTGCGAATTCAGCTTACTAATGAGCTCCTTTTCATTCGGATGGCGAAAAAACAATAATCAGGGAAAACGTATGATGCAGGAACACTTTCGCGATCATATGGATGAAGGAAAAATGGATGAAAATTGAGGGCACCAAGAAAGTGGCCAACATCTGTAGCCAACATCAATGCTCGTTTTCCAACGAAGTCTACTAAGACTAATCAGTTTCATCACAGCAGTAATGGAATCGCAGTTTGATGTCAAAAAGTAGTCTCCATGAAAAGTATAATAGCTTACGCCTACAGTGCATAGCGCTCAAAGATTTGGAAATCTTCATTCTGACTATGCTTGGCGGGGAACGTAGCTAAATTTGCGCCAAGGACATAACAATTTTCGAAACTTAAAGTTTGCACCCTAATTAGGTCACTTTTCCAAAAATGGTGCGTCGAAAACTTTGAAAACTCAGTGTGTGACACATCATCTGTATTTCTTCGCCAGTGTTTGCGCTGTTTTGCAGTTTTTACAACGACAATACATATCACGTGGTTTTCAGAATGGACTCAGAGGAAATGCAGAAGGCAAGGGAATTGTATGAGCCATGCATCACGAAACAAGCAAGCAATTCTTGTCTTCTAGTGCAGCCTTGCTACAAAGATCTGGTTGAACGTTGTTATACTTAGGAAAGCGTGAAGAAGGTTCGTTTAGAAAAAAAGACAGGAGACCACTCAACAAATCTTCCCACTAATCCATATACTTTCGGAGGCCTCATCCGCCCATCTTCCAAGATATCATAAGGCGACTGTGCCCGGTCTCCCTGCCAGCCAAAACACCATTAGAGGTTGGGGGGCTGTGGGCTATGCAGCGGCATCCCCATCGAAAATTCTTTAAAGTTTTCCGAGTTACAAGAACAGGAAGGCTCAACCAGGTTTAGCGCCACAACAGTTGGCCTGATGAAAAAAAAGACCATACAAATGTTTTGAATAGCTATGAGGCTGAGATCTGTTTCTTTCAAAGTGATGGAGTGAAGTTTAGGAGACATTCTGTTACAAGCACATCATCTGAAGTATCAAAATACGACATGCAAGATGCTTGGTAAGCATCTTGCCATGGCGTCGTTTCATTCTATCTGATGTTCTTCCATTTCTCGGCTATCAAAAGTAAATGAACGCAGCCATGCACATGAATGATTTGGGAATGCTATGCTTAAATTGGAAGGCCAGAACCCACAAGAAAGACCGAGTATCCAGCGCGGAAGAAACCCGACGCATGCTTCTCGCACTTTGGCTTAGTTCTTGATATGGAATAAAAAACCTGACGACTTTAAAGAGCGGATTACAACCCTAAGGCAAATCTCCCGTAAGAAAAATAATGTTGCACTGGCCAGGTTTCAGTAGCATCAGAAAAATTGCTGCCATTGAGTGAATTGTGGGCTTCGATTTCTTTTCGAAATTGATGCTTCAATGGGATTATGCTAAACAAAATGCGAAGATTTCTTGGAGTAACATGGCTCCTCAGTAACTGGGTTGTATTCTGTATGTGGAAGTTACCACGCTTTACTTCCTCTGACAAAGCAACGGGATGGATGAAGAGTTTGTATTAGGCTGTCCCGAAAGTTCCGGAACACCTTGGCGGACAAGGGTTTTCGGGCCTTCCCACGATGGATAGCCAGGGCATTTGTCGATTGACTTTGAGCAACGTTCCATGCCATAGGTATATAAGGATTCGCGCCTATCCACAAAAGGAATAGAGCTCGAAATGGACGAGACGTCACTCCGAGCATTGTACCTCTACGAGTTCTACCGAGGGAGTTCCATAAGGGAAGCGGTCCAAATAATCAGCGTCGCATGTGGAGCAAGTACAACTATCCACCGTTGGTTCACCCGCTTCCGTCCTGAAGATATAGCTCTGAAAGATCAGCAACGCAGTGGCCGTCCATCTGAGCTGACGATCAGCTTCTCAGGAGAACTGTGCAGGAAAACCCCACGGCAAGCACACGTGAAGTAGCCCTGCTACTCGGTTGTGGGAACACCACAGTCGATCAACATCTCACTCGGCTGGGATACCGGAAAGTGCTCTCGACTTGAACACCCCATGCCCTATCCGACAGCCGACATCTGGCAACATTCACCCGGGACACCTTGGCGACGCTAGGCTGGGAAGTGCTACCACATCCTCCATATAGCCCCGACCTCGCACCGTCTGACTACCACCTGTTCGCCCCTCTACAAGACTTCCTAAAGGGGAAACAGCTCAAAAAGCAGCGCGACATCGAGATGGAGGTCGAGCATTTCTTCGCGAGGCAGTCTCAACAGTTCTGGGCGGATGGGATTGGCAAGCTTCCGGATAGATGACAGAAGGTGATAGATAGTAATGGTGAATATCTTCTTAGCTGAAATGTGTTTATGTTGTAAAGAAATAAATTTGAAAAAAAAGTGGTCGAGGTGTTCCGGAACTTTCGGGACAACCTAATAGTTTTCACTTCTATCATATTTTTCAAACTTATGGTGCATCATTGTTGAAACAAATAACCTATTCAGAGGGGAAACCTTGAATTCCGAAAACTATGATACCCGTGATACTTTCCACCTAATTTTACTTCTGCAGTGCAAATTTGAGTCAGATCGGTACAATCCCGGTCAAGTTGGGTAAAAAATTCAAAAATCTCCTAGCTTTCGACTGCTACTATAGTATGTGTTCATCTCAAACAGAAATGATGCCTATTTTTATTCTTCAATTCCACTGTTATGGGAATATTCGTTTTTTTGCAGGGGTACTTATTTGTCTTCAAGTCCATTCAGTAGCTCTACAGTGATCAACTATGGTCGTAGGATTGATAAAGAGATTTAAAAAAATAAAGAGTTTGGATGCAATCAGTCTTTCTCTGAGATTCGCTACTATCCTATTCCATCCTAGAATTGAAGCGTTTGAATGCTGTTTTATGGTTCAGGTAGGGTAGCGCAAACTACTGCGCGCGTTATATCAGAGGTGTCACTGGGGCGATCGGAATTGTTTTTTATTTATATGACTTTATTCAGTACCCATCAACAAATCGCGCTCCGCCCGCTTTGGGCGTGTCCCCGCTCGCTTCAATTATGTTTAAAGGCACATTCCACGATAATCCGATTTACCTTCCTGGAACAGTAGACCCTTGGGTAACTAGTCAGGCTGCACCTTTTTCGCTTCGCCACGCTGCGCTATCACGGCGCTACACCTCATCGAACCCATTGTGACGCCACCCACTTGAGCTCTCCCATTGGTCAACTGAACGGAATGGGTGGCGTCGCAGTGGGTTCGACCAGGTGTAGCGCAGTGACAGCGCACCGTGGTGACGCGAAAAAGCTGTAGCCTGACTACTAGTTGCCGGAGGATCTACTGCTCTCAGACAGTAAATCGACCCATCTGATTATCGCGGATTGCGCCCTCAAGATGGCTTCGGCGTTGGTAACTTCTACGTTCTTTTTTCCTGGTCTCAAGGCTGCAATGACGAGCTATGAAATTTTATTGTACGAACCGCCCATTTGTGGTGCGTCGCGCCAACTTTGCCCAGGTCTCTTTCGAGACTTTCAAAAACTCATGGCTGACCTCAGCCTATCTTCTTCCCACGTTTGGACCATTTTCGAACAAGCAATTTTCGGTCTGAGAACGGACGGCTCCAGAGCACGCTCCGCCCACAGTGGCGGAGCTCTTGGTCCTTATATGCTCTTCACTTCTTCTCCCATACCCTACCGCCCCAAACTTGTCCCCATCCCCACAGGTTGTTTTTCGTGTTCGTGTATTTTTCATTGAAAGACAGAGATCGTTCAGTAGGCGCGGACCGTATTGCCGCTGACGGTTAAAAAAGAGAAGCCGTTTCTTTTTTTTTGGGGGGGGGGGGGGGGTAGGGGATCGGCGGTGCTCCATTCTCTGCTCTGCGCCACTTAGAGTTTGATTTTATTCACCCGCCTTCTGAGCGAAGGATTGAGTCACACCCGATTATCACTTTTCTTACCTCCTTTTGCCTTCGTACCCATTCTGAGATTGTACATGGAGAGCACCCCAAAGGTTCTCTACGTTTAGTACGAATTTGATCGGCAGAGTCCCGCTATATGACGTCATATTTGATAATTCCGCGTTGATATCTACCAGTAAATAATCGTTTAATATAAATATTTCACTTTCAGTTATCTTCTCCAAATTGAACAGCGTGATAGCTGGATGTAGCCGCTTCGAATCAAAATCAAAGCAGAGGCCCTAGCTCGCCTACCTTGTAAACGCGCGCTACCGGCAAGAAAGTTTCTTACAAGCTAATCGCTGCGCTCCATGTGATAGCGTCTAAAAAAGTCACATGCCTGGCAAACTGATACATACTTATGCATCAGCCTAATATGTATAACATATGCAGTGGAGCAAAATTCAAAAAAGTTGTGGTTTATATTGTGTTTGGATACTCTGGCAGGACTTCGGTTATGCGGCGAGGGGGAATTCAAGGAGAAAATTCAGAAAAGCTTCAGTAGTGGTTCTTCTCGAACAGCTTTATTCAACAACTGGTCACTTAACAAAGCTTGCAAATATGGCGACAGTAGTGATACGCGAAGTTCTTAATCCCCTGGCTTTTCCATACGTTATTTTGCCAAGCTTTGCACAAGTCCTCGAAATCCTTATCGTCTCTGCACTGAAAAAGGATTGAGGTCATCTCAGAGGCTCAAACATATCTACGTGAAGTAACCTACAGGAAGGTCCTCCGCTGTGAAGGCGTTTGTGAGAGGAAGCACACAGAAAATAATGAAGAGCATGTGACTAGTTATTTTTCGATGTATGTTACAGGCACTGGCCTCATTCATACTGCACCGTCAGGCGGGTCACACGCTCCATCTATGGAGGCGGGGCTAGGAAGTGCACCGTTCGATACGATTTGCCCGAATCGGGTTGTACTTTGTTTCTGCTCTATGAGGATGAATCTCGTCCCAAACCACTATTAGGCAGTAGGATGATATCTGTAATGAACAGAAGTGCGCTACGCTTCTGCCCAATCGCCACATTTATTGATGCCTCGGCTAAAACAGAGTCGCTCAAGAGGTGAGCCCCAAGAACTCGATTAACTATAAAAGAAATAAATTTCATGTAGATCAATCACATTCATAAATAGCGTGTGCACACACAGCTGAGGGCAGTGGTAGGGTTGATGCGGTTGTATCATTAACTCAAATACTTGATACTGACCGGTGAACCCATCTTACCAGGGGACCAACACGTCAAGCACTAAGTAATTCCGATCGATACGGCAGGAATAACAAACATTATTATCGCTCTATTATCATATATCATCATCGGCCAAGTCGACACTAAGACGTTGATAGTGTCCGTGAAGACGAAGTCTGTTGAAGACAGTGCCTCTTCTGGATCTCAAGGACGTGCCTTTGAGCGAACTGCTGAGAACCGCATTTCTTATACCACTAGCTTTTACTGGGGTAACCAACTTCAAGAGTTTCTCATTGCCCCTACCACGGTCTTTAGCATGTTCGCTGACATGAGCAATGATCATGGAGCAATACGGTTTGGGATTGAGAAGAATCACAGTTTTTCAATAGTCATGATGTCACCGTGCTCAGGAGGAAGGAATCACTAAGCAGAGCAAATCATAATATTGATTCGGAGCCGTTGCCTACGATTTTTTCCAAACTTCTTCCAATTACTTTTTGCTTGAAGTGCTTTACTACAAGCATATCTGGTGTCGCCAAAAGGTTTGAGTGTTGAACAACGCTCCTTTGTGGTGACCGGAGGCACACACACACACTCAAAATCACATCGCATATTTTGTAAATGTTTCCCTTCGTGAAGAAGACTTTAGGGCAGGCCGACGGCGTCAATGAGGATTTCGAATATCACAAACCGTAAAAATAATGTGACCTATCATTCGATTGTATTATCCATTCAACCTTACGATTCCGACCGGTGAAAGGGATTACCAGGAAAGTTGCTTCCAATCACTATAATTAATCCATCAAGTTGATTAATCCTACCTTATATAATCGGCTAAGTGTGTCTGTTGGTGTGTGTGTGTTTGTGTGTGTGTGTTTGACCGGAAATTCATATCTCGTGTCGCAGCAAAGGTGGGATCCTGAATTTTAGATATGATATAGGGGGTAGTAAGGGGACCCCAGCGGTGGTGGAGCGAAAGTGATAGCAGCTGATAAGATTCGATAAGGAGCGTCAAAAGACAAAAATGGCCGTTTCCCCTTCGGGTTGATCTTAGAGCACCGACACTCATAGGTGTTGTGAGGGGTGGGACGGGCACTTCAATGGTGGGTGATCTGAATTGATAACGGTTGATAGGATTCTATAAGGAGCGTCAAAAGACAAATGTGGCCAAATCTGTTTCCCCATTCCGGTTGATCTTAGAGCACCGACACTCATAGGTGTTGTGAGAGGTGGGACGGGCACATCAATGTTGGGTGATCTGAATTGATAACGGTTGATAAGATTCTATAAGGAGTGTCAAAAGACAAATATGGCCAAATCCGTTTCCCCATTACGGTTGGTCTTGGAGCACCGACACTCATAGGTGTTGTGAGAGGTGGGACGGGCACATCAATGTTGGGTGATCTGAATTGATAACGGTTGATAAGATTCTATAAGGAGCGTCAAAAGACAAATATGGCCAAATCCGTTTCCCCATTCCGGTTGATCTTGGAGCACCGACACTCATAGGTGTTGTGAGAGGTGGGACGGGCACATCAATGTTGGGTGATCTGAATTGATAACGGTTGATAAGATCCTATAAGGAGCGTCAAAAGACAAATGTGGCCAAATCTGTTTCCCCATTCCGGTTGATCTTAGAGCACCGACACTCATAGGTGTTGTGAGAGGTGGGACGGGCACATCAATGTTGGGTGATCTGAATTGATAGCGGTTGATAAGATTCTATAAGGAGTGTCAAAAGACAAATATGGCCAAATCCGTTTCCCCATTACGGTTGATCTTGGAGCACCGACACTCATAGGTGTTGTGAGAGGTGGGACGGGCACATCAATGTTGGGTGATCTGAATTGATAACGGTTGATAAGATTCTATAAGGAGCGTCAAAAGACAAATATGGCCAAATCCGTTTCCCCATTCCGGTTGATCTTGGAGCACCGACACTCATAGGTGTTGTGAGAGGTGGGACGGGCACATCAGTGTTGGGTGATCTGAATTGATAACGGTTGATAAGATCCTATAAGGAGCGTCAAAAGACAAATATGGCCAAATCCGTTTCCCCATTCCGGTTGATCTTGGAGCACCGACACTCATAGGTGTTTTAGGGGGTGGGACGCGCACATCGATGGTGGGTGATCCAAACTGATAACGCTTGATAAGATTCGATAAAGAACGTCAAAAGACAATTGTAGCTAGACCCTTTTCCCATTCGGCTTGATCTTAGAGCGCCGACACTCATAGGTGTTGTAAGGGGTGGAACGGGCACATCAATGGTGAGTGATTCAAACTGAAAACGGTTGATGAGATTCGATAAGGAGTGTCAAAATGCTAATGTCGCCAGATCCGTTTCGCTCTTCTGGCTAAAAATGGAATATTCACACTCACAAGTATTACAGGATACGAAAACCTCAATGGTGTCTTTTCGAAACTGATAACGGCCTACAGGGACTGATAAGACCCATCAGGAGGTGGGAAAGGGATAAAATCCGGTACATCGCTTACTACTACCATACGACTGCTATAGTGAGAGCGTCTGATGCTCAGTGCCATTGGATGAACATATTTTGCTTGTGTGCTGATATCTGCTGCCGATGTATCGACCGCTAAATTATCTAGCATTCCGAATAATAATGCATGTCTTCTGATACCGCGTTCTACATGAATGATCCAGACACCATCTAGATTTGTGATGGTAAAGCAAGCGATTCATCCACTCAAGCGGTGCCAGCAACAACACTGGGTATCGTCCGCTAGACTGTGTGAATTCGGAATAGTGGTGATTGTTTACAAAAACGATGAGAATCGATAACTGGCTTATGGATCTACCACCAATATGTAGGAAATAGATGCTCAGCAAATGGACAAATTGCTATCAATTAATGCAGTAGAATTCGAAACTGTCGATCCCTAAACTATCCAAACTCCCAATAATGACCACTTCAGCCGAAGAGTTAAAGATTCGTGGACAAACATATGTCCTTCCTGATCCATTTACTTTAACCAGTTGGGCTGGCGCACACTACTGCGCGCATCAAACAGGCGAGCACGCAAAGTGAGCTTGATCGATATCGATTGTTGGGTATAATCATTCAAACGGTTTGCTAAGAGAAACCTCCACAGAAAAAGGGAAAAGAAATCCTGTGAATTTAACCTTTCCCCATATCAATCGCTATCGATCATGCTCATTTCGCGTGCTCGCCTGTTTGATGCGCGCAGTAGTGTGCGCCAGCCCAACTGGTCAACAATAATATCTATCGATAGGGAAGTAGTAGGATTCAGTAAACAACTCTCCTCTATTACACACATTACTAGACAGTGCAGTCACTCTCAGCGAGTCACCTCACTTAAAGACGGATACCGAAGAGGACATCCCCTAGCTGATGTGGTCTCAGCTTTTTGGAAGGCTGGAGTGCCGTCTTTCACAGCATTTCTCAAACCACAAACCTTTATTAGAAAGACTCGCATTGGAACTACCTAATTACCCCCATTATCCCTACACTACACTTTCAAAGTTCAAAACTTCATGGTAATTGCCTGTCCGCAGCTAACATTCTGAGCGCCTGCCTACTACGCGGAAGCGGGAACCTTTACAGCGCTTTATTTCGAGAATTGCATTGTTGCTCTCTGATGTGATGCTGACACAGTGCATTCATATTCCGTACTTTAGCTTCATTGTTCGAAATTTAAGATCAGTCTGCTCCCCTTTTCGTTACTTTACTCTGTTCCTTTTTGCTATTTTGATCACTTCACACCACAGTTCATTTATCTATACGAAACAAGTTTACTCAAATGAATGTTCCCTTTCAGTAGTGGCTCATGCTCGCACTCCTATGAGTGCATTCCTTGCTCAGTCGATCGCAGAACGTAGACGTCTTTTCGTCACCTCTGTTGCTCTATTATTGGGCTGCAACTATGACTATGGCGGTGATATACGAAAAAGATGTAACAAATATTCAGCTGGAGAAATCGTAATTCTCTATGCTTCCAAAGGCTAAAATCGCCTTTCCATGTGGGCCTGGTTCATCACAATAACACGTGCAATCACAATTTATGGTATTTTATTGAGGGCGGCTTTAGCACTTGCGTAATCCTGACTCGGCGGCCTGGAAATCTATAACAGGGGAAATGAGGCGCTAGTATGTAAGTGAAATGAAATTGAGATTGAAACGTATTCTGAATTAAAACCACGGAATAGTGCGCTGAGATGCCAATAGAATCGCAAGTAATAAAGCGTTGTCATGCTAAATGTATTAGGTTGATTCAATATGAATCGGACAAATTGACGAAATTTTATCTTTATCGTAAACTTTTTAACGGTAACTGGGAATCACTTGTAATATGCTCCATCTTTATCGATGACCTTCGGCTACCGGTTAGGCAGATCGCGGATGCCCTTGCTCCAGAAGGCCGGAGGCTGGGCCTAAAAGAAGTTCTCGAGTATCCTCTTGACGTCGTCGCGAGTTTGAGGTCGTGACCGTCCAGGTGGCGTTGGAGGTGGGAGGAAAGGTGGAAATCCGAAGGGCCTGGTCTGGGGAGTACGGTGGGTGTGGAAGCACGGAGCAACTGTACGAGAGCAGCTCGGCCTTCTTCAATCACGCAATGTGCGGTCTCGCGTTGTCGTGCTGGAAGTACACATGTGACCGCCGCCGTCGCGAATTTTGGACATTTGCCTTCAATTCTCGTAATTGATGAAAGTAGACGTCGGGGGATACTGTTGTACCTTCATCGAGCAGCTCCCAGTATTCTACGCTGTGTACGCTCCACCAAATGCGGTCTTCGTATTCGATGGAATAGTCGCCCGACGCAAATTTCCAATGCCACAAGTACACTGTACCCCTGGCGGGGGCATGCTCCTTGTTAACTTCCTTCAGGCGTCTTTCAATATCCGCGGGTTCTTGGCCACATAGCGATAGAAACAGTATGACGTTGCGGATGTGGTCTCTGGACGGCTTGAAATTTTGCGACATGGTGGCGGAATGAAACTAGTTTGAAGTGTTTCATCGACTGTATTTTGATGAGCTTTCTATACCCATTTCAAAGGTACCACGCGCATCCATTTTCGTCAACTCATTGCTGAGTTATGATTCCTGGAAGTCATCACTATCATTTGTCCGATTCATATTGAATCAACCTAATAGAAAGGAGTCGTAATTGAATTCAGATTTGTAGTTCATTCTGTAGTCTGCCCTTGTAATGGAGTAGGAATTTCGGCAAATGCTTGTAATGTGTAACACTGCTCCACTTGCGCCTTATATGGTAACTTCTTGCGGGACCAACAAAAGGGGAAATCCAGAACACATCGGTTAAGTAGAGATCATTTTCACCCGTTGTCAACTTGTATGTGAATGCTATGTAGGCAGTACGCAGTACTACTGGGCGCTAGCTGAACATCACAAACATCTGTCACTATCCAGTTTTAACGTAGTTTCGTATCGAAACATTCGTACTGATATCGGCGTACAAACCATCTTCACTCGCTGAACATTCACTGATCATGCCTCATTGTTGGTTGATAATTCAGTCCTTTACCACTGACATCCTATCTGCCACGTTTCTGTAGTCTATATTATTTGACGGTCGCTCTCTTTGTCGCAATTGATATCGGATCAAGAAGAAGTCTGTTGACAACCTAACATTGTAAACTCGGGGTGTACATGGGAGCTCATATGTTCAGGTCAATACATGGGAGCTCATATGTTTAAGGGGTCGATAAGTTGGATTCGATCACATTTACTGGTAGCAATTAGTCCACTGACTAGGCACCCACAACCTACAGACACCATTACTTTGGAGGCCAGACAATCGGTCGATACATCGCTGCAACGAATATCAGAACAACGAAGTATGCTCACTTCAGTGGCACTGTATATCAGACTCTCGCACAATAGTGGTAGTATCCTTCTTACATACCAAATTTGCGTGCCTTTTTGTTGGCATGTCCGGGTGTGTCTGTCTGTTTGTCTGAAAATGAGTGATTATGATAAGGAGATACAGAGAAGAACAACCATTCACGGTAATAGCAGCTGAAGGCTGTCGCATCTTAGGTTGTGATACCTCCTCTTTCTTATATAGATGTCTACTTAGTACAGCCCCAGTCATTTTGCGGCGTGGTGGAGCCGCAGGTGTGCAAATGTGAAAAATGCTGGAGACAGTCCGATGATGACTAGGTCAAAAATACCGAGCAGATGAGAACGACAGCAGCTCAGTCCGCCTCAGTATGTACGCAAAGAGCCAGAAACGGGTAATGGAACACACCATCGAGGGAGGGTAGCATCCCAGATTCTCAAATTCTATTCTAATGGATTGCACCTGCGAATGGTTTCGGTGGTGCAACTGTCAGTTTATGAAGTTCAACGCTGAGTCACAAGACCAATTATCTTATGTCGATAGTCTAAAGCGGAGCTCTTTCTAACAGAGCCAGCGATGTGTAAGATGCATCGCGTAGCTCAAACTAGTTGTAGTAGTAAGCGGTGTACCGGATTCCATCCCATGCACTCCTTTACCAGTCGTTATCAGTCACCATTCAGTCCCCGTACCATTCCCTACAACACCTATGAGTATATGTGAGTTAGCCTTCCGACGACGGTTTCAAAAATGTGTTAACCCTGTAAGGTGACCCGTCAGATTCGTGAATGGTGGTTTGTGGTGAATCGTAATTGTAGTATCCTTGTAACTAATTTTATTCGAGTTCATTACACAGAATCATAAATCTCCTGTTGCCATTTTTCAATCGTTTAGCAATATGAGGACAAATTTTTTCCAAGATTGTTAGCTAAGGTTACAGTCAGTGCTATCTGAGCTTCCATTCATCCATGAGACTGGAGTATATACAAGTAGGTAAAAACGGCAATGTGAGGTCTACGACTGCATCTTGACTCTTGCTTGTCAGTTGTGGCGGGGTCCTCGGGCAAACCTCCCACGGGAGTCGCGATATACGATCACACTCGTCTTAGTGAGTCCTCTGAAATTATATGATTGTCTCATACAAATGAGTTTTGCTATATCTACAGTTTTAGATAGCGATTAAAAAAAGTGAAGCACTGCAGGGATGATGGAAATACGTAGTGCTCGTGTGAGCTGTGAGCATGCATGGTGGTCTGAAGGAAAGGATAGAACCACGTATTACGAGACAGTAGCACTACATGCCATAAAACCACAATGTCTTGTATTTTTCGGTACGCCTAACAGCAATAGCGGCAAATATACTCTTTTTCACATACAAAGACTACGGAAGACAGTATCCATGGGTTTTGAATGTGATAGGTGAACGAACTTTTCGCACATAAATAGGTGGCAGACACGGGTCTTTGTTAACTCCATTTCTCCTTCTGTACCTCCGCATGAAAAAGCCTTACTCTTCGCATGAAAAGGCCTTACTGATATCTCGCACTATAATGGTGCTGGAGCTCTCTCGTTTTCGTGGTGACGTAACTGGTGCAAAGGAATACATCCCTCGACTTTGCGTCACAATGCGACAATACCTTTCCTTAAGATTGATCTAGAGGAAAAAGCTGCCGAAGCGGCGAGCCAAAAATCGTCCTATTACACCGTGGTGAGCAAAGATCTTATGCGCCGCTCACGAAAAATCTTGCTCCGTGAGACAACGACCCCTTGAGCTATTTCATACTTGACATGATTTGATGAAGATAATTATCCCATTAGTCGTTTGTGTCATCCGTAGAAGACCAAATATAGGTACTCAAAAAGCGACTACGTAACCATGCTCTGTTGGTGCATGGGTAACGTACTTGTCCGTCTATGAGCACGGTAACACGCTAAGGTCACACCTCCCGCTCCAGATAGGTCTTCCCTTCCTTTACCGACACACAGTTTCGACTTCTAGCGAGCATCGATCCACCTTATTTCTAGTGCCGGGTGTGCTGGAGAAGATCTACCTCTCGATGACCCCTCCAAGCTAAGGTTACATACATATTGAATCTTTCTGCACGTCTAAGGAATACCGCAACGACCGCTCCTCTTTCTCAAAGCTGTGCAGAGAAGATATGAACACCACCGAAAACCTGTCCGACATTATCGTAATTCTGCGAGACTTCAACTATTTCAAACGCTTTTCGAAAGTGATCATGCCCACCTTTCGTAATATTCATCCTCGCATAGGTTGGTATTATCGTGACGCTTTGTTTCTGGAGGACTGAGCGAGGTTTCAGACGCTTGGCGACTTATTCTGGCATCGTCTTGATAATGCGATCCTCGATGCCGTATTTCAGCCCAATCATGAGAAGTGGGTCTGCTGAAATATCCATCTGACAGACCAGCTATATCATTTGAGAACTGGTTTTCTTACCGATGTTGTGATACGCGCTCTCTTGTTGCCCATCCAATTTCACGCTTCTCGTCACTTCCTAATCAAAACAATTACCGATGATACTCCTAGAAAGGTGACTCCCCAAAGCCCAACATATTTTCACTCGCCTGATGTGAATCTCCTTCTTGTATCATCTTTATTATTGGCGAACTCTCGACCTTTACCACATATGGAGCATCTACTTCTTCCACCGTTCCAATCTTCGGAGCGATCTTGGAGATCGTGTCTAAAAATGCCTCCGGACGTGCGAGCCATTGTTAGTAAATGAACTTCACTCGATCCTTCATGGGTTTTGATATGCCTGTTGTGATAACGTTCGCCTGCTGAGATTTCTTACTTAGGCTGCGTTCATACCCAACTGAATGGGATTTTTGACATATTGCCGCATCAGCGTAACGGCACATCAGCGCAACGGCAATTTGGGGTTTTGGGAGATGCCACGTACCACCACGTCAGTTTATTTGCCTTGTGGCAAATAGCAAAATTGCGGATGCGCCAATCCGCCAACCCTTTCAAACCGCGGATGCCCCATTACTCTCATTTTTTCGATCGATACGCATCTTATGCTTGCTGCAAATGCGCCAATTCTTTCGAATCACGGATGCGTCGATGCGTTCATTTTTTCGATAAGCATCTTTCACTTTACGCAAATCCGCCGAAAATCCCATTTAGTTTAGTAATGACGCGGCTTTATCGACGCACAATTGCTTCCACACCATTCTACTCCATTTCTTTTCAGCACATCTCGAGGAAGAAGTCTCAATTCCACGAGAGACCTTCGAAATAAATAGATCGGTGCATAAGGTTTGCGACACTTCCAAAACTTCTTATGATTTCACTGCACCCGGGCTTTATCAAGTATTACCACTGTGAGTTGGAGCATGCTCCGATAACATTCTTGAAATGTCTATGAGATGGTCTTGCTACATTCTAGCCAGGATCGTCTTGAATTCCAAATTCTTCCTGAAGTCATAATTCATTGCAGTTTCCTTAGGATCCTAGTTAGAAAGCAGCTAGAAATATTTATGTTCCACTATTTATGCCAAGCAGTAAGTGATAACAACACTTACTGTGTCCACATGAAAACTGGTAGACTACCTAACGGTCATGGCTCCCAAAACTGTGAGCATTCGAGTGCCTCATCAACTAAGAGAGTCACAGAAGGCAACAAGCGGCAGAAAATCTTTGTTGTGCTGTCTTTGACTGACGAAATTTCTGCGAGATATTATGGAGATGGAGATTGGGTACTTTTTGTTAACCTTAGCCATTAGGGGGGATGTCACTAGCAAAGTGGTGGAGGATTGTCTCGACGCGTAACTACATATGCAGTAGCGCTCAAATGTCTTCGGCCAAATGGTTTTTCACTTGGGTTTCTCACTTGTAACCTTTTTACGACTGGGCCGATCTAAGAGAAATTTTACTACATATATCGTACTTGGAGACACTGCATACCAAATATACTATTTTGGCGCTCAACGGTGTAAGTTACGTGGTTAAATGCAATTTTTTGTTTTTGGAGCGCAATCCCTATGCCGTCCCGCTCTACCGCTGTCATCAAAAGTCGTGATTTTTTTACAGAATATTGATGTTTTTTAAGGCTTGCTAGTTTTATTTTTGTAAACCTAGCAGTTTTTTTTGACTAATCTTTTTCCTTTTCTCCAGTGGTTTTGCAGTAAACTCCCGTAAAAAGACATGAAAAGAGTCAAGCGGCACTCAAATAGAAGGAAGTGTTGACATTAGGTTCAGGCACCACATGTTTTTGAAATTTTGTCAAATTTAGTCTAGTAGAAAAAAAGCTATGACAAAAAGTGTTTGGCCGAAGACTTTTGGGCGCTACTGTAGCTGTATGTTAGGTCAGAGCTGCCTGCTCGTATTAGCTTCGGTGCTCCACAGATTCGAGCTTTACCAACCGATGTCTTATGATTGGGCAATGCGCTCGAGTAGGTTGCATAGTTACGACAGAAAATTACTAAAAGGAGCTCAGCTCATAGTTCTCCTCTTCCCACGCATTTACTCACCGTAGCGTATTCCAATTAAAACTTGATCAGGCCCTCAGCGCTGCGCATAAATTCACAATTTTGTTCAGCTAGTTGTACTCGAACTGTGCATCCATGGGTTTCTCAAAGTGTACCTTGTAAACATCTAGGCAGAGTGAATTGAGCAGCTACCTACTGATTGGAGACAAACATAGAAGGCGAAGGTTACACTGCGTGTATAAGTATATTCGTAGACTTTGAAGTAACAAACTTATGGAGAACTAGTCTCATAGTTGTCACAAAAATGAACCACTTACCTAGTGGATTTACTGAGGAACAAAGTAAAATATGGAATGATAAAGTATCAGTGTATCTGTTGTTTGTCACATAATTCATATGTCACGTCGCAGCAAAGCTGGGACCTTGATTTTTGTAGGTGATGTGGAAAGTGACATGAATACACTGACGGTGGGTGAACGGTCCTGATAACAGGTGAGAGAGACTGACCAGGAGCGCCAGAACGCAGGGGGTCCCAAATCCGCCCGGGTTGACGCTGAGGCGCTGACGGCAACGGGTGTTGTGTGATGTGAGACGGGAGAACGACCATGATAAGAAGTGGAAAAGCTGGTGGGAACATTCGGAATTGAGGTGGATATAGGTGGCGAGAGACTGGAAATGGTAACAACTTAAAGGCAGTGTTAGGGGTAGTTCGATTATTTCATTCCTTCCAATCTTTGATACTGACCGGTGGACGTGATCACCACCAGAGCTGCCACGTCAAGCGTCTCTTCCTTACGGTCGGTACGGCACTAATACGATACTCTGTGGACTATATACCACCCCCCCCCCCCCTCCCCCCGTCGAGGTTTCCTCGACGGAGGCTTGACCCTGGTGGGACGTGCCACGCACCAGTTTTCCATCCACATTCCATCAGGTTCAAAGGTATACCATACACTACACAGGCGCAACACCTTGTTCACAGTCCACAATGTCAAGAGAACCGGAGGAACAGCATGTGCTTCCACTGTTTTTCTTTTGCCTTGTCCATACGCTTTTCTCTCTACAATGTCGTCCTAAGCACTTATCTTAAAAAAATTTTGTATTTTACCATACTCTCTATACTGAGGTGCCTCTTTTTGTATATCCTTCGAGATTTCTGAGTGAAGATCAACTTGAATATTAGTTTCTGATTTGAACCCAGCTAGTCGTATTTATCACATATCCGTTTAGACTTTGGACCTCCTGCCTGAGAAATTCCATTGATCACTGCCTATCCCTTCGTTTACGTCCTCTTCCCCTCTCAACCAAATACAACTCCCTGTGGAGGATTCCTCAAAGGCCCTGCTTTGAACCTGCTTTGGATGAAGCGTTAAGTTGCACAGGAAGCGTGCAAATAACAAGAGCGCTCTAAAAGGGTTTTCGACGTGATCTTTGCTGCATATTGTCTTTTCCGAATTCGAGTGTTGGTTTATAGAGAACAGTGTTTAGGAATATGCTTGTTTCTCTTGCCCCCACCCCCTCCCACTGCCATTAAGGGCACTAGAAAGGGTAAGAAGAAATCCCGCAGCATGGGGTGCCGGCAAAGGCAGAACAATGTTCGCGGCCGGCTCATTTAGCCCATCGGCCGTCTGCCGTCTACACCCGGCTAGTGACGCAGAGGGGCGCGAAAGATAGCGCGGTTTTCGAGTTTTTATTTCTCGGCTTTTTTGTTTTATTTCGTTCTTTCTGCTGTTACTCTGCTGTGCACCACTGCTTTCATATTTCACAATCTGCTAAATCTTCTCCCGATGTCTTTGAGGCGCTACTACGTGCATTTCGCCGCAGATTACATCCTACTCTCTTCTTGGAAACTCAAATTACCTCCGATTCTGTCTTTGAGTGGACCTTATCACCAGAAAAGTTTCATATCTACGCTTTTACAGTTGATCTCGAGTGTGATCAACTATGTGAGCGTACCTATAAAATCACGCTCTTTGTTTTTCCAATTCGATATGTGCTTCATAAGAACTAATATTTATTCTCAGCTAACACTTGATCTCAGCTAACACTTAATTCTTTTGTAAAACATCATTACAAAGGCCGACTTGAGCGAGAAAACGTTTAACAAAGAATGATAACAACCGACAAATGATTTCACATTTTAAACAAACTTAATCAGACATTGGGAACAAGGCATCGAATGGTGCTCGGTAGGTCGAGAAAGGAGGTTGTCTAGTGATGGGTAAAAATGTATACTATGAAAAGCAATCGCTAAAAATTTTGGGAATGGCCGTAAATACCGGAAAAATTAGCGCATTCAAATGTTCACAGATAGGAGTAAACAAAAAATCGATCACAAACAGTTATGACCAAAGTGCCAGCTGTGACCTGAATAGTGAGCAAGTACATAATTGTTAGTTTCGTGGACAACTGAAGCAAGGGCTCAGGCAACATCGCAAGGCAACAATGGGCTACTAAGAACTAAGGTGAAGAACTGAAGAACTCTGTAGGTGTGGTACAAAAATAAAAGGCGAATCTAAAAGTGAAAACAATGAAAATGCTGACATGTTGTCAAAATAGATTCCACTTTATGTATACATGAAGAGGATATGGAGATGGATCAATATTTATAAAGCAACAGTAGCAGATTCTCCTTCATCTGTCGCTTCATCCGTCACATCGACATGTTTCTTACGGTAGTTCAGAATAGCATGTAGTTCGTCGCTTGTATGTGTTCGATACTGAAATTATGCTATGGTAAAGTGAGGACGGAAGGTTAAGAAGTGAACTCCAGATGAGTTCTCCTCTATTAGTGGAACTTCATCGACAGCATTGCCCTTCATACGCCCCCTCATGCCATAAAGTCAGATATCAAAAGTACTTCCATATCTGGGGCTTTCATGATAGCTAGCCACGTATATGATGGAGGACTCAACAACAACGATAGCTTTCATTGGAAAAATCAACTTCGAATTAGGCTGAATGTCGGATGTTATAGACAGGAGAGGGATAATGTGGTTACCGGTTAATGATGGGAGAAAAAAGCATTGCAGTAGCGAAGGGACTGATAAAAAAGAGAATTAAGGTCTCAATCCACCCGTTGCTTCCGGCCCCAAACGTGTTTTCCGCACCGTGTCATTGCGTATAAATCGGATTGAGGTGGATCTGCGATGTGTGGCGGCATACGCAACACGTAACGCGCCAACTTGTGGGAGCAGTGGCTGATCCGTCAGCACGTGAAGAGCTCATATAAAAAGGTAACGAGTCCAAGAGCATGGCTATGACGCAAGTTGCAGGGAGAAACGCGCTCCACATTCATGACAAGGTTCTGCGCGAGCCAACGCATCAGCCATTGCTCCCACAAGTGTTGCATATGCCGCCCTAGATCGCAGATCCACGTGGTCCAGATAGAGTCAAGGGCCTTTCGACAGAAATGCAATCAGAGGAAGCCACTTTTCCCTTTTATCTGCATGTGGGATGGCCTTTTTCAATTGGATGACCTCACTGCGATTGACTCACTGATGACAGGTATCAATGCAAGGTCTTCACTACAACAGCACATTAGGAAGGAAAACAAAACAAGCGTAAAAATGGCAGGGTATGATAAATATTTCAAGATATATATCTCACATGAATGCCCCATAAATTCTCACAGCAGCTGTTGTGGTAGTAAGGGGCTTAGTGATGACACAAGGTTAAGGAGCAGCCAAAGTCATGCGCCGTTGAAAAGAAGTGCTAATCTGCTTTCCTTAAAAGATAAAGGATAAAGTTTTTGGCTTCAATCAATCCCTTCTGTGGGATGCGCCGCACATTCTAGTTCCATTCAGATTCGTGATGGCTGGTGAATGTGATGTGGCCTATGCAATGACTTGCGGTGGCCAGCCGATGATCAAGTCAGTGCTTTTACCCTCCCAGACGAGTCTGGTACCAATCTGCCGACCCCGGAAGGATGGAAGGCTTGGTTGGCCTGGGCGGGCGTTGATGCGCGATTTGATCCCCGCACCATGAGAGTGGGGTGCGCGCCACCTGTCACTACACCACCTCCGCCCTCTGCTTTCCTTAGTTTTATTAATTCGTACTAAATTCCATTATTTCAATCTGCACCTGTCTCATCTTAATTCCAGCCTTCCTATTTTTGACGCTACAGTTTGAATCAGAAGCGAATGACATTAGGAGGGCCAAGTTATAGCCGAGTTCGGGGAGCTGCGAAGTAGTTTGGAAGGTGGGAGATGTGAATGATCAGCCCTGACTATAGCCCACTTCCATTTTCCATTTTCCGTTCATATCGAGGTATCGCTTCCCCAGAACACCTCCATATTTCCTTCTGCTTTCTCAAAATACCTGACGAAAGATGAATCTATTAGGTCGGCTCTGAGGAATGACTATGCATCGTATTAGAGGAATCTCCTGAAGAAAATTCTTGATTCTATTTCCTATAAACTCACTCTACTAGATACAGTAAATGAACAGAAACACAAGAAGAACCGAGAAATTTCCCTTTTTCGAAGCAAAAAGCGAAGAACTGGAAGGAGAGCAACTTGTGTGAATTCCCGCCGAGCAAGATTTTAGCGGTCATCAGCGGGCAGATCGCATTTCGAATTTTCGAGCACAGAATTTATTCGCTTCTCACTTTGCGTCCTTGACCACGTTACCATGCTCTTTGCTCCTAGAGCTAAGAGGCCGCACCCTGTCATACCCCCCACTCCGTCGTAACCTTGAAGAGCTCTATTCGACCGGATTCTTATTTTTTCGCGTGAAATTCTGTCTTCGGCCCTTAGTAAGCAAAACGAACATAAATCTGTGGGTAACAGGAGAGCTTAAATTTTGGTCAACGAATCCTTTAAAGGCACCGGGAGGGGGGCAAGGGCGGAATAACGTTTACAAAAACAATGGCGTCTGAAAACAAACGTATGGGTTCGGTAGATACAATGTGTAACGAAACCAGCGTTGAAAAACGCGCCGTGAGACGGTATTTGGCCCCGGGGCGCGCTTCCGTCCGAACTGCAAGCTTCCGTGGCCGAGCCACGCTTCGTTCATTTTGAAGCTTGTCTTCGGCCTGATGTAACCTTATTTTTGAATTATTTCCTCTTTACTGTTTTCTAGTGACATATTTTACTTGTTTACTTATAGATCTTCTTAATTGTGCATTTCTATACCTGAAAATCTCAGAAGGGTCAAATAAAGTCGGGGGGAGACGCAACTTTGCGTCGACGTCGATGCTCCTTTCCCTTACTAGGCTTAGGCTAAAATTGATATCCCCTCCTCCCACATTAAAAAGCATCTGTCAAAGCATAGGTCTCATCAGCTTTAGCCTAACCCTAGGAAGGGAAAGAAGCTTTGACGTGGGTGAAAATTTTGCCTCTTCCCCCCCCCCCCCCCCCGACTTTATTTGACCCGTAAGTACATCTAGAAACAATATAAGAAAGAACAAAGTGAAAACTAAAAGGAAAAAACAAATCTGTATTAGAACCATCTTCTTTTGGCACCATGCCAAGGCGTCATATTGGCGAGTTTGTGCAATGGCGGCCACTCAAGCTCGTCCACACTACGTCTGTTCTACCGTAAGCCAAAATTACCCCTCCTGGTGTCTTTAAGTGGTCTCTACTGCACTGTTGAAAAAGGGGCAAGCTTATTTCGTGCCTGGCGAGAGCTGAACAGCCTTTCTCGAACAATCAAGGTGGTGAAGAGTGCCAAAGCAGGGGAAAGAACATGTAAAAATCCAGGAAAAAGTGACTACAACGTCGTCCACCAACATACACGAAAGCATCCACAAACGCAACTCCCTCAGGGTAGTGAGAGAGAAAGAGGTACGCCGCACAAAGGTCTTTAGATTCGTCAATAGTCTATGTGTGTGCGGTAAGAACTCTTCAAACTTTGTAGAACTGCTTCACATATGTTGGTATTTTGACTGCTAGTAACTTACGTTGCTCAGGTTCTTCTGAACAAGGAGCTGACTGTAAAGTCGACTGCCTTCCTCTTTACCACAGGCCTGCATCAAGCTTGCCTTGTTCAGAGCAAACAAGTTTGCTCCGTCTTGCCCGTCGAGAAGTTCAAGTACTCTGGAAAGAGAGTTCACTATGTTGTAAGAAGTGGTTCATCATATTGCAGTTGCGTATACTATGGGATGTCAAGGAGCATAAAAAGCAGATAACAGACCTCAAGCTGAAGCCTTTCTCTTGAAGCCACAGAGACACTTCCTCCGGTGTTGAACCTCCATGAAGTTGAATAGATGGTTGTGGTCGTGACTCCTTCTTTCGCACTACATCACCAGTTGTCTTCCCTACAGTCTGCCGTAACTCCGCTACCAAAGCTCGATCCTCTGAAGAGACTAGCTATGTGAAGCGTTCAAGCTCAGGTCGACAACGATTCTGAAAAGACCTCCTCACCCTTACTTCTTCTAGCGAGAGCGATGTGTGGTTTTGGTTGCATGGACCTGGGAGGCTGAAAATTGTAAAAAAGTGAAATCCGGTAATCTAAGTCGAGGAAAGTGATGCTTGGAGACATCAAAGTGTGTCCTACCACATATTCTTCTACCTCCTCCGTTCGACCGTATTGGTTGTTGAACTCCATGTCAGGAGTTCCAGGCTCCGGAGTGACAGGACCATGGTGCTGGAGAAAAAAGCATGATTCATCATTAGGCTACCGGAAAGTTCCCGTCAATTCCTATCTCGAAGACGTGATGGTCTCTCAACATCATCAAAAAAATGGTGTGTAGGTTGATTCGATTCCTTATTCTTACCTTATTTCCAACTATTTCTAATAATATTTTGTGTAAAAGCAGTGTGAAGCTCCAGAATCTTATTTCAGGAAACTCAAAAAGGTTTCACTAAAATACTGCGAAAGAATTTGAGCCTATTGACGAGTTTTCGTGATTGGGATGATTCGGTACCTATCGCCTTTCCCAAGCTAAAGGTAGAGCAACTTACATGTTCATTGCTTGATATTAGGTAAACTTCGAAAAAATAATATTGTTCGACGAAAAAAATCAATATATAGAATAAGTTGCTCTATTTCAGGATTGAGAGAAGCGTTAGGAGCCGAAAACTAGCCAGAACCTCACTTTTTTTTTACACATTCAGAATGGCATGAGACTTCGGGACATATCAACACTCAATTTCCTGTATTTTATGACTTCATCATGGAGTATCGTCATTTTCGAGACCGGAAATTATGATCAAGCTTGTCTGCATTTAGAAATACTCTCAAAAGCATTCCCTAGAGGGGTTCTTATCTTCTGACAAATTATTCCAGATCAATCGTTCAGAAGAACAGTTCCACCCAAGTACTCATAAAGCTAAGTAAAGGCCCTTGAGAACCATAATCGTTCTTCACTTGTATTATGTCGTAAACAGTCAAGTACTCCTGACAACACTGTTACTTACCACAACGGCAGGTGCAGAGGTGTTCGGCAAATGGACGTTCACCTGAGTCCCAGCATCCAATGGTAGCTCTGCAAACAATAAAGCTACCCTCTTCGTATTCAATGTACTCTACAGTGTTACTGGTAAAGTAATGGAAGTACTAGGAAAGAAGTTTATGCATTCATTGGACGAGTCATTTGTGATGCCGACCGATGGGTGTAGTTGGGACATACGGAATTTGACCTCGTCCTGCGACCACGTGAAGCCTGTGGCCCTTGGCCCTATGACTTAGCTTATTTTGACAATTTGTTCATGTGAATCCTATTCTTCGTTCAGGTCTATTTCGATGTATTCATGACTGGGTAAACTGCCGTGGTATTATACCCGAAAAGTGGTGAGTTTTCAAATTGGGAGAAAATCCATATAACCTTGTATACCTCAGAGAAGGTCAAATTTGTTAAAGCCAAATGTCACACCTTCTTCTCATTTGGGTATTGGCTCAATAGTCTAGTCGCTTGTCAAAATATCAGTGAAGAAACCTGTTACGGAAAACACGTTAAAGGGGTAGGCATATTCACCGCACTCTGGCGGCTCAACAAACCGTGTGCCCAACCGTCACCCAGGCAAATTCTTGCGTGAGGTTCTTCGTAAATGTGAATTTTCCTCCCACGCGTCATCAATCATCCCATTTAGCGCAAGCTACGACAAGCCTGACGTCAGCTCGAGGAAAACTTCAGATAAGCGAAGCGAATCGGAGCTCAGAAAAGCCGCTAGTGCCCTGGGAGGATACCAAGTTCAGAGCAGTTTCGTTCGTGATAAGCTAATCGATATGGACAGATGGCACAATCTCAGCCCAAATGTACACCTCTATTACGTAGTCACAAGCGTCCTCATTACTGGTAGTGAATATTGCACAAGGGACTAAAGTGAGGTTTAACGATTGTATGTGGTTTCAATTCTTGTAAGCCTGCCAAGACACCACTGCAGGAATTCATCCAACTCCTCGACTTTGAATCCGCTTATCGAGGAGTCCTTCACATTTTTCGGGAAGATATGAGGGAAATGGACGTAGGAATGTTTATGATAACAGAATTGCAACTCTGTATCGAATTATCAAAAGATTAGTCATTGAGATGAAGCTTCTGTGCCTCATTGTAAGAAAGCATTTAAAAAAGAGCTGCATTGAATCTACCAATGACGAAGTGCCTCACCTTCATCAAACCAGTGCCGATGAATCTAATTTACTTGCTTCATTATTGCTCAGACTACATAAAAATGAACTCCTTATCTCCAGGATGTGAAGAGAAAGGCATACACGTTTCGTTTTCAGTAAATCGATCACTCGTGTATCAGCAGCCACCCCCTCTTCCTCTCCAATTCCGCATGAGCAACAACGGAATTTATTTCTACACGGGAGTGCCCAAAGTTGTAAAATATGGGAGACCGTAACTCAAACAGGGCAATGACAGTGAAACAGTGACGCAAGCCCTATTGATGGCCATCAGTGAAAGTTCGGCTTTCTCAGTATTCCTCGGAAGACCAAATGGCGTTTGGCACGTGACTCCAACTTTTCCTTGACTTTTTTCCAGCTTCTACACATCAAGAATGCTAAACCTGTGTTCTTGTTTTCACAAAGCGACGGCATTCCTTTTCAAAAAAGAAATTATATAATTTCCAAGACACCGTTCCATTTGCAGCCCTTGCCAGAAAAGTCTTCAACATAATATAAACATTCAGAAATTTCTGTTTTGGAGACGATTAAATGTTTAAAGTTGTAACATTACTCTACCTAACAAATCAAGATGAACCACCTAAGTGTATAGTGACCTCATCCCAGTTTTTGATGGTACTTTAATAGAATGAAAAGCCTCGATTCACAATGGAACTTGTACCGTGACTAGAATAGTTCCTCTCAGTTTTCCTGGCCCCTCTCACACCCTTTACCCCGCCCCCTTCAGATTATAGCAATGAAGGGATAGAACCAAAATATGCTGTACATTAAGTTCATTCTCAGAGTCTGTGATAGGGGTACTTCAGACCGAACGTGGGTGAATCACTGAATATGGAAAAGATGCGTGTTAGTACGACTGTGGGGGGTAAACGGAATGACGCGGTAAAAAACCCGAGGAGAAGAATCACCCTCCTTAATTCTCGAATCCCGTCGCTCAAGGGCGAGCCAGAGTAATTCAGACGGCAACGGCTAAGAAAGAGACTTCTTCCCAGCTTTGAAGGCAGCCCCAACAGCAATCCGTTGCAAATAGCCTTTCCAGGGCCCCAGTGTTCCTTTAGATGAGTCGCTTTAGGGTTCCTTTTTGAGCGCATTACTCACATCCTGTCTTTGAATGTGAAAACTTACAGGAATCGTGCACGGAAAATGAGCTTCTCTGTTTTCCATATACATATTTATGTGGTATATGTTAATAAGGGCTGCATGCAGAGTTTAACGCGAGAAAGTGAGAATCCGCCTAAGATACAGCTCCTCAAGGCGGCGAGGAGGGAGAGCGGAGCCTCAGAGAGAATGCCCGCCCCGTCGTCCACCCGGTCGGAGAAGCGCAATGGGATTAGAAGGGTACGTAAACAGTAGCATTCTTCGTTTCCGACCACGGCGGACGACGGGGCGGGCACTTAATCTGAGAGCCCGTCCCCCCCCCCCGGCATTTTGAGGAGCTGTATCTTAGCCGGATTCTTCTTTTTCCGTCGCTCAAGGGCGAGCCAGAGTAATGTGTTTATATGCTTAGTAAGGGCCGCATGCAAGTAACCGTTGCATGCGGCCCTTACTAAGCATATAAACACAGATATATAGGAAAAAGAAAGACTCATTTTTCCGTATACAATTCCTTCAGAATGTTTCTTACGCGACAGTGAAGTATTATATAAGAAGCATGATACAAGCGGCAGCCGCGTAATTAATGGATATCTTAATAAAGCAAAAACTGGCCGGACTTTTGCTGTGGCTTGTAACTGACAACCTGGGGAATAAGAAGGGAAAGTAAGCAGTAGTGAATGACATCAACCCCGTCCAGGGGCATGTACGAATCAGAAGTTTAACTTATTCCTTGTCTCATCCTACGAAGCCTTTTTGACACGACTTAATTGATAATATTTTAGCTATTTCTTACTTATGCATCGAGTTACTTGTTTCTCAGGGAAGGAAATACTAAAGTCAGAGCCATCGCAAGAAAACACAAGGGCCTTAACTCATTCACTCTGTAGTGATAGGGCTGTACACCGATTCGTTTCATGGACTCTGCCCCATACTTTTGAGAAAGGATATCTCGAGGCTCTATCATATTGGAGCATGAGGCCTGTCCATTCCGAAAAGAGGCCTCGAATGCGATGGAAATCCAATCTCACGGTTGCGCGAGATAACGTCGATCACTTCTCTGTGGAGTCCTCCACAGCCTATAGCAATCCAGTCGCGGAAAAGGAATGGACACCGGTGGCAGAGCTGGACATATCGCCGGAGACCGCATATTGCAAGCAGTGATATCAAGGAAGAAGATGAAAGGGCTATACTATGGCCGGGGTGGGGGTTGATTGGTCGAATTTTCGCTTCGCGGTGTCGCACTCGCGGTGCCGTCAGTACGAGTCGTTTAGAATACCGCTCAATACATATCGGGCTGATACCGTGGAGGATCTTGACAGATTCCAGTCTGGGAGCTTCGAAAGTTCGCCTACGTTGTTGTTGTTGCTGTTTGAACAGATAAAGCTGCAAACGACTCGCACTCGCCGCGGCGACCGCGCGAAAATTGGACCAATCAACCCCCACCCCCATGGCCGACCTTTTTCCTGTTTCTACTTATTGCACATCGTCAGTACTATTCCTACATGATTGTGTATGTAGGTGGCAAACAGAGTACAATACAAAACATTTCATTCATTTTACATACGAAACATGAATGGATGAATGATGAATGAATGAATAAAAAAGGCACTATGTCAAGAGAATAGCTTGAGCTGAATAATACGACATCATCGCGAGACAGTATGATTCTGTTATCAAAGAGCATTTTTGAATAAGATGGTGCCGATGAAGAACGAAAAATGCTCAGAATCACTTAAATATAACGTTCATCTATATAGCTATATAATAAGTATCACGACGAGTATAACCATCTGCACAAGGGGAATCAATTTTGCGGTGGTGGTGGTAGTGGTGATGGTGGAGTAGTGCTAGTAGGGTTGAAGAAAATGGCGTTACTGGCAGACTGTCATGCTACGCTTCAGTCCTGAGTGCACAAGGACGACGAACATGTGCTGGTGGCGTTGATCATCGTGGGACAACTGATAAACGAGTAGGTACGGGGTCGTTAGTGAAGTGTGTGTGAGTGAGAATGTGAAGGTGAGAGACGGAATGTCTGGTGGGACCACAACATGTATGATTAGTACTGACGATGCGTGTGTTAGGTGAAGAGTGTTCAACAACATGCAGGCAATTAGGGAAAGGTAGCCAGCACTCCTACCTTTCTGGGAATAACCTGCCTTTTTGCGTCCTCTTCCAATACAATTGGCGAAGTTACAGTCACCAAAACGAATATAAAACACAGGCATTTGAGCATGCAAAGGCGTCTGAAACGCCAGCGATAAACGCAGTGGCGCAGCAATGCGAACGAGATTAGCGAAAGCCAGGCAAATCACTGAACCAAACGGCAAAATAGTGAGTACGATCAGTCTGGGCTAGCCGCATTACATAGATCCAACGTTTTTGAGAAAATAGGAGAAATCATTACAACTTTAAGGATTAGTTTAGAAATATCGGAACTCGCCGCGCCGACCCTGACGCTCTTTCACGTATGGGGGCGCGTCATCGGGCAGCATACCTGGCTTCGGACTACCACCATGAGCATGACCATTTGGCAAGGAAGAGTTTTCACGGCTACCCTGAAACACGGAAACATCACAGAAAGGCAGGATGAAAGGGGCATTCAGATTACTCACGTATACATCGCGAGTGTCAGGCTGATCCAACGGTACCATCGAAAGAATCGTATGCGGTACGTAGCCGACTCGCTGGTGCACATTTCGACATTCCCACCAATTTTTTGTGTCTTCAAGAACCTGCAAAATATTCCATGGAAAAGTATCGATTCAACCGTATTCTATCATCCCCATCTGCCCAATCTAGGCATCCAGTGAATTGATCAGAACTTGGGCTCTGGGAGATGATAACGTGTATGACAAGGCACCCAAATTCGGTCATCGACCCGGAAATTACGTCACTTCAGGCAACAAGTCCACGTTGCTAGTCACGTTGCGAGCTGGCAGCGGGCTAAGGGGTACGACCGCCGCCTCCACGCATGACCTAACCAATTCGAATGTCTCGCTACGCAGCGGATGGCATAGAGCGTCAAATACCGCTACAGCACTACTACCATCAACGTTGAGGTTGTTATATTCCTAATGTGAGAGGCTCTTTTGAACCACTATCTCGTGGAGGGATAGTTGCCCTAGTTCAGATGTATAACACGGAACTCACCTCAAGGTATTCACCACGGCTCACGGTTAGCTCCTTGGCATTTTGAGCAACCCTATCAAAAGTGGCCACCACCAATTTGCTACCTCGTCCAATCGCATCTTGCACGAACGCCCTAAAAACCTAACATTTAGCGAAATCAGATCGTTGTCTTTGTCATTCCATCATTCATCCTTCTTCAGTTCATCACTGATCATTTAATTTTCGGCGCTATGCGCATGGAGATATCAGTCCAGGAAATTCGGTCAACAGCTCGGTGCACATTACGAACACCGAATGTTTTTAATCCACGGCAATTAGTGTGAGCCACAGGACGAAAACTCCATTCGATCATCGAGCTGTTGCCTGTTTCTCCCCCCCCCCCCCCCTTCCCCCCCTCCCCCATCCGCACATGCTAAAGCGCTCATTTATCAACACATTTTTATTATCCTGTATGTTCATCATAAGAGGAACTATGAGGGAGGGGGGATCAATTGACACTCAGCGAACTTCTACGACCATAATCCGCAAAGTCGAGACTGTTCTCGACGTTTTGGACTGATCTTTTTACCTTTGTCGTGGTGATTGATCACCCAAATCGGGAAGCATCACTGGACGACTGTTACCACGTGCTGGCATCGGAGATGCTTGAGATGATGGCGGACTGAAATATGAATTTCACTTCCTTCAAGCACGCACACCATCCAACTGATCACCATTTAATCGGTCTCTGGAAGATTATTGGAAAGGTAATTCGGATAAGCCACTCCAAGACAAAAGAGTCAAGGGTTTTTTTCGTGCAGAACTAATTTATACCGACTTCGAAAGTATTAACAGATTAATATCCCTGGACGGCGGTTCTCCTTTCTTTCTTCTGAATGCGAACCCATACTTTTTCCAGACTATCACAACTCATCCTCTAAACTTACGGTTCATAGATAGATTTGGAGCGACTGCTGTTCATCGACTCAGACTCATGCTTCATCATCTTTCGTTCAGCTTCCAGACGAGCTCTTTCAGCTCTGAAAGAAGCAGGGCGTTGAAAAAATTTGATACAACATTATTACCAACTTGTAGGCATCCTCTCACGGTGCACAATGTATCAGCATGGCTTCATTCCCAATGCAGTTTGACCGGACCAGGAAAAAAGTAGGTGCAAACAGAGTGTGTGTCACTAGAACTGGGAATTTGCTTCGCGCCAAACGTGGTTGCTCAAATTTTCTGTTCTCATGATACACTCGTGTCGACAGCGCAAGATATCCTCATTCATTTTGAAGACGGTGGGTGATAGGGGTAACGTGATTGACAATGAATCTCTGAAAGATGTCATTCACTTGAAAATTATGGATCTAGGAAGCCCATCTGCGGCGAAATCCTCCACGAAAACAGCACAACTGAGCTGTGACGGAGACCTTTTTGGTCTCAACCGCCTTACTTATACCGGCCCGCCTACTAGGGTGACTTTACCGAAGAATGACTGAGATGTAGAGTGATAAGCGTTACAGCCGAATGATACTTATCGTATCGTATTGAAGCCGTATTGATCGAAATGACGTGGTGCTTGACGTGTAAGCTTTCGTGGTGAAAACGTCCACTGGTCAGTATCAAAGATTGGAAGGGTAAACAACTGAAGTATCCCTAACGCTGCCTTTAACCCGCTGATTTTCGTCAAGAAATCATGAATCGAAATGTGAGCTTTCAAAGGAACTCCACTTTCGTTGTGATCACAACATCCTGGGCCTACTTACAGGAAGCTGCAGCGCAGTAGTCATTCCTGGTCCTGTGCGGAACTAACCACAAAGCCAGAGCGCATGTCAGATATTGATGCCTTTTACCCCTGTTTCTAGGAGTGGTCGCTATCCCTACTGAAGCATAGGCGAGTCTTGGATACAGCCAGCATTCGGCTATAAACATTTCGTGCAAGTACCCCCTTTGTACCCACCTTGGCTGCCTGCTGACGTTTCCCTTTCCCTTCCTATACTCTAAGGGAAGCTCCTGAAATGAGTCCGGATTCCACATTTCAATATCCTCATGATAGATGCACTTCATCAGCGCTTCAGAAACTTCTCACGGTGCTGCCTCAGGGGAGGAGAGCATGTTGAGATTTGTTCAAAAAATCTTTGTCAATCTACAAACTCAAGCGTACATTGTCTGAGCCTTGATGGAAGCTGTAAGGCACTCCTCTCCCATAGAGTTTTGAGATAGCGCCCACGGATGCTTCCCCCCTCTCTTAGATAGGCACCCATCCCATTTATTTCGCGCATGGAACCTAAGCTGACTGTTTGTGCTAGAGTTCAAACCGGTGCGTTGACGTACATGATCATTTTCTCCTCGTCGAGCAGCCGTCGTTCTCGTTCCAACACTTTTTGCCTTTCAAAGTCGAGCCGTTCACGCTCGAGTGATAGCCGATCAAGATCAAGCTGAAAATAAATGTTTTGATCCCCTGTACCAAACCCTCTAAAAAAGGGGGAACAAAGGGAAAGTTAGAAAGAGGGAAACATGCGGGATAGCACACTTACATTATCGACGCTCATGTTCCTCTGTGGACGCGATTTCGTTCTGCTGTTCATGGGTGTCGATGGAGCCTATGATATGTGTTAACATAGTATTGTATCCCAATTACCCGATCACATTCATTCAGGCAGCACTTGCTCATGCATGAATGGCAGTGGACACGATAAATTGGCATTCAGGACGGAGAATTATGCCAACTATGAATAAACTCTAGAGGTCAATATGAACAGTATAAGGCGTTGTTAGCGCCGGAAAGCACACTCAAAACGACTAAACTAACAAGGGAAGGATTCTAGGTCGAAGTGGCCATTCGGAATGGGATATATATATTGTCTGACGTATTTTCGGACGCTGATCTCGAATCTGCATCCCAAATTTGCTGTCTGATTCTCTGAGCGGAGTTATGGAGGTTTTTTTGAAAGAACAATGCCATTATATGGTAGGTTTGGAAGCTCATAGCAGGCGAGCCAGACGTTCTCGCACAAAACTAGTGCGATTTTCGTGTTCAGGGAACCAAACTGCTCTATGAAACATGTTTTTAGCCAATTTGAGGCCTATTGGGTAGGCCAAGATTTTTTCCGAAATTTGGACAAATTCTCAGTAAACCAAGAATTTTTCCGAAATTCGGTCAAATTCTCGAATTGGCTAAAAACATGCTCCATAGGGCAGTTTGGTCCCCTGAACACGAAAATCGCACTAGTTTTGCGAGACAACGTCTTGCTCGCAGGCTACGGGCTTCCAAACCTACCATATAATAGCATTGTTTTTTCAAAAAAAACCTCAATAATTCCGCTCAGAGAATCGGACAGCAAATTTGGAATGCAGGTTAGAGATCAGCGTCCGAAAATACGTCAAACAATATGTATCCCATTCCGAATGGCCACTTCGACCTAGAATCCTTCCCTTGTAAGCTCTACGAAAACTTCACGGGTTAACACTGCTTCTAAACTTCGTAAGTACTACTACTACCGCCTAACATCATAGATGTGGGTATCTTTAATCAAACCTCAGGAACGTGACGCGCTCGACAGGGATGCTACTCCCCAAGCTTTTAGCTTCTTTTATTTTTTCTTAGTGCCATATTTATCAGCATTCCTATTTCCATAATGGACGTTCGACCATTTCCGTGCCCACTGTTTTAAATCTCTTGACTTTCTACGTGAAGTAATTGAGAAGCGGTATTCATGTAAGCCAGGATATGAGAAAATGGAATTTTCTTATCAACTATCAGGAAATGGCTAGGTTTCCCAAGTCAGTGCAGCGTTGAATTATTAGTATTGCATAAAGATTAGTGTTTGATAGGGAATTTAAGGATAATACTATAAAAGGAATCGGTGGTTTTAACCACAGCTGCATGTCAAAGGTATACTGGTAAGGTGCTGAATCTCTAGCGATTTGACCAAGAGCAAGATTGGTAACTATGTATAGCTCTATACTTTTCCAGCATTTAAAAAAGTATAAAAAAAACCGCTGGTGCTTTCGAGTATTTACATTCCATCAATGAGTCCCCCTCCCTTCCCGAAACTTCAGTTCTATCCACTCCTGTAAGCGTTGTGCCCCAAACATTCCGATTCCTTCTGCAAAAAAGGACAACTGTTTAGACATCACAAGGGCAGATTTGGGAGCAACGTGGAAGGATAGAGCCCCTAATTACTACCCAAAACATCCTCCGACAGCACAGAAACAGGAATGAAGGAAGGTGACATGCACGAACTGGCAAACGTACCGTGTCCACACTTCGATCCCGTGGAGAAGGGCGATATTGAACGGGTGGCGCGGATTCGCCACGATGGAGTGGCATTGGATAGCCAAGAGACTGAGGTGGCATTCGCTGTTGTGGTTGCTCAGGCAAACCGTACGGTGCGAAGCCATCGACGAACACCGGTTTGTATGGTGGTGGAAGTGGCCCCACCCAATCTTCTCTGCAACAGTTGTGCTTTATTTCAATTTCTTTTGCAGTCTCCAATTCTATGAGTGGAGAGAGTCGGACTAGACAAATAATCGTTTCTCCTCAAGATTAAATTGTTAGGAATGAGAAGCAATACTAGTGCAGAAGTATCATGCACGAAGATTGAGATGTGGGGAATTCTGCAGCGGAATTTCGCCGTACAACAGCCATAAGGACTGCGGATAAGTTAACCTTGTACCATGACCCTACTTCCTCTTGAAATGCAACACATAGATAGAAACACGGAAAGAACCAAGAATTTTCCTTTGTTCCGCAGCAGAAATCGAAGAACCGAAATAAGAGCAACTCGTTTGAATTTCCATCAAGCTCGGCAAGCAAAGCACAGTTCAAGTCTTCGCGCCCAATGCGATTTGATTCTCCCTCTGCGTTCCTGATCACGTGACCGTCTCCTTGATTCCAGAACCCTTGAGGCTACACTCCCTCGGACGCTCTACCCCACCGAACGTCACCTTCATGAGCTCTGTTGCAGTCACATCATATGTTCTTTGAAAAGGCATTCACTAGTGTGTAATTTCTCTATTTTCTGATCGCACTGAGAAGAGGGAGTCGACTGCCACCGACTTTATATTTTGAAAAAAGTACTGCATAGAAAGTAATGGCGCTCTCTATAAGATTCTTCAGATACGACGGTTCCACTTACGGTGGTGTTCTCCAAGTTTCGCCGAGACTCATCCACACGTCCGATTCCTTGCTGGTCAAACAGTTTTGCATCAGTTCACGTGCCTCCAATGACAGTAATGGTGAAACAATCTGGAAAGAGGAAATCCAACTAAAATATCAAATATGACGAAATCAATAAAGATTGAATGTAGGCACCTGAGGAGCGATGTTTCTTCCGAGACCCCAGTGGCATGCTTCCAAAATCACGGTCAAAGGTGTGAAGAGGAAGTGTAACAGTTCAGGTGCATTAGGTTCATGAATATGGTTCTTGAGCTTGGCCTGAAAGTGGGCTCGGTGTTTCCCACGTCCAATATTTAGGACCTCCCAGACGTTTCGAACTCACCAAAAGATTGAAACTGAGTTTGAATTTCCTGAAAATATCGACGAATTCGGGTTCTATCGGCAACTGTGCCCGCATTTGAAGGATGCCATTCGGATCCGGTGGAGGCGGACCATTCCGTTTGTCGCGGCGCATAGCAGTTCTGTAGCGATGTGCCTGAAATGGAGGTTACCGTTGGGTCAAGCGATGTGAGTCGGAAACCCCAATTTTCAAAGTTGCGACATCATCTCACAAAAAATGAATTATAGTATAAATGTTTCGGTGCTCCATGCACAATGGTTGCTTCATATGGTAACTACCATCATACCACCCTTACTCGGTCAACTCTTCCCACAAGGATCTGTCCCAGTCATTACATCAGAAACCTATATATATGATATCAACATGCAATTTTCAGCATCTCAGTATGCCATAAAATGGGAACAGAGTGGCTTCATCCGAACAATATAGCTCGAACCAAGACCACTATTAGAAATCAAGTAATCCAATCCACTCAGAGACTGTGAGCCCCTTTGTATGTACACTGGCTTCGAATCAGACGCTGTCATCGTAACTTTTGTGAAACCCGACTTCTTGAAACTGCGTGTATACTTTGCGCTGTCGGCGGCAGGGCGTGGGTGGGTGTCTCTGCGTCTGGACGCATACAAAGAGACAAGAGACCTTTGTCCCCCTGTTTCGTTGCCTGCGTCGTCCCTGAAGCTCCCCGTGCCACTTTGAATCGCTGCTTAAAACGCCCTGCTGGCGCAAAGTATGAAGGCAGCCCGAGGACCCGCTGATTGCTACGCTTTCCTGAATCTCATTTGAAACTTCGAGAATCTGCCTACCTGCTGTTCGAGTTCTCTCTGAGCGAAAGCGGCCGACTGGATTCGTGCCACAAATCTCTCGATGTCGTCGAAGCAACGATTCAGCGTATTCTGGAACAAAATATATAATAGTTGTCCTCTGAAGCATTGCAAAAAGTCTCGATAAAGATTGACAACTTACCACGTCCCTCTCGAAGAGTTCCGAGTTATCGCCGCCATGGAAAGAGGCATCATCAGTTGGGTATTGGAGAAAATCTGAAAATAGACCATCAAATTGCAAAAATCAATAGTCACCCGACGTCCGGAGTGGCTACAATGCAAGTTTTTCGATGTCCCTCAAGAGTCCGACACACTAACTCTTCGGAGCAATCATCAATCGTGTATGTGCAGATCCCGCCCGTCCAGGTGCTGACACCTTGCCTAACATATCTGTTGTACCAGGATACTTTACGAGCGTGCTCACCAAAAAAACGTTGCCAACCCAGCTTATTCTTGTGTAGGATGGGATGAGATATAATAACGGTGGTAAGGATGGTACGACTGGTTCCCTGGATTGCCACTGCTTTTGCCTATTTCTTTGATTACTAGTGATTTTCAACGTTAAGGAAAAGAAGTAGCGCGTATTATGACCCCAAGTAGTGTACTGTATACTTTTACACCAATTAGGTTTGACGGAACGTCCAACACGTTTTATATGACACACAGGTCAGTGGAGAGAAAAATAGCCCGTCAGTACGCCCCTCCCCCCCCCCCCCCCCCTCCCTTCGACGGAGAACCAATGACGACCCCCCTTCAAACATTTACATACCTTTTTCAGTATCAGCGGGTATTGCCGATTGCATAGCATTACTGAGCAATTTACGGTAACTTTCGTGTAGATCACTCAAATTCAATCGTATTTTCTTACATAACTGGGCCAGCCGACGACATGTTCCGCTTATCGTCTAGTCTGGGACCGTTGCTGCTATTACGACCTACATCCCGCCTTTCGAATACGACTCCCTCCCTTGTCGAAGAATCCGCGACTCCCGGTCAGAGGATAGCACTCACATGATTTGCCTACATGGAATACCGTTTCATCTTTCCCACTCCTTACTTACCATGTGACAAACCCCTTCGTGCACATGGAAATTGTTCTACCCACCAGGAGCTCTTTCCCCTCCCGTGCCCATATTGAAATTTGCGTACCCTCCCGTCCATAAAAAAAAACTCCATTTGTTTGCCTGCTGTAGAAATAAAACCCTTTTGAGCGATGTTATGTGGGTGCTGCTGTGACGGAACACGTACACGATATTGCGCCATAATAGTTCTGCTAGCCTTCCTTCCATTGATCCAATTTTTGTGTCTTCTACCTGACCTTACCTTGACAGATTCCTCATCAGTCAATTATTAGTGAATAAATAAACCTAGGTAAATCGGTCCCATTGCAAGGAGGGGGTGGGGGCATCCTACTACGGACAGTAATTTTAACTGAGCCTGAAAGGGAAAAGGAATTCCTTTTCCCCCCATTGAGCCTCAGGCAAAAATATGAGCAACCTCACAAAATGCCCTCCCTTCATGTGATAGCACCGGTAAATCTTAATCCCATAGATTACAAAATTCCATCAGTTTTACAACTTGACGCCGCTTGTCAAAAACGCAGAAAAACAGAATCGCTGATGGTAGCGACCAGCCAAACTCAGTAGAATCATATTGGTCATTTGAGCTTCACGCCTTGATTTGGTTCGTTTCCATAATTACGCCTCCTATAAAAAACTTCCGATGCATCTATTAGACCATCAAACATTTATTTAGAACTTAAAAGGCACATCGCGCGATAATTAAAGTGGTCCCAACCTTCTCAGGGCAGGTGGACCCTTGAATAGTTGTACAGATTGCACCCTTTTCGCGGCGCCACGGCTCATCCCCGCCGCGCACGGCATGGTCGAAATGAGCCGAGTTGAGCCCACCGAGCCGAATCACACCGAGCATAGACGAGAGGGAAACATGCGATAAGACAAGGAAGGGCAGCGATTTCAACAGTGAAGGCAGCTTAAACAGGGAAGAATAGGTGATATCGTAGCATTTTGCGCGATGTCATCGAGAAAAAGCTCTTCTACAATCTCCAATACTCGTACGAGAACTGTGAATAGGAAGCACTATTTTTCGTGGTTTGGAGGGGTTTCGATTCATTTTTCTTAACTAGTGGGTAAACCAGGGCCTCTACATCCTGTAACACGCGCGATAGCTCTCACGATTTTTCGCGAGGTGTGCCTTCAAGCAGATGCACAGTCCACCTCCCACCGTAGGAACGAAATGCCATTACGGCGTTCGGTGTTGTTGGTAAGTCTGGTTTAGTCTAATTCACAGCTGAATTGGTTAAGAAAGCTCTACAAGGCACAAGGAAGTTAAAAACGGTGTAAAGGCTTCATGAAGATGAATTTAGGATTGAGCGTCAAGAAATTCTCGAATTGAGTGGTTTAACCTCTATGATGTGCCCATGATGGATACGTCACAATCAATGGCACGCAATCACCATATCATTGATTGAAAAACTCCAATCGATGTACTACCGTAAGATAACAGAGCAGAATTGGCAGAAAGTAGTGGTTCTGCACGTCATTGCTAGTGTACTGTACACTGTACTAAGATTGGTTAATGGAGAAACACCCCGTCGTCTTACCTGAAGGTAGACGATGTGCTTGCGTGGGACCACTGTTTCTTCGACCATTTCGGACCTTTTTGAATTGTCCACGAATATACCACTGAAGGTCGTCGGCGACTTCTGTTGCAGCCACTCGATTGCACTGTAACCATTATGTATACATGGTTCTTTATCAGTAACAACATTGACATAATTCCACAGAAACTCATTTCGAACTAATTGACACACATACGCGAAGCAGTTCCCGTCAACCAAGTGGGTATCCACCAAATGTTTCATCACAAAACGGCGTTGGAGAACAGGATGCAAGGTAATCGATCTTTAAAGATCAAAGACCAGACAGGATTTCACCGACTTTTTTTTTGAACAACGTTGAAGTGCCGTGTAAGGGGAGAGAAGCTGGGCAATAGGTGAAACAATTTCCTTGGTGAAGGAAGAGCAATTATGCTCCACCTGGAGCTCGCTATCTTCTTAGTCGAGTTGATGTTCCTCCCACGATTCACAAATTTTGAAGACGGCTAGAACGCTGCCCCCTCCTACACCCATATCTTTCTTTTCTTTGTTAGCTTCCTTTTACCGTCTAAATGATGAGTGTTGATCACCTCTAACTCTTTCGATGACCTCAAAGGCAGTAGTAGGGTAATTCGTTAGTATCATCCATTTCAATCTTTGAAACTGACCGGTAGATGAAACTGACTGGTGCTCACCACGAAAGCCAACACTTCAAGTACCACGTCATTTCGATCGACACGGCATTAGTACTATACGATGAGCATCATTCTGTTACCGTGCTCATTACTCTGAACCTCAGTCATTCTTCGGCAAAGTCGACCCTAAGGGGCGGGGTCTGTCTTCCGAAGGCGTCAGCTGTTAACCGCTACGCCTTTCCTGTAGCTCGAAGGCACGCTTTTTATCGGGGAGTTCGCCACGATAGGCCTCTAACACCCCTAGTACTCATGTGAAAGATTTCTTTTAGGGATTTCTCAGTAACCATATTACCCCCACGAACTTTAACTCGCTCTTTCATTGTTTCAAAGCAATCCTTTTTCAAGCTCCGCCCGCTTCCCCTCCCCCTTTCTGATCTTGGAACATCGTTCTACACAGTGCTCAGAGGTAATCCTACAAAAAGAAAACGCTACTCCCCCTCTTCGCGGCAGTTCTCTCCCACGAAACCTGTTCCGCAACAGAACGTGGTTTGAAATTCCCCAAGTAAAATCAATACCTGGAAAATGTGCATTTCGGTAGGTGTGGCCGACCGTTTATTGCGTGTGTCTTCACGAACGATGAACAGCAATATGTTGTTGTAAGTGTCACGAGGATCACTGGAGACATGTGCTGTCGGCTGCTCTATCAAATCCAGCGGGAACTGCTCGACAAGGTCCTAAGCGATGTGTCCAGGTGAACGATGAAATAATGTCGTCATTTCAAAATTATTTGTATATTCATAATCACCAGTAACCATATTTGTGGATCCCTTCCCCTTTTTCTGTCTTTTTCGGGAAGTGTTAATAAGGAAAGAATTGCATATAAAAAACATCTGCGAAGAAAGGCAAGGTCAAGCTGGTGTTGAGGAAAATTTTCGCAAAATATCCCAGACAACACTTCTAAGGGTACCTATTTTCATACCCAAGGCATCACACTAAAAAGGTTATCGGTAATCACAGTCCATGCGCGACATTCGATGAATCTCGGCATGATCTTTCAATTATGGTTGTTCGGATGGCGTTTGAACGAATAGTTTTCATGAAAATTTCACTCTTCCAGACTCTAAAGAAGGCGAGGACGCCGAAACGTCAGTCGGAAATAAAGTGATTAACAATCTTGGTTGAAGCTCAAACATCCGAACAACCACAACTGAATAATCACAGATATTGCTACCCCTTATACTAAGCGAGTATGGTCATCGACTGAAGACCTTTCTGGAAATCTGCGTCATTGGCCAAACTTCCTCGATTACAGTGTTGAATTCTCGTGGAACACTTCGAAAAACGACCTCCACATTTCGACGCGGAATAGGACCCCTCCAAGGATCCCTGACCTCTGACTAACCCTGGAGGGAGGACTTGTACGTATAGACAAAGTTATCAATTTCCTCAACTCTGTGCTTCACTAGAACGCCTTAAAGGCACCGGGAGGGGGGCAAGGGCGGAATAACGTTTACGAAAACAATGGCGTCTGAAAATAAACATATGGGTTCGGTAGATACAATGTGTAACGAAACCAGCGTTGAAAAACGCGCCGTGAGACGGTATTTGGCCCCGGGGCGCGCTTCCGTCCGAACTGCAAGCTTCCGTGGCCGAGCCACGCTTCGTTCATTTTGAAGCTTGTCTTCGGCCTGATGTAACCTTATTTTTGAATTATTTCCTCTTTACTGTTTTCTACTGACATATTTTACTTGTTGACTTATAGATCTTCTTAATTGTGCATTTCTATACCTGAAAATCTCAGAAGGGTCAAATAAAGTCGGGGGGAGACGCAACTTTGCGTCGACGTCGATGCTCCTTTCCCTTACTAGGCTTAGGCTAAAATTGATATCCCCTCCTCCCACATTAAAAAGCATCTGTCAAAGCATAGGTCTCATCAGCTTTAGCCTAACCCTAGGAAGGGAAAGAAGCTTTGACGTGGGTGAAAATTTTGCCTCTCCCCCCCCCCGCGACTTTATTTGACCCGTAAGTACAACTAGAAACAATATAAGAAAGAACAAAGTGAAAACTAAAAGGAAAAACAAATCTATATTAGAACCATCTTCTTTTGGCACCATGCCAAGGCGTCAAATTGGCGAGTTTGTGCAATGGCGGCCACTCAAGCTCGTCCACACTACGTCTGTTCTACCGTAAGCCAAAATTACCCCTCCTGGTGTCTTTAACGACTCCTACCCCTCCCCGAAAATTATCGTTGCGGGGCAAGGAGCAACTATTTCATGTGATCAATTAAAAATGAACCTCCTGAGGATTCTTCAACCATTATTTGTCTATGGTTACAACTCTTAAGATGCTGCTCAGAAATCTCTTTGTTAGGCAGTTACATGAGAATTGGAAAATTTATATATGGTTTTTTGTATAAAACTGTGGTGATCGAATAATTCAAAAACGAGAATTGGAAATTTAAGGCTCATTTCGACCTCAATTTGAAAGAAACCAGTTTTATGATACGTTTTCGCTGAAGAAGGATTTATGACTTTCCAGTTCTCATGTAAATGCCCAAGGAAGCGTTCTTTTGAAAAAAACATCTTGAAAGTATTAACCGTGGTCAAATGCATGTAGAAGATTCCCTAAAGGGTTCATTTCAGGTAGGAAAAAATTGACTGGCGCCTAAACAGAGGTTAAATAATATTGATAATATTGAATTGCAAAAAAGCGTCGGGCGACTTTTCGGTTAGCCACTCACCCCGTTTTCATCCTCGACCGTGACGCCATTCTGTCGGAATCTGAGCACCAACGGCTGAGCCCAGATGGCCGAATTCTTTTCCATTTGTTTCAGCTTACGAATGCCATCGGCAGGGAAAGTAAGCCCAAATTGGCGTCCAACGGCGAACGTCGCCAAATGTTCGACATAATAAGAAGGTGTTAAATCATCGATGCGTGATCCCATCATTGAACGTGGTGCTAAACGAAGTACAACATCAGCGAGCGTAAAACTGTGACGCAGGTTGGTGCCGACGACTGGCCAACAAGCAAAACGTCAAGAAGCCGGTTATTGACTGCTGCTAGGGTTGTCTACGTGGTCGTACAACTACTACTCAATCGACAAAACAAAATGAGCTTTCCAATAGCCGCCAACCAGCCCCTCACTCCGGCGTCGGTTAGTAGTAACTATGGCGCTGGACAAAACTGAAACCCTTGAGCACAAGCATCATCTAATTTCATTTTTCCATGTGGCATCAATCAAATTTCATTTGTTAGCTACCGGAAACACTTGAAAAAACACAATTCGGTGCTATATTAATCAGGGGACAATAGGTCGCGGCGTGGGTTTCCCGTCATCCCTACGGGGAAGCAACTCCAGGATGAGTGAAATATTTACTCTCCGTGCAAGAAGTGAGTTCTTCGTTACACTATGAGTAATTAACCTATCCCGGATCTCCTTTCTCCCTTCGCCAAGCTGCTGTTCACCTCTCCCCCTCCCCCCTCCCCACTCAATAAAGAACGCAAATTCAGCCTAAAATATTGATCGAATAAGGACTAGAGAACAGGTTAGGAGAGACTGCTGGGGGAAGAGCTGGAACACTTGGCAAGAAGGCGAATCTTGGAATTTTTCGTCGATAACACTAGCACCACATTGCCTTTGCGTCGCGGTGCACTAACACGCAGCTCATTCACGTGGTTCGCCCAAAAATGATTGATAACAGGAATCAATAGCTATTAAATGGAAGACCCAAGTATCAATCCGTCAAGGCTGAGCAATCCATCTGCGTTGCCCTGACTAATGGCATCATTTTCATGGAGTCACTCGCAGCAGTACTTCGAGATTGGGTATCCAATATCCGGCAGTACAGGTGAGTACTCCTGAGTACGACAGAAACAGCAACTAAAGTGCAAGTAACTTACGTGCAGCGTTTGCCAAGTCGTGATAAGGAACGTGTGCCTGGGAAGGATGTCGATGTGAACTCGACGGTGACGGAGCACTAGAGGGGGGACCAGCTCCCACACGAGAGTAGTAGTACCCCCCGGAAGGAGGAGGCCTGTAATGAATGGATTTCAGTGGTATGAAGGATAGCAAAAGCAAAACATAGAACAATATAGGCACTTGACTGGTTTCATAAGGAAAATAAGGAATTTTGAGACAATTTTTATGAGTCGGTGATAGTAACGTAGCAGTGGAGCAGCAGTGGTGTGAGCCGTGAAGAATGGCGAAGTGATAAGGGCACATTACGACTATTTGGCGCCTGCCCGAACCGGTACCAAAGAGGCTTGTAACGATTCCTATCAAACCCTTGTCGGCAAACTCCGGAGTGCAACTCACTGGATTACTCCTTGGTCGACTTATGGACTGGAAAATTTCAAGATACCGTTCTCAAAAAACAAATTTTCGATTCTTCTCAGATACTGACTAAATCAGAAGTGATTATATTCAAAGAAAGTTTTGTCCTATCATAGTTCTTGTGTATTTCAGCTCAGCCACACAAGGACGGCAAGAGATAGCGCCCGCGATTGCGGACAGCGGTTCGTTGCTGTCGAAATCTATCTAACTCACTTCTGATAAGCGTCGTTGCCTCGTCGCATCCTTTACAGAAACCTGACGGACATTTCTGAAAGGAACATTCCATTTGACGATGTCACACAGTCACTGTGACTGTTCGATAATCAAACATTATATTCATAACGGAGTGATAAGAGGTGATAAAACAAAGACAAGGTGAATCATCAAAAGGCCTATCCGAATGTGAAATGCAAATACCACAGTACACGTGCCCATCCCTTGCAGCAAAGGACATGATGGACTTACAGGTACCTAGTTCAAGTCTAACTTTTACATTAAGTCATGGATTCTTATCGAGTAAGATGTGGTGGGAAAGGATCACAATGGATTATGAAGAAAAGGAGAAGTCATGGTCCACTGCGGGTTTTCTTTGACCCTTCCGCTACACGACTCAAACTCCCCGGCCTGCTTCTCTATCCAGCAGACGAGAGTACAGATGGACGAAAAGAAATGGAAGATTAAGCCCAAGCCTGAGACCAAATGGGGGGGGGGGAGAAATCTCGGGAAGCAAGCCACTTGAAGAGAGCACAGAAGAAATCAGGAAAATGTACGCATTTGATCTTCAAAGGAATCGTCCACGGAAAACTGGGTTTCTCTGTTACCCATATATTCATGTTGAATTTGCCTAACGTGGGCCGCATGCAAAGTTTCACGCAAAGAAATGTGTATCCGGCTAAGACACAGCACCACAAACTGGGCGTGGCCTCCGAGCAAGTGCCCATCCCATCGTCCGCCGCGGTCGGAGACGCACTGTAGTAACAGGAAGTACCGTCCCCAACCGCGGCGGACGACGGGACGGGGCCTTCACTCGGAGGCCCCGCCCACCGGGCCGAGAATTTGGGGAGTTGTATCTCAACCGTAATCTCACTTTTTCGCGTGAAAGTTTTCATGCGGCTCTTATTGGGCAAATACAACATAAGTATATGGGTAACAAAGAAACTCACTTTTCGGTGGGCGATCCCTTTAAATGGAGTCGAAGATGTCCGTAGGCCTCTGTGGAACCGATTTACCAGGACAATGAAGCGAGGGAGAGGTGTGAACAAGCGGCCATGTGAATTGTCCATCGAAAGCACTTTTGCCTTTCCTGCTGATCCATTTCTACTGCGATGAGTGTGGTGCAGACGGAGCTCATGCGGTGTCGCGCCACACAATTTTCAGCTTCGATTCTTTTCCGCGTCAAACTTAATTGTCGCGCGCACCTCTCTTTCTCTGGGAAATCGGGATGGCACCCAGACCACTTCTCCTCCTTATACCCGATTATAAGCATAGTGGTGACAAGGAGTGTGGTGATGAAGAGACAGTAATGAGAAAGTAAAAAGGTATCCTCAAACCAGCAGCAAGACCGCTTCAGCACAGAACGTGCCCTCCCTCTCCCTGAATGGTCTGACGATCTGTTGGAGGTATGCAAGGTGAAAAATGTATTATGCTATGCTATATTATACTGTCATGTATTCAACTTTAGCTTTAGGTGTAGATAGTGGCTGTGCGAATGAAAAGACGGGCCACCATCAAAGGCATTCATGGACAGCGACCAATTTGAACTAAAAAAAACCCCTCAGCATTTGGTGAATGCGTTAGACCTATTTGATGGCGGGCATGCTGATAAGAATGAAAGCGCTGTCATGGAAATGACTGTTCCTTTCCCTCACTCCTCCCCACTCTTCTTTATGTTGCTGCATATGGGATACATGGGATACATACTCCTGTGAACCACTATAAGCCAGGTTCGTGCTTAATCCACCCCAAAGTCACCGATCAACCTCACTCTGTCATTCGTGATTCACGGTCCTACGCTTCATGTTCATAAAAATTCAATATGATTTTTTCAAATAAGAAATGCCACTGAGGAAAATCGTATTCAGAAACATCTGAGAGGACATCTACTGACGGAGCGTATTGGACGCTAATGAAAACCATAGACTTGAGAGGTGAGCAGGAAGCCTCCAACCGGCTTCTCTTCCTGTCAGCGTGGTTATTTCTTAGGTGTAGCTCCCTCAATCCGGTTTCTCAATTGAAATTCTGCATAGGAAGTAACAAGATGCACTGATCGAGTACATTACTCTGGCATATTCATAGCATTGCTTTTTAGGAAACTGCGTAACGCAAGAGGGTGGCAAGACCTCTTGAGAAAATTTCCCAGCTTCCTTTCATGAAACTGATCCCAATGAATTGGCATCAACTGTGGAAATTTTATTAGAACTTTATTAATAGGCACGCACCATTGGACTTATTGGGAAGTACATGTGGTAAGCAACCGAAACAGCTTAACACGAAAGTACTCTAACGGAAGAACATCGAAGAATTCAAATATACTTAGCGGCCTTTTCACTCATAGTATACATTTCAGAAAGCTCGAAGGATCACAGTAGTTAGTCATGCTCCTTTGAAGCTTCGGTTAGCCCCACGCTTGTACGCAACGTCCCTCATCCCTTTGGAAGGAGCCAATTTTGGAAGCTGCTTGAGTTTTGGAAGGGCTCGCGCAGAATGCAAATCAGTAAGGATTCTTTTGAAGGCACAGTGTATTGCGTGTTACTACAGCTACATCCCAATTTATTGCCCCACATTTACTGTGGATCCGTTGCCGCGGTGTAGCGCGTGTAATCTTGTTTCTATTGAGGATTTGGGTTGGCTAGCTACACAAAAATGATTTTTTTCTTCAGAATAGAATGAAAAAAGCTTGGAGACCTTTGTATACGGTACTCTCCACAACTACTACCTTATACTACACAGAACTTGACGATTTCAGTGGAACTGCAAGTATGAGAGAAGTCAGTCAACCATGGCCCATCTAAGAGCAAATGAGCATGAGAGAGCAATAGCTGTTTAGCTCAATAGAAACTGGTCAGCGTATTACGTCTGACAATCACGCTATGTGATCGTTGCCGGTTACAGGAGCCTTGCTTACTACTTTGATTGAAACTTCAGAGGCTGATGACCGTCACTGACCGGTGAATGGGGATAAGCCGATATGACTTCGCCTGAATTCGGCATGTGATTAATCAAATCCAGGTTTCTGAAGGTGAAAACTACCCTCGCTCAGTGACTATCGCTTCAATAAATAGCCTGTACTGTGTTACCAAACGTTAGGAGCCATTCGCTATTCCGACAAGCCAACTGCTAGTGATAGGAATCAATACTTGATGACACCAGAGCCTTGAGAGCCATTACCGGGTCGAAATGAGGCGTCTTCCGGAACTCGAGATTGTGGAGGACAGTTATTTGATTGGATATATGAGTTGGCAGAGACCACAGAGAGGACTTTGCCAGCTACATCATTACTCACTCAAAACTAGTAAGTAAGGAATGTATAGCAAAGGGTTGCATAAAAGGACTGCGGTTAAAGTGATGTCTTCAGTGGCTTGCTGCATGATGAACACAGTCTGATGCTGGGTCCGGATAAAGCACTCGCCAGCAGATAACGTTATCACCGATTTCACGTTCTAGATAAGTGCGAGTGCGCTATAATCCCTATCCACTTCGAGATGTGCGTCGAGTTTCTCCTACGGTAACAACATTTCCAATCGTCCTTATCGTGAATTAGAGTAGATCAAAGGGTCTTCCTTGGCAGAGTGATACCTATCATCACAAACTCTCATTGAGAGGTTTGATCAAGAACTCCGAACATGATGTCGCCCTGGTATCTGATTGGCCACTTCGGAATTCAGCGTGTAACCGCTTTTGAGCACGGTCGCTGCAAAACAGCTTACCCTATGTTCAGTAGGGAGTTACGACACCACCTCACTGGATTTGCTACTGCAAAAGCATGCAGTAGGAAACTCCAAGCATAGTTCTTTCGTTTGCTGGCAGGTGGAGCCATAGTCCATGTACTGCCGGTGCAGTAGTTCTCCAATACGTTTGCTTATCGCTGAACATGTTCTCTGAAAACAAACCTTCTACTTCGGAAAACTGAGGTGTAGCGAAATTCGCATTGAAAAAGTGTGGTTTGGGATCTTATCACGATCCCGCAGCACGGCGTGTGGTTTTGAAGTTCATCAGCCGAGCGAGTTGTCGCCGACGGCGGGACACCACTGCGGCCGACAGGTTTAGCCCATCCTTCGTCTGCAGTCTACCCCGGCTAGTGACGCATAGGGAAGCGAAAGAGAAGGGGATTTCTGGGTTTCTATTTTTCGGAGCTCTCGCCGTTTTATTTTGCTCTTTTTCTACTGTAATACCTCTACTTCCATACCCCATAATCTGCCAATCTACTCTTCCTCGTGTCTTTGAATTATGCTATAGCCCAACTCTGACGGTAGTATGTCCTGTGCCACTTTTAACGACGAAATGGTATGGTGACTCTGTGAAGTACAACTGACGGAACACCTCCTAGGTTGGTGCCAGCATGGATGTCGAGAAGTCGAAGTGCTAGCTGTAGACGCTTTCCTTTGTTGTTCATGGGTAGCTGGCTGCACCTTTGGAGTTGGAGTCTAATCATTTTGAACATTATGAAGCCTCGGCAAGCATAGCATGTGCTTCCACCCGCCTCTGCTGCTTCAACCGAAGCTGCTACCCTTCAATCCTTAAAAATCTCATTACCTCTCTATGACGACTTCCATGCTCGGATGTAAATTGATAACTGCTCACGGCTTCTTTGACTCCACGCTGACGCGCACTCGATAAAAGACCCCTCTTCATGCTTTCCCTTCGTAGCACAACAATAACATTCCAACTCTCTCACAATACACTCGTCAAGTTGTTCAACGAGCCGACCGTATTCCTCCTTGATGACTTCGATAACGGAATTTTCTCAAAAACCGGCGAGAAAAGTGAAGTGATCCCAGTTTATAACCAGTCTGAGGATTTGCTTCTTAGAATGCGCGCCTCCATTCATGCATAAAGAGGAACCGTAAGTGGAGGAGGCGATGACCAATCTCAATTTTGGAACACCACCGAATCCACCGACTTCGATCAGGCGAAATCTTCTACTGAACATGATGTGATCAGTCACCAAAACTTTCCATGCGCGGTGAGATGCCTGATTTCGAAAATATCATGCCATTCGTGTACAATGGGCTTTGGCAAGAGCACGGATTCGCTCATTTCAGATTTAGCTCGTCATCGCTACCAAAGCTGCAAATTCTTGTAAAGCACAAGGGTTGCAGTAAGTCAGCCATTCTCAATCTTTGCAAAAAAAAATCGTCGAGTGGCATTCCACTATGAAGATTTCGTCTAAATCTGAATTTATTGACACGGTGAGAGGCAACAACCTCGTGCCTTCGTACGTAATATTCCTACTCATACCACAGACACACATGGCAAACCTTAGAAGTCACACCCATGGTCTAAAACTCAAGGGCAACAGCATGTTGCAAATCAAATGTTAGGTCGTAATTCGGGCGGAAGTAGGGGTAGGGAATACATAAGTGTATTCACCCATTTCCATTATTTCCTAAAACAGTTACTACCTCTCCTGCACTGCTCGATGTGGTTTTTGTAGGACGCAAACGTGGCGCAAGTGAACCTTTTAACAGATTCGGATGAGTTGAAGTAAGAAGTAAGAAAATCGGACGATACAATGTCCCTAGCTGCTATTGTAGATAAATATGAAATTTGTCCGGGATCACAACTCTAACCGCACTCGTCTCCATCTAGCATACCAAGTAGGAGCCAAGTACTTGGCGCATCGTCCCAATCCAACGTAGACCCCTAGACCATTTCCTCTAACCATAAATAACTAAATGGACTAAGAGGCAGCACGAATGCAAAGTGGAAGCAGCACGAACTCGAAAAACAGGCGGTAGTGGCCTCTAAACATTTCTACAAGTGGAAGATACAGTCTTCATCAAAAGAAGAACCAGAAGACCTGAAGATGATGCCGTGCGAATAACTGCAGTCATCGAGTGCTCTTTTGTCGAGGAAGTAAGAGACCGCAAGAAGGAACTCCTACAATAAGTGCGTTCCACGACGGTTCCTGGAATATTCTCAGCTACGGCTAAATCATTTGCAGCATAATGTATAGGCTTATGATAATTTAGAGCAGTAGATGAGCTAACGTTGGCGTTCAAAAAAAAAAAGAAAACTTCTGTCATGTATATATGGCGCCCTTCAAGGTAAGAGAGTCTTTGCAGCAACGCAAAAACGCCCACAGAGATCTCACGGAACAAGCACGCCTTCTACGCGGTGTCGCGCATGTCCGCCAAACAGCACAGATCCGCCTAACTCCCACCAGTTCGAGTGTTGCGCGGAGCGCAGAAACCATGCTGCGCTCACAAAAAAAGCACGTGCAATACTGACCCCATTTTGCTGGTTTTCGGCCATTTCGCTCCGTTTTTTCTCTGCTGTAGCACTACTAGGCAGTTCAAGCAATTCCTTTTCAATGGTCCACTCAATTATGACACAAATGCTGCCAGATTATTGTCTTACGTTGCGGTAGCTGTCAAGTGTCTTACCACGGTTAAAATCATAGATGAGTATTCAATATTTCATAATATTAGGTTGGACGGGAAGTTCTGGGACACTTTTTGTTTTTTCCTGTAGAAACCTGTAAAGCTTCGGGAGCATTTGGTAGTGGGGGGTATATGAAGCGTCTGAAAAGGGCTTCTGAATAGCACATTCATATTCTCTACGGCTTCAACTAGCAGTGAATTTACGGCAATTTCGCGAAAGGTGCGAAATTCACGAACACCGCCTCGGTTCCTCAGCATGCGAGGCCACTAACAAAATTAACCAGTCGATGGACCCAGGTACTGTCTCTCATATGGCGGCAGCCCGATGGCTCGATCGGCTCAAATTGGAACAGGAAAATATTCAAAAAATTGCATTGAGAAAAAAACTTTTTTTTTTTGAAAATTTTCAAAAAAATAGGAAACTGTTACCATCCAACACGACAGCCACTGCCGATCTCTACTGCAGGCAATTGGACACCGGAGCGCCAAAACTTACCGGAAAAATGGACCAAGACCTCTTCCTCCACGATAACGCTCACCCACATGTGGCAAAGTTGGCGTGTCAAAGGATCCAGGACCTCGGCTGGACGACGCTTCCCCACCCACCATATTCCCCGGACATGTCCCCAACTGACTACCACCTATTCCGGTCGTTGAGCCACTTCCTTGACGGGCGACAGTTCAAAGATGACGACGATCTCAAGAGCGGGCTCCAGAACTTCTTTGACCAGAAGTCTCCCGAATTCTACCGGAAGGGTATCTACGATCTTCCTGAGCGTTGGCAGTACATTGTAGATCACGATGGTGCATACTTTGGTGACTGAAGTTACATGTGAGTAAAATTAAAATAAATTGAATTTTTCTCACAAGGTGTCCCAGAACTTCCCGTCCAACCTAATACTTCGGTGTGCGTCACACTGTCGCCATCCATTCCACATTAAAGAGGCACTCATCTGTGTATTTGGACTGCAAAAAAGTTTTTGGGAATCAATCGATGTTCAGACTGATCGTTTTACTCTTCGGACGAGTTTTTATCCATAAAAACTGCGTGTAAACAGGTTTGTCGGGTTGTTTCGAGAACCTTCTCCGCAATAGTGCAAGCATGAAGTAGCACGTACAGCTAGACTTGATACTTGTTACTGCATGAAGCCTTACTGTAAAGTTGATGGAATCATTGGATTTTGTTTTTGATATCAAATAAAGCTGCTTGCTACTCTCAGTAGTCAGTCAAAAATGTAGCAAACCCTTCAAAAGACTGATCATCCAAAAACCCTATTCTTATGCCTTTCAACCTGCACAAATCAAACTTATTATGTACTTTAACGTCCAGAAGTAATGCAAAATATGCACGCGAAATCAAAAAGGATGTTAATTGTCCGCCATCATCAAGAGATTGTCGTTAAACTCAAGAGATGGAGCCGTATTTGTCAAGTCAAGACGGGAAGAAACAATTGGTTAAGGATCGATGCTCGACGTCTAATTTTTGATTTAGGAATTTTCAGTTTCAACATCTATCGACGATTTTTTTGGTCGAAGGACAATTTTTGTGGTAGGGAAGGGGACATGCTGATTGTTTAGTTAGTACTGGACACTAGACATACAAGGAAAGTTTCTACGACAGGTTGGCTGACCATGTTTCCATCCTTAATCTGTGAAGGAGTCTCGAGCACTTTCGTTATCTTTTGGTGATGCTCAGAAATTATAGTTCTAGGCTTTTGCGCTGAACATTATTGCACCAAGAGTATCGAAAACTACTTTTGAAATAAAACTCAGTTTATTCCCCACCATGGACATAATTTACTTGAGTGCTGGCATCATTCACTTCTCCGGTAACGCTCAGAGCTAACAGTCATCCAAAAAATTTCGATCGGAATGAAGTTGGAAGCAGAAACGCTTAACGGTCCTTCACTGAATCAACATTAGCACAGCGGCAAATAGGGTCATCAAGAAGGAATGCTACTAAAAAAGTTAGATGATAACCGACAATAAATGCCTTTTCGGAGTAGATAGAAACATCAAATGTGTTCTGAGAAAACATAAAAGACTCGAATGACATGAAACAATTAGGAGCCGCGATGACGTCAGGTTACGGGAGAGCGAAGACGAATATCTGATATTCTACTACAGTACCTTGGTATGCGTCACACAGTCGTCAGTGGTCAGAAACGTGATCGACGTAACGGGTCCGCACCTTCGGAATGATTAGTGGAACAGATTAGCAGGAAGAGATGACTGCCAAGAAAACCTAATGGTGTTCCAAAAGAAGCATCAACATCGAACCTCATTGCATCCTTAACCGATTTTATGGCTCCTCCAATTTCTGTAAGTTCCCGAAAAATTAAAGGGATCTTCAGTCGGGAATGTTTGCATTCGAAGAAAACGAGGTAGCGTAGAGTAGATAGAGTAGCGTTGGCGGAAACGTAACGAGGACAGTTTAGGGGGACAAGAGATCGAGCGTTATCAGCGAAGGACGTCCGCGGCACGCATATGCGAATGGAAAACAGGTCGACATTAGGGAGAAGAATTCGCAAGAAACTCAGAGAAACATAGGCTGAGTCTAACGGGTGGCGGGGGAGGGGGGGGGGGGTTCGCGCGACATAGTCCTAAAGTGCAAAGAAACAAGTGTGGGAACAGAACATGAACACGACACGGAAAGGAGAAGCAGGCGTTCAAGAATGAGACTAAGACTCGAGTTCTCTTTTGAGGTGCAAGTCATATCATATATAACTTCAATGATCAGTCTCACATGGTCGTAAAGTGCATGCGGGAAAGGGCATTCGAGATTCCATAAATGGGTGGCACCTCTGAGATGACCACACCCTATATGATTCGTCAAGCGTTTTTAGTTCGACTGACTGTTTGCTCGGGGGTGTCTAGTGGCTGCCTGCGATATCTTTTCAGAATTGCTCCTTATTTCATTTGCAGGAACATTGAGGAGGTGGGCAAGGGACTTCTTCGCAACACTCATCTATAGCCGGTCTCAGATGGAAAACTGCAAGAAGGGTTTCAAAAAGACATGTGAAGAGGTCCATTACGTGTTCGCGAGTTTAAAGAAAACCGAACTCCTCGACCATAAATCCGCATACTCACCTACTATCTAACGAAGCCGTAATTTCACAAATGCTCAAACTTATTTAGTCATTAATGCACTTAAATTATTATGTGAATCTCAGTATCACTGCAGTACAATCCATTTCACGGGTTCATTCCCCTTCTTTCTGCCCCCATCTTGATACTTCGATTACGACTTATTCTCCCACTTCCCCATTCCCTTCTCCCTCTATCCCGTTTAGACGCCACACCCAAAGATGCCTTCGCTATCAATCAATATAAACTGCAGCGGAGAAATGATTGCAATGAGCGATATCAGCGAGGAACAGCCTCTCATCGGGGACCGTCTTACGATAAATGGGCAGACGAAGATGGGATTCAACAAAATATTTGTAAAAAATGAAAAGTAATAGGAGACTACGAGGTTGATAGAAAATTGGAGCCAGCTAGGAAGTCCATTCATTGTACTTTATCTAAGGATACGAGCAGTGATACAGAAATAAGTAAAATGAAATTTATTTTGAAAGCTATAAACTGACACAAGTACGGAGTTCCAGACTCAAGCTGTTTCATCCATTTTAGGAAGAGCCACGTACATAACTTGCCATCATTGTCAGAATCAGAGGAATATTTGAATCTACCTGTGGGATGACGTGAGGAAGTCGATGTGAGAGCAAGTTCTTTATGTCTCCGAAATCGAACTAGCACAATTGCTGGAGGAGGAGTGAACATAGAAACAAGGTCTTGGCTGATCTACACAGGCGGCCATTGATGCAAGATTTGACCATTCGACCATGCTAGTGGTAGTAGTGCTTCACGCCACTACACTTCTCCAACCCACTGATACGGTTTGAAAAGAGAATTCTCGCCAATGGATTTGAAGGCTCGAAAGAAAACGAAGGATGCAGCGGTCGTGATAATCAGCCGTGGTCTTCTGGCGTGCGCCATGGACTCAACATTGCACTGAATCATAGAGACGGTTGAATGTATACCGGACGTTTCACTAAAACGGCTGATACTTGCGAAGGCTTCCTCGTGCCAGAGATTTCTCGTGGAGTCGTTCGAGGTGAAGAAGCTCTAGCTCGGGCGAGATCCCATTAAAGAACGAAGTAGAGCTATCTCGACTGCCTCCAGTCATCGAAAAGAGATATAAGCAAGGAGCCAAGATGCAAAATCGACTTACAGGGCATTCCTCCCCGTATTTTTGAATAAAAGGAAAGCGATACAGTTCAGAGATGAATGGATAGATTTTTTACCGTCAATCCACCCCTTCTGAGATGCGCCGCATTCTAGTTCCATTCAGAATAGACAGCGAGTCTGGTACAAATTTACCGACCCCGGAGAGATGGAGGGCTTGGTTGCCCTGAGCGGATTTAGATATGGAATTTGATCCATGTACCATGAGAATGGTACATGCACCATCTGTCACTACACGACATCCGCCCAATACACATTCAGCCGTGAACAGTAGCTGAATGTGGGCCAGTCACTGATAACCCCCATGAAAGGCACGAACCTCCTTAGATATTTATTCACCCGGGCACGAGGCGTTTACTAGCCCGTTCAGACGCTTAATGCCCATTTCTCGATAACCTTGTTGTATCCACTCTCAGTTCACCACTATAGTTTTATTGACACCAATCGAATAGTGAGCACAATTATGGATGCAGTCGTGTATAAATAGTGACTAAAACAAGTATATACATTTGGAGCTCCCATGTTAAGACTCATTGGCCTGGAATGCATAGTTCGGTCCTGATATGAACATATTAGCCACAAATTCTGATATTTAAATTAAATGATAATAATGAAAGAGCACTATATAACAAAAAGCATGTCGAACTGAAAGAAACTATGGACTATTACAAAAACAAAGAGATTCCAAATAAAAAGTAGTGAGTGATATTAAAAATTACAGTGGCCCATGGGGCCAATCAACAAACATGCCTGTTTTTTTATTCTCACAGACGAATGCCAGTGAACGGGCACAGAAGAAGTGGAACCCTATACCTCCCAGGCCGATCGACCTTTTTAATGACTCCCTAACCGGATTCGCTATCCGAAGCAGGATATGGCAGATTCAGCTAAAAAACAGTACCTTGCTCATTATTCATTGAATTTTCGCTCATTGGACACAACTCCCTCCTTTTTCCAACCCCAAATGCGATTCTCCCACTTGTCGAGGATTTCTCAACCTTGCAGGACCTTACCTACTGCTCCACACTAGGAACGACTCCGCGGTGGACGATTCTTCCAGTAATTTCTCAGGAAGTTGGAAGTCGTCCTTTTCCTGCCTATATTTGATTTATATTTACCAAGTGGTGAGTGGTGGTTGCTCCTGAAATTTCTTGTCAGAGAAACCCTTAATTCCGCCCCTACCACATTCGCTGCGCAGACACTCCCACAGTGTAAAGTCTGGATCCAGTGTTTTTGAAAGTGGGATATTGGTTCACTACCACCAATTTTTTGTTCAAATAAATGTTTGGCATTCATTTACATACTTGACTAAGTGCGCCACTCAAGGTATGATAAGAGATTGTGTTTAAATAGTAGTGTAACCAAACAAAACTGGATTAAGTCACAAATAACAACAGCCCGCTGAATTTTCACATCATGGTATAGCAAGGAATATGGAGGAACTTTATCACAAAAGGGTGCTGAGCCTCCTCAACTGAGTGCAATGGTAGCCGATAGCCTGACCTGATGTAGTGTTAACTCATTGGCAAGCGTCAGATATCAGTTAAAAGGGAGCGAGGATTAAGCACCGCTTATTTGGATATTCGACCCCACCAGCATTGCACAAATGAGCTTCAAACTCCTAAGTAGCTCAAGCCACCTTTCGCGCACCTAAATGAGATCTCATAAGAAACGTCTGCTCTCGCGCAGTCAGTGTACTAGATAAGCCAGGTCATACAAGTGCTGAAAAGTTCGAAGGCAACGGAAATGACGAGATTCGTGAAGGACGGGAATGTGCAGCGAGATAGCCTAGCATCGAGCGAGAAAAACAAGGGCCGAGTATAATCGAATCTTAATGGAATTCCGTGTCAGCAATTCTTTTATTCGGATCACACTGGATGAAAAACCCTCCTGCAGTTCAAAAAATAGATGAGAGAAAAAGGAAGAGTAGATCAACAATCCACAAAACCCGATTGTTACAAAGAAATAAGTCGCCAAGAAATTTCTTGGAGGAAATGCTCAGGCCCAGAGATTTTTCAGGGGGTTTATGTTATACAGAAAGGGTGGAGATGAATGTTATAACACATTGATTCCACTTGCTATACAGCTTGTGTGTGGAAAAATACTAAGAAGGAAAGGGACTGACGATGAGGAAAGGGAACAAAACAAATGCGTTCGGCGGGATTCTTTATGGGATACGCAACTTACACTATTTTCAGTATAGTCGTAGTGTCAGAGAGCTCACTTTGTGAAGAACATCGCACTTTCCTTGATCCAAACCTATCCAGGCCAACCTAGTAGCTTACCAGCCTTCGAGGGTCCGCTCAGAATGGTAGGTTCGATAGGAAAGATAAGGGTATACGGATCCGATTGTGAGTATGAGTGGGCGTTTGAAGATCATTGCGAAAATCAGGTGGGCATTCAAATGCGTCAATGAGGCCCCTAGTTTTGTCAATTTGAGAGTAATCTCCTGCCACTACTTCAAAAAATAATAAAACTGCCATATCGCGAAGGGGCGTAGAGGTTGATGTGACACCGCTACCGATCGTCCCTGCACGTAGTTGCATCGGTGTCAGACTAGTTTGGGAGGATAAAAAAGTGGAATTGTTCATCGGCTGACTTCCCCGAATCATTGTGTGGGCCGTATCTATCTCAGATTTCACTACGATTGTGAATGGAATTATCATATTTAGTATGCGCAGCGCATCCAAGATAGTGAGTGGTCAACGTGAGAATGATGTTTCAGTGATTGAACATTCTTGAAATTTTCATGGCATAGATTTGGACGGTGACTATGCCTTTGAGAACTGTAGAGAGCTTTCAAATTTGTTATTCATACCAGTTCAAGACTTTTTCGTAGACAATTTATTATCCTGGAATGGTGAAAACGCCACGTGTGCAGCCCGGGATCCGTGCAGCAGAGATCAGCTGATGTCTCATAGAATGAAATAAATAGAAGGAAAAAGAAAAAATAAAGAATAACAAGTTTTTCATAACAGAGGTGGTGTAGTTACAAGTCTCCGGTATCAGTACCCACCCTCTTAACATTCCTTTTAACAACGCTGGATCAATGCCCACCCTTTTAACAAATCCTTTCAACCCTGGAAAATTAGAACCTACAGTCCATTTCACAGTGCTAGATAGGGCGTGGAGTGAGTGGCGAGAGTGCGAGTGAGAGGCGGAGTGAGAGAGTTTGACACACCCTCACCCAAGTCCGTGGGCCACGCCCTATCAAGCGCTCCAAAATGGACCGTACTAATTCCTCCCGAGAAGATAAAAACACTCACTAGCCGGTGCAGCCGCTGCCTCCGGCAAACCACTGTGTTGGCTGAATCGCATCAAAGTGAACTACGATTCCGAATGATAGTAGAATGCGTAGAGCACCCGTCGCACGGATCTATCAACCCACAGTGATTTATGATTTGTTTCCCAAGTATTTGATAAATGTGAGAAGGATACTAATTTTTAATAGGAAAAGGGTAAGAAAAAGATTCTGCTAAACACATAATCGATTTCCTATGCTGTCAATGCACACGTCAAGATGCCTCCCCAGGGATGATCAGGTAGGGCCTCCTGCACACGCTCTCGAGCTCGGATTAATAGCTGAAGCAAAGGAGCAAAGAATTTGGACAGGCTTTCGTTCAGAAGTGATTGCAGAGGACAGCCGAAAAAGCATTCATATACCACGATCAAAAAGATGCACTTGTCAAAGGCACGTTTCTCTCTGCAGTCGTATCCTTCACGAGACACTGAAACGAATTAAAAGCGAAAAATCTCTGCAAAGCGATACTGTAAAATATGAGATACAGTCGGAACCAGATTTCGGTACAAAGGTCATAATACGAATGAATAACGGCCCATCTATGGTAACTGGAACAAAATGAGGCCATTTAACTTTTCCTGTACAATAGACGTTCCCGATGCAATACCACCCGCATAATTCTGGAAAAGCGCACAGAGAAAATTTTTCGGTTAGGGGCTGATTATCTGGTCACATTCCGCCAAACAAGCCAACGCGTTCTGTGATTTCTTGGTAGACACAAGGAAAAACTGTGTGGAAATTGATTGTAGGAGTGTGGGACTGACAGAGTGGGGTGTATAGTCATGACAACGCTAAACAGCCTGCAATGGAGATTACTAGATGTGGCTGGGTCCGATGTAAAGCGGAAGTGCTTTAATTGTGATGAAAAGTCCTCCAAAACGAAGTTGTACATAAATTGTTCACACATAGCAGTGCAAAGAAATATCGAGGTTGGAGAGAGTATACCTTTGAATTCCTACTTCTGAATTCGGCTGGTCTAGAACTTTCCACCCTTGATGCGAACGTTTTTGAGAGTCAATGTGGGTCGTGGGATTCACAAATTCACGCTTTTGTGCCAGCTCCACACGCTGCCACGACTTCTTTCGCGGCGGGTGAAACAACTTCCATGTACAAAAGGGTTATTTGGTGCGAAGTGGTCACACACCTAGAACTGTCCCCCCCCCCCATCTTCCCCAGGCTTAGATTAAAACATCCTCGAGACTACGTTAGTCGTACTTTTACGTGATTATGATCAGTCGTGCGGATACGCTACTATTGAGTCATAAAACATGAAGCTGCCTCACTCCCCCGACTTACATCGACCTGTCCTTTCTATTAGCATTTTAAAGACACAGGGGCGGATAAAGATAAAGTAAGAATTAAGATAGCATGTTTTCTAAAATCAATTTTTCCACTTTAGAAGAGGTGATGTGCAGCGGAGCCCGCACCGAAAAACCGGCTTTGGTCTTATCACAATCCCGCAGCACAGCGGGTGGTTCTGCAATTCAGCAACAGGGGGATGGGCGAGGGCGTGTCAACCTTCGCGGCCTGCTGATTTAGCCTCCCCGCCGTCTGCGGTCTATCCCCGGCTAGTGATGCAGAGAGGCGCGAGAGAGAAGGGGTGCGCGGGTTCCTAATTTCCCGGTTTTTTTTTTGCCGATTTATTTCGTTATTTCTCTACTGTTACACTGCTGAGTTGCTGAGTCCACGTACTTTCATATTCCACATCTGTCATATTTACATCTTCCGGTGTCTTCAAAAAAATAAAGGGTTAATTTTTGGCGTTAGTGAATCCCTTTTTGAAATGCGCAGCGCATTCTAGTTCCATTCAAAATTAAGGTGGTGGGTGAATTCGAATTAGCCCATACAATAACTCGCGGGAACCAGCCAATGTACGAGTTGGTGCTTTTATCCTCTCATACGAGTCTGGTACCATTTCACCAACCCTTCAAAAACTATTGAAAACTTTTTCCTTTGGTAGTTAATGCCACATTCTACCAATACGGGTCTCCGAATTCTACCAATATAATTTTTATTACTTTGGTTGTTTATTGATACGTCGCTACGCATGAGTTCCATGCTCATCATAATGGCCGGAGCGGATAGCGCCAGAGCGGCGGCCAAAACGGTAAAGCATAAGCGCAACTGCGTAAAGCCGGCCCCTCGACGCTTCGTCGTCAAGTCGAAATGCTCATCCCCTCTACCTTTTTCGGACGTGTGCTGACCACTTGACATATACCAATCAATACAACTCGCCACCTACAAGTATTGATTGACCTTTGGGTGATTGAAGTGAAGTGATTGCTGAGCTCATCATCTGACGGTGTTGCTAAAAGAAAATAAGAATTCTAAAAAAATTGTGCTATGCTTTATAGCATTGTGAGAAAGGGGGACAGTGTCGCAATTGTCACTAATAAATATGCTTTTCAGCATCGTGGAAAAGAAAGACCCCCAACATTTTACACGGAATTTTCGTCAATAATTTACAAAAACCTCCTTCGTTTTTCTATTTTAACAACTTTTGATGTAGAGAAACTTTCACGAATGGTAATGCAGTGATATGCAATGATAGGTGATAATAAACGAGTGAGAGATAATTCAGTGTAAGTAGTGATAAATGATGGCATTAATATCGATGAAAACTTGTAGATGACAAATATGTATGCTGATCTCAAAGAGAAAGGCAAGTTTGTGAGATTGCAAATGTCATTCTTCTTAGTTCCCACTGACAGTAGCAACTGAGTTCAAGTTTTTGCAATTCTTGCGTTGTGTTTGCCCAAGTAAGTTTTTGAACTCGCAACCGAGGTGGTTAATCACTTATTTGACTAACCTTTCGATCTTTTCACACTCATCGAAGCCTCAAAGCGCACTTCATACTGTTATACCATGACTCATAGGGTACAGCTTAGTAACGAGGGAAATCAGCATGTGAATACGATCGCCATCAAACGCTTCATCACGCCAAACTATCTTCCAAAGAAAAATATGCAGCGGTTTCTTGTAATATTTGGCGGCTTAAGGTACGATATACAGACAGACCGAGAGACAGATGGACAGGCAGGCAGACAAACAGACGGACAGATAGACAGAGATGCAGACAGACAATCAAACAGATATACCACATTTCTTATTCATGTTTAGCATGGATAAGGCCTCCTCCCAGCAAGCTCATTGCTGATCAGTTAATGACGTATTCCATTTTTCTCTAGGTTTATGCTTATTCAGAATTCATTTAAAAGTTTTCGATATGAGTACCAAACATTACACCGCACGCACCGTTCGGCGTGGGATGAATTCTGCTTAATTCGTAGCTTTCTTGTTTCTTCTTAAATGGCCCACCAATCTCCAAATTCATCTGACCACTTCGATTAATTTTCAAAATTAATTTAGAAACAGATGCATGGAACCTGGCAGAATGACTACCACTTAGAAGATGCTCCTTTGAAGTTTGGGTAACACAACACACGGGCAACATTAGAAACAGTGACGGAAAATAGCAATATCGCAGTAGTGATTAAATAAGTCGTTTGAGTTTACTGCTGGTAATTCCGATCGTAACCGAGTTACATCCGAGCAAATTGGATAAGCAAAGCTGCCGATTACATAGTCTGTCATATGCACATTGAAAGACATTACAAAGAAAGAGCCAGTTTTTCTGAAAAATTTTGCCAGAAAGGCTCTTTTATATGCATTATAATGCTTACATATTCCATCAGTGGTTCTAATTCTGAAGAAGCCGTGTGAATAGTGGAAGGCTCACCAATGAAAAATAGAAATGTGTAGGAAAGGAGACCATGATAAAATTCCACAACACTTGGATGTTTGTGATCACTTCGTCCTGTGGAACAACACTATGCTTTCAAAGAAAAAAATCATGATGAACTCCAGAAATGAAACAGTGTTTTCCAAATAATTCCTAAATTGTCCCAGAGGAGCTTCGATTCGAGAATGGGAGCTGGTTTAACACTACACATCTACAAAAGATGCAGTAACTAAAAATGGTATGGTGGTATGTGGTAACACTGTGAGATGCGAGGTGCATACACACCTACACCGTAGTTTGATAAAGTCAAAGCAATTGGCATCTAAACCCAAGAGACCGAAACATATAATCAGCTTTAATCAACCATTCTTCAGGGTGCGCCACGTATTTCAGTTCCTTTCAGCATCGAAGAGGTTACGATTTGCTTGTGTAGTAACTTACGCGAAGGCCAACTGATGTACGTACATTATAATGCTTACATATTCCATCAGTGGTTCTAATTCTGAAGAAGCCGTATGAATAGTGGAAGGCTCACCAATGAAAAATAGAAATGTGTAGGAAAGGAGGCCATGATAAAATTCCACAACACTTGGATGTTTGTGATCACTTCGTCCTGTGGATGGAAGGCTTGATTGCCTCGACAAGCACTGATCCAGAATTTCTTACCGGACAACTCTAGCTAGAACAGCGCCACTCTACATTACACCGTTTGCCCCTACTGTCTTTCGTCTCGAGTGATCTTGTTTTTGTCATCCCAAGAAGACTTTATCTAGGACCGAGGAAGTCGTTGACTGCACCATGCCCACCGGGAGGTGCAGCATTCGAAGAGCAGGCTTGAGTGCTTGTGATCTCACACTGACGACATTGAGACGAGCGTGCCATGTACTTCCACTCCTGTGTGGCAAACCTATCGGGTCAAAGCAATTACCAACATCCAACAGTGTACTGGAAGAACGGATAAATCAAAGTTGATATAACCGTTGCCCCTTGCATGTTGGAAAGCGTCCAGAGGCTCCTAAACCATGAATCTTCCCTACTTTTTCAAAATACCATTCCTCAGCTGTACAGTCAGTCTTTGGATTTTTAGCAGTAGCAGATTTGCAAGCCCCTTCCTAAGATCATCGGCCAGTAATCAGTGAGAATCAAAGAACAAAGCCAATGTGCTGAATAGTAGCACAATAAGGGTTGCTCTCAGGACATAAACACTTTATTAGATTTCCACTGCTTTTTTATCACTTTATTCAAATGAAATGATAAAAACGGAGAAATGAAGCAACCTTCTTCCAAAATTAAATTTTGAATGAAGGCACATTTATGGTGGAATGATTCCTGATCCTGTTAAACGAAGTGGTTCAGGAAAATTCAAAAAAATATTATGATACAGATCAAGGCAATCCTGCGATTAGTTTTATACCTATAAAATGCAAGAAAATCAATAAATATTGTTTTATGATAAGAGAAAGATCTTGTCAGTGTTCGTGACCGGGCGATGGGTGGGTGGGAAGAGTTTAGGAGAAAAGCCTTGCGATGGTGACCGTCGGACGACGATGATGACGACGCGGCAATATTGACAGTGCGACTAACCGCCAACACTTGTAGGGGATGCTTGAGGTCGAACGATCGAGGTACTCGCGCGAATCGCCCTCGATCCGCTTCTCATAACATTCCCATGGGCAGATGGGAACTCCTCCGAGAGCTCGAAGGTGTCCCCTCACCACTGGCTGCTGATGGTGCATTGAATTTTTTGAGGGAGAGGTTGAAAGATTACGAAGGGTAGAAAATTCAATGCGAAAATGAAGGGACATTTTGATTTCCAGCACATTGCACCGTATTGTATCAAATACACGGAACAGCAGAGGGGCATCAACTGCTTTTTTCTAACAATGCAGTTTCCATTTAGAGGTAGGGAGATATGAATTTTCGCCCAATTTCAGGGAGAGCAGTTCCGATTCTGGAGGGCTACCTCCGAAGTGATGCACCCTTTTGTTGCGCAAATTAACTGCCTTACTTTCCCAAAGCCTCTTTCTATTGAGTCAGAGAACGAATCCCCCTCACTGCTCGAGGTGACTGTTTCGGCCTATTTTGTTTGCTAGTATTTGCTTTCTATTGTATTTGTTGCTTATATCAATAGAAACATTTTTGTACTTGTATTTACTGGAACCGGAACGCGGTTGCGTGCATCAAAAATATATGTTTGCCGTGGTATAAGGTGTGTTAAGTGACTACGCTTCTACGCTAGTTGTGTAATTGCGCTTCAACATTGTCCCGGAACGCGGCTGCGGCTGTATAAGAAATAAATGTTTGCCGTAGTATAAGGTGTGTTGAGTGCACTACACTTCTGCATTAGTTGGTAATTGCGCTTCTTTGCGCTTATACAAGGTCCCCTTTTTCGCATAAATCCAAAAAAAGTTCAACAACGAAAATGTTCGACGCATCACTCATTCGACTACACTCGGAATCCTATAGTGTTTGAATGTTTTTTTACTAAATGATGAATATCGTGATCCGCACGCAAATTTTTCATGCTTGAAATAAAAACCTTTAGCATGATGGCGCTTTGTTCTCTGGGTTATGTTGCTCCTTGGTGCTATTTTAGTACTTCATACTTCATGTACCAGTTGTGCATGCAATAAATAAATAAAAAAAGGAGTTGGAAAAAAGGAGAAGGAAGGCGCTGAACACTTCAAAATACTAAATGCAGGAGTGAACATTGAAATGCCATCATTTCATACAGCATTTTCCAATGCTTTTCTTTAGCCGTTCCGGAAAAACACTGTGACCCAGCTATTATCTCCATCGCGATGCCAAAAAACAAATTCACACGGATCGAGCAATTATGCACACATGTCATTCACATCGTATCATTTCCAGATGGATACGCGTGTATCCAACAGCTACAGAGGACGCTTGCTGAGTGACCAGCTCAATTTCCCGCCTAGATTAGCTCACACGTCTCCAGAGCGAATTGTCTGCGGCTTCAAAATTCAATACGAAAAGCATGCGGGGTCATTTTATGAAACACCATTTATATATGGTAGTAATCATAGGCATCTGTCGGTAAACAAACAGCTGACATGTGTATCTCAAGACAAAATAATAACAAAAACTATCGAGTAACTCGGAGCGATAGCCTTCTGCATGGGTACACGCCTCCAGGAAGAATCAAACCGCATCGTCCAATTTGGGTATGATCTAGGCGCCTCATGATTTGTTCTTCGTTGCCTTCAGTGCTTGTCTTCGGGCAAGTTCGTGAACAGCCTTCGCCCCAAACCAGGTCTACGTGGATAAGGAGGAGGGGGAAGGGATAAAATTTAACGAAGGTCAAAATAAAAGCGAACCAACAAAATAAGGCACGATACAGAGAAGAGAGAGCGCTCCGGAAGATGAGAAATTTCCTGAACCTAATAATAAGAATGAAAGCTCAGGATGTGAGTGCAACAATTCTACCCCTCATATGCGCAGAGCGCCGTTGGCAGATCTGAGTAATCCATTTGCACAGCTTTGGATTTATTTATTCACTAATAAATAATTATTCATAGAGTTTGATTTATCGATCATCGATTTTGAAGAAGGGACAGACGTGAAAAGCACAGAAAGCTGCTGAAAAGCCAGAGAAGTTTACGAAGGAAATAATTCAGAAAACCGGTCATGCGAGTCTTGTTGCCATAAATATGCCCAATCCTCTATACACATCAGAAAGACAGGAATTACAAGACACCGATTCATAGCATTTCTTCATGCCTTGAACAGCCTACTATTTCTGAATCGAGGATTTCCGACATGAATGAGAGGTGAAGAGTGTCAGAGCATGAGGTCAGAATTCCCTACACTATGACAACATCAAATCGATTGATCAGTAAACAATTAGTTGACCACTGAAAAGTCAACAGCAGGTGGTTTTAATGAAACAATCAAGAGGGTCACGAGAGAGTCAGAAAAGAGTGAAAACCGAAGAGAATTCTTGAAAATAAAACTGAAATCAAAAATCCACGGTGAGGATTAGGTGAGACAATTCAAGAGAATTGACCCCATGACTTTTCGAGTAAATCCTCGCATAATCGAGATATCGATTAGGCTATAAAGTAGTTCGATCTTTCGCTATTTAGGACGCTTCCGGGCCTACATGCGATGATCCCCGCGGTCAAAAGGATGGATTGAGCAGGAATCGAAACGATAGCTATGTATACAACAGCATACCTTCATAAGGACTAGAAATAAAAGGCTGGAGGATCCGACTCTGACCGACCCCATCCGGGATCTGCCACGCTCTGTGCCGTCCAGAATCTTGGATATCTGTGTACGGTTCAGACAATTCAGGGACTTGCAGAGGCAACCAATGGACAAGCCAGTGTTGTCTTCTCGGACGACTTCGTTGCCAGTTAACCGACCAAAAAGGATAAAAGACACGGTTAGGTAAAGGTCTGTGCGGGTGTTTGCCCACAAATTGATTCAGGACCGTGCTATGGGAGTGGCACCCCAAGTCACTGCACCACTACACCATTCATAAGAATATGTAAGGAACCTGCGGATATCATCAAGAATAAGCCATCCCCGATTTCAACCAAGATATCAAGGGCAGCATCAGGGCATTAATCGAATTCATACCAACAGCTAATGCTTGCTAGGAGAAATTCTATGGTGAATGAGTGAAAGCGAGTTCTTGTTGCATGTCCCACCGGGTGTAGCCGTTGTAACCCCTTTTTGGTGGTGGTATTGGTATAGTAGCGGATGGAAGACTGCAAAGGAGCATTAAGAAGGTGGTCGGCGAGCCGAAAAGTTGTAACAAGGTTACACGTGGAATAGCAAATCAGTGAAAATATGGTCAAACTGCGACTGCAAAAAGGAGAAATGTTGTCGTCATTGGAAGGGAGAGGAGAAGAGAAAAGATACAGCAGACAACGAATACGGTGAAATACGTGAGCAGGATAGGTGGCCGAAAACGGAATTTCTGGGGAAAGGGAACGCGCAAAGTGCGATTCACTCGGATCATCACTCATGCACCCCACATTCCTAACGTTCCACAAGAAGATGGGGAAAACGCTAGAATTCTCTCGGGTCCAGAACGCAGTGAATGACACTGGGGAGAAAGCACGACAGGTTAACCACCAACTAACCTCGAAAGATCACGCAGCGACACTGCGCCCACTCAAAGGAGGAATGTTACTCGTTTATTTACTATACAATAAACCATTTCTGACCGGAACTTAACCGTACAGTCTCCCTTCCCCAGCACCCCGGTTTCGGAACCAAAACTGTAGCATTGCGAACGATGACCTGCTCTGAGACGCTTTCCCCTGCCATTCAATATTTGACTAGCGCGCCCATACACAAGAGAAAGCACTTCTAAGAGACAGAAATTTGCTTTCGTCAACGGCTACGACGGAGCTGGCGATAACTCGGACGGGCCAGTAAAGAAACTCGTCCGTGCGAAAACGATTCGATTCACGTAACGATGGCTGCTAGGCTGTCGTTTCGTGCTCGTCATCATCATCCGCCGTCATCGTGTCGTCGAAGCTGGTCCGGGAGGAACAAGACGATAATCGGGTGCGGTGTCCGGGAGGGTAGCGGACTGGCGACAAGGCGGCGGGTGGCGATGGACGGTGGCTTAGCCATTTAGACACAGAAAAAACACAGCGATAGTCGTGTCTGTGAACGATGGGGAAAATATCAGAACATATGGGAAATTCGTGGAAACTGGCATAAAAACAACAAAAAAAAAACAAGCAAGTAAATATAAATAAATGTCAGGTGAAATGCTCTCTTTGGGACAATAATAATCTCTTTTATTCCATGTCTACGAGCTTGCGATCAATTTAAAAAAAGGAGTGTTTAGAGTTCTCTGGGAACAGATCAACCGCTACATAAAAATAGGTAAAGGATTCCTCGCAATCACAGACTTTTCTAGGAATCGGTTTCAGATGCGAGCATTATAGATGCCGCCTCTTGAGCACAGACCACCCACGAAGAACAAATACCTGTGGGGAAAACATGCGTTGCTTTTGAGTCATAAAGCCAGTTTAGGCACATTTTCCAAGAAAATCAAGAATTCAGCTGGAGACTGTCTTCAGAGAGAAGTCAGAAAAATACACAACTGTGGATGGATTTTGGTAACCGGTCTTCCAACACGACTTCCGCCCCTCCCCACATATATCGAATTTAACCAGTTTTCAAGAAAATACAGCGAGGACATGAAAAAACGAATCGATCCCTGAGTGGAACCGAGTGAATATTTTTTTTACGTAACCAGTTCAACGAGTTTTGCAAGTGTGGTGAATGTGGACTTTTTTGAAAGACTTTCAAGGCAGATGACGTCAACAGGACGATTTTGACATGATGGCAAGATTAGCGATAAGCTTCAACAGCGCCTATGATGACTAAGCAGCTAGAAGGACGAACACGCTGAATCGGACAGGTACGTGACACAGGGCCTGTCGCGGGCTGCAATTGCTGGCTGATTAGCTAGCTTGGGGAAATTCGGAAAAATCAAAGGAACAACCAAATGCTGTAAAAGTACAGTAGTCTCGTGCCACGAAATGAAGAGAAAATCAATGAAGATCACAAATGGCTCACTGATGGAGCAATACTGTAGGCACTCGGCCTGGTACATTGAAACATAAACTGGAGCCTCACAGGTGGCGTAAGCAGGAATAATATTCACCAGTGGTGGCTTAAACCATCGTATGAGGGTCCTGCAGATCATCTCCCATGGATCAGACCATGTAGGTGAGGAACTCGTAGCGATCGGTGAGGATTCATGCGCACGCGTCGCGTACGGTACGCGCAGCGGTTGTGCCTTTGATGCCACCGGATCGTCTCCCCACCCCGTTAATAGAAGGTCACGACCGCGTCATACCTGTCTCCTGCGTCACCTGTATCACAGTGGTCCCTCGTTGCATGCCAAGGGTTCCTTTGCGGGAAAGGGTTGCATTTGTGACACGAGAAAAGCCTAGTGGAATAACGGATGAGCTACAACTTCGAGGAGCGCTTGCGATTTTTCTAGGGCCTTGGGCGGATAGCTCCAGCTTGACCTTATCTGCTAACTACATAAGGACAGTGGTAGATTATCTCCTCACTGCTCGTCGCCAATGTAAGGGGCTTCCCACTGCCAGGAGGGACACAAAGTTATCAGTGATAAGCACGCCTTGACGTTTCGTATGGCTTCCGGTTGGCGTTGCCCGTTGCATTCAGTCCATTAGGAGAAGGGGCATTCCCATACCACAGTTGTACCTTATCCAATACACTTTCCAAACCATCAGACGAGCCCCAAAGATGCTTCCTTTTGTGTGAGCACGAAAGAGTGAAGGGCTCGCAGCATCGCCTCATAGATTGCCCCGTGCCCTGTGTTGCTATTTAGGAATGGAGTAGTATTCAAAGATTATTTGGTCCTTATAATGTCTTATAGGGACCAGCCAAAACAGCTGTACAAATTAATTCTTACATTTCTTAACGGCTCTGGTCCCTATTAACGACATCTCTGAAATAAAAACCCTGGTTGGCATGGAGGACATGGTACACCGAGAGTCGAGGAATCCTCTACAGGAGGGGGGCTGTATTTGACCGGACTTGAGGGGGGACATACTGGCTGAGATCTGCGATAAACAGTGGAACCTCAAGTTTCAATAGCCAGATGAGAAGCGGGATCGTATTTTACAGCAAACCCGCGAGGAAATATTAAATGAACTTTTTTGCTTCAGGTAATAATACAAATACACAACAATAGAACACATTGCAACTATACAATCCGGGGTGCTATCGTGATAAGGGATGGGGGGGGGACACCTTATAAAATGTAGCACATCTAACCATGAGCATCTTGGAAGGATTTTTGAAGGTAAACATGCGTATTCAGATGTATATTTTTTCCTAGGCTTTAGAGAAGGAAAGAAGAAGTTTCTTTTCCCTCCTAGGTTTAGATAAAATATGTCCATAGCTGGGATGCCCTCCGCTTTACGATAGCACCCAATGCGGCAACAGGTATTGGTATTAAATAGGTCAAAAAAGGGGATTGTATTCGGTCTATCTGTAGAAGTCAGGTCACATTAAAGCGGCTAATTCCCTCAACACCTGGAAGTGCCCTGATAGGGAACATTTGTCCAGGATTTGATTCGCGGACCACTTTAGCAGAACTGAATCGCTTCTCTTCACGGCTTCGATAAAAAAAATGAAATGCATATATTTTAAACGAAAGTAGGTGAAGCATCCCTGTCATCTGTAAGTGAAAATCCCCTTTCATGGTTGGCATGAACTGAGAACAATGTAGTTGCAGCTTCCTCTTCCTACAATTTACTGAAAGAAAATCACATGTTGCCGAAATCCAGTTTGATGTCAAATCAGAATTAGCCCTTTGTGTACACACACAAAATTTATAGCTCTACATAAGGGGGCTCATTAGATTGGCTTCTCACTAATTATCCTGATACTGTAATCGTGCTGTGAGTTTGTCACTTTTATCACAGCCTTTTTGTCTTTTTAATCTTCCCAATTCATTCCCATGAATTCTCTTTCCATCTAGCAACAAAGATCTCATTTTCATCGTTGGAGCAATCCAAATGGACTGTTGAATAGTACCAGGTGCACCCCAGCCATATAACTCCTAGAAGCTTTCAGAAAATTTCGGAAAAAATTGTTGCAAAATATCCTACATTTTAGTTGCATTTAAGTGTGCATTTTGCCCACGCCATTTTTCTCGGAAACATAAAAATCCTATCTTCCGAGGCACTAAACGACATCAGGACATCCAGGAAGTGGAAGGATTGTTGAATTTCGATGACATAATGTGGATTCGGGGTTCGATTGATGGATCGTGCATGTGACAAGGATTTATAATTCCTATGGAGCTTTGAAATGTGACCTAAGTGGACCCATGAGGTCTCTGCCTACAAATACGAGAAGCAAAATTGCAAAAAAAAAGCGGTCCACAGTGAGGTGGGAGGGGTCAAATTCTGCTCGCGATTACTAGCCACTTAGCCTCGTCTACGACTCACTTTAAGCAAAGAACGCCATGTATTTGTAAAAAAAGGAACTGTTCCAAAAGCTGTCTTTACGGGGTAGGGTATGCTGGCTAATTTGATGACTTCTATAAGTCATTATGCTCAGAATTAGTAATTTTGACTTAGCATACATATGTGCATGCGATATGACATAGGTAAAACTACGATCTTGGTCAAAATTAATGATATGCGTGTAAGTTCTCCAGTGTCTGAAGATGTCAAAGATAGTCAATCTTAAGTACTTGCAACAGCCAACCACAATCATGTTTGAAGAGGATTGTAGATTACGGCTAGAAATTTATCACACTGCCCAAAGGACGATTTCATCCAACGCGCAGCGGTCTCTTAGCCCTGTGCAGATAGGTGATTTACCTAGGTTTCTGCTTCGATCTTCGAACTACTGATCGAGAGGAATCTCTGCATCGAGTAGTGATGTACGGACTATTTTGAAGGGGACTGGAGCGATACTTGCAAACTTTGGCGGCGGGAGGATCGTACCTTATCGAAAACTGGTAAGTTACGGGTCTGATATAGCATGACGATGTAATCTGCAAATTTCTGTGAAAAATAGTTTGGTATGAAGGGGTGAGATATAATGCGTTGAGCATAGGGTCATTCCGTTTCAAGATGGGCCTACCACGTGGCTTAGCATTTGAACGCCATCTGACCAATACGATGATTTTCGCAGCTAGATCATGTACAGAGTACGTTCTGAAGCCAAGTAAATACACATGACCGCGATTGTTGCGTCCAAAATTTCAAAAATAATTTTTTCACCACTTGCATATTTGTCATACATACGTTAACCACTCACCTAGCAGGCACTGCTGGAATGCAGAGCGACTCCCTGTGACAATCATTTTTTAACCTTGTTATAGCAACTTCCAGTCGGCTGTCTCATGCATGTAAAAGTGCATGTAAGTAGAACACATCCTCAGCTGCACAGTCCTTTTCTGCTTTTTCATTTTTAAGCTCAGAATGGTGCCAATATGATCCATGCCCCTAAAATATAATTGAAGAAATAGCCTTTATCCCCAAGGAGTCCATAAGGTTATGATTTCAAGGCTTTACTAGACCGATGTGTCATTGCAATTGAGGTATCACCCACTTGTTATGTTATCTACGTATTTCATCTTCACTCCTCTTCTGCACGCGATACAGACATCATCATTAACCTCATCACACTTTGCATTAGTTCCATTATCGTTGAGTGTTATTATAGCGCAAGCCATTGATCTACTAAAGTCACTGGTATAAAGTAGAACACTAGCAACTTTAATTTCTCTTCACATTTTTCTGCCACTTTTTTTATTAATACTTGATCAGTGAAGATACTTTATCACTTGTCTTTTGGCAGAATATCAGAAAGTGTAAGATCGAGTGAGTGCTGACGACGTCAGAAGGGAGCAGTGGAGGAAAGTATGTAGGACTGGGAAAGATGTAGGACTGGGAAAGATGTTCTCCTGAGCGAAAAGACCAGTCAAGAAGCGATAAATTGTAGCGAAACTCGCGTTGCGGAGAGCGCTCTTCGGATCCTTATCTCATCGCTCTCCACTTGATCACTAGCCGAAGGCGAAGCAACGTTTGCTCCTTGCCGTCTGCATCCACCCTCAACGGCTAGTGATGCAGGGAGAGCTAATGGGAACGAGTGATGGGAGCTAAGGTCTTACTTCGCATGTTTTCAGCCGTTTCATTGTTCTTTCTTTGCTCTTGCAGTATCTGGTGCCACGATTTCCGTATTCCACAAATGGTCGAGATTGCTTTTTGTTGTGTCGTTCAACTACGTATCATCCGTACGAAACAGGTTGTTGACGGTTTGAGCACATACGATTGCCTACTAAAAAGCAGGAATCCATGCTGCTGGTTTTCGATCCTCTTGTATGTCCCTCCATTATCTTTTGATTTAACTAAAATTTGTCTCGCATACTTGTAAAATTCCTTCCTTTAGAGCATAGAGTAAATTTGAAGGAAAAATACTCATCCAAAGGTACAGGTACTTCCTTGTTGCACAATTATCCAGAACTACAGCTCCTAGTATTTTTAGAACAGCTCATGATGTTCTTAGTACAGCACATGATGTTTTCACATACGAAACTATTAGGTTGTCCCAAAAGTCTTGTAGGATTTTTCCAAAAAAATCAGTAGCTCTTGTTCACTTCGAGGCAGGTCCAGGCGGTTCAGGAATATGGTAGAAGGCACTCCAGGCTTTCTAACAAAATATATATTGACCCACCAGATTCCGTGGAGAGAGCTACAATGCCCGTAGTCGATACCCACCCAACACGCGATGTCATCTACTACGAGTGCTCTTGCGACACCAAAGCGACGGAGCTGGCCACTCCATCAACGTTGCATTTGGCAAGGGATGTGTGAGCTACGAGACCGTGCGTCGCTGGTTCATCAGCTTCAGCAACGGCGAGATTGACAAGGAAGAAAAACTACGCTTGGGACTGTGCTGGTTCTGAGACGCGGAAGGAATGCTTCTCCGTGAGGTACTGGTACAGGGCAAGACAGTCACTGCTGCCGTATGCACCCACCAGCTCCAGCAGCTCGCCGTCGCTGTTCGAGAAAAGTGCCGGGAAGTCCGCGGTCACCCTTCTTCATGACGACGCCCGCTCCCATTTCGCGAAAAGTACCCAGGCCAAGCTACAGGAGCACGGCTGGGATGTGCTGCCCCACCCACCATACTCTCCAGACATTGCACCTTCTGACTATCACCTTACCCGTCCTCTTGAATACTTCCTGGCCAAGAGAAAATTCCTTGATTATGACTCGCTTGCGAAGGAGATCGTGACTTTTTCGACTCTCAGAACCCAGGGTTCTAGGAAGAGGGAACCAACGATCTACCCGTGGGGTGGCAGAGTGTTGTCGATAACAATGGTCAATACGCTGTTGACTAATTGTTGCTTGTTGGAAGAAAAATCTTACAAAACTTTTGGGAAAACCTAATGCTTTATCGCACTGGAGAAGCGAGTTGATATGGATATGCCACAATAGTCTACATGGTCCTTCGTTAGAACCTTGGGGAAAAGCGTCATTTGCGTGGAAAATATTATGCAGATTGTTCCAACTCACGTATGCGTCTGTCAATATTTCCCCGACCTCTCCAACCATTTTCTTTTCTTGTATTTTTCGCATCCATTCATTTAACACAACACAACCATAATCATCTACGTACAACATTGTCAACGAATAGAGTGCTTTCGCTGCCTTTTCTACAAAACTTGTCAACGAATAGAGTGCTTTCGCTGCCTTTTCTACAAAACTTTTTCTGTAAGCTCCCATCAAGAAAGACTAGATGTCACTTTTCAAATGTCCTAAATCAGCTGGTTACCTTTCGTCGAAAAAGGGAGCTATGGAACAGATCAAGTTGATTCGTTAGCGCAAGGTTGGAACTATGAAACGATTGAAGAACAAATGTCTATCCACAAGTCCTCTATTTTTTTTGATTTTCTCTGCAACCTTGGGTGGACGCTAACAAAAAGTAGGATCTGTCGTGCTTTTCTTCGATGAACAGGTAGGCGGTGACTGATTACAGTAGAATTCCATTAGAGCGGTACATCACACGGCAGAAGCTTTTAATGCACAGCTCAGTATCACCAAATAGAATGAATTTTTTCTATTATGCACTGGACTTTGTCGAAATTCTTAGCTTCTTCGGGCGGGGTCAGAGGAGGGGGAGCCTAGACGATCTTCTCATCAGCATATTGGAGAGCATCGGTAGCATGAGTGAATGTCATGAGGTTGTTAATACAGGAATAATCTTCAAAAGAAAGTGACCATTTCTAAATGTAACAGCCAAACATATGTGAGGGACCATCACCCATTGTATGGCTAACCTGGTCCTGATGGGTGCTCGCGGAACCTCGTAGAATTCCTCGAAAATTTGCTGTAACAGCCGAAACAAGCAGCGAACAAGTGGTATGGACATATTCTAAGAAGAAAACTGGACGCCTAACCATATTAAGAAGCCTCAGTCATTATTCTCCAATAATAATCAACGTTAAGTGGGTGTAGAGACAGGTGGTTTGGGTGCGCACTCCCACTCCCACGGTGCGAAGTTCAAATGCCCGCCTATGCCAACCTAGCCTTCCCTCTACCCGAGGTTATTGGTAACAGAGGACCAGATTTGAAAAATGATTGATGATCAGATTTTTACCCCTTCTAATAAAGAGCGCCTACTGCTGATTGTTCGAGGTGTAGGGGCATAAAATATCGAAGAACAAATGGCTGGAAAATTTCCATTGGAACCGAGGAAACTGCTACACAGACCGCATGACTTTCTGAACAATGCCTGTCTCGTCCTGTGCACCGTAAAGTGGCCATACGAAGCTGCAGGCCACCGTGGTTCTCTGACCTTTTGACCTTTGAGTTGATGAGAATCGACAGATAAGATAATCCTGCTCGTATTACCATCGTTACTTTAACCTTTGAACACCGAATTTTATGAGCTCAGAGCATAACGTCCTCTCTTACTGTCGCATTCCCGAACCAAGCAATATTTCTGAGCCGACATGATGCGTTCTACGACAGGGAACACAAAAAGGAAGCGTGGCCCATCCTGAAATGGAATGGTTCACGAGCGCTTCATCCCTACTCCCCACAGTGATGCTACCAGACCCTCCACTGATAATACTACGCATTGTCTTTACCTACCGACTCCAATAGAACTCGAGCAGAGCAGAGAACATGCGAACCTCTCGTTCATCCGTATTACTTGCGTCGTACATCACATGTCGGATTTTCACTCAATTAGACCGGATCAAACCTTGCGAAATATCGATCATAGCATGCTGATCCTTCGTCGGCGTGCGCGCTATAGCAAACTGCGCCATTTTGAGCGACTACGGTAGCTACCAGCCAGTCGGCAACCAGCTATAACCTTTAGTGTGAGTTGAGACTGTCTTACATTGCAATGATTCTCTGGTACTGCACCAGACTAGTGCTGTATTATTAGTATAACGAAGAGCTAAAGCTTAAAAGAAGCGCCCCGCTTGGTAAGGGTCATCCATTTTTATTCATCACTTTGAGTTGATCAGAAATCAACGAATTCATAATGATTCTGCTCGTCTCACTCTACTTACAGTCGCGTTTTTGAGCCAAACAACATTTTCTAGCAGACTATGGTGCATTCTGTGATTCGGAACAGAAGTAGTAAGCGGGGGCATCCCGAAATGGAAAGGTCCGCTAGCGCTCCGTCTCTATTCCCACATGCTCTTGGGCTGTTATCACAGCTTTTTAAGCTCTTGGGCCCGTAGCGCTTCTCTCTTTTTCCTCTTTTTCGCCTTTCTGCTATGGCAAAGCCTAATGACCAGACGTACTGTACTGTGACGGACCACTGAACCACTTACAGTACTTGCACGCCAACCAACGTTTCCTCAGCTTCGATAACGATAATTTCACCTCAAAATTGTATGTGAAATTGAGGTTGTATAATTAGACATTGGCTAGCGCTGTGAACTCAGCCAGCCGGCTCGGATTTATCAACATCAGTGATCATAATATTCTCATTTATCGGTTTAAGCAATAAAGGCGAATTTCTCTACAGCATTACTATCAATACTCGATTTATTTTAGAGTTTTTTTTATCAGAACTCTTGTGCTACAATATAATTTCCTAGATAATCTTTTTTCACAAAGTCGAGTTTCGTTGGAGTTTATGCTGCCAGTTTGCGAAGCACAGATGACTGAGATACCAGTAAGCTTAGCGAACCGTCGGCACATTGTAGGGCAGAAATTACGGTGCCTTGTCTTAAGATTTCATCATGTAAACCATAGATGTACGGTCTTCCGCTTTGGTTCGGTCTAGCGGCTTACGGTAATATCACCGCTTTTAATTTTTCTCCTCGTCCGAAGCCCTGAGGTGCTCTCCCGTGCTAACACTCGCTCTAAGATGATTTTGTCAGTTATTGTCATGGAAAGAAGTGTTGTAGTATGCAGTCGACATGTCGCATCGCACGTCGGCGCGCATGAAATCGTATGAAGGTAGGGATGCGACAGTTAGTCTTTTCAAAGGAAATATATTCACTGCGAAGGAGTAGAAGAACCCAAGTGGGCAGTATGAGGCTGTTTTTGGAAATCTGTATTCAAATCGATTCAAAGACACCGTTAGCACTAATGAAGGAAGTAGGAACTAGGAAGACATGTGCTCTGTTAATGAAATGGCCGGTTTATAGAGATGATCTTCAGAGAGAACCGCGCCGACAATCACGAATTGATATTTTACACCTCGTTAGCCTCGTTTGAATGCTTTTCTGCCGTACGAATTCCAGTGGCCGAATAGCTGCAAAGGGCGGGTGATGGCTGCACTCCTTTTCCGCCTCACACCTTCAGTGATGCAAAGGGCGCAAAAGCATATCACAACTGCTGGAGGAAAGTCCTACTTTCTGAGTTTTTTGATCGTTCCATCTTGCTCTTTCCCTACTCTTGCACCACTTGTAATTAGCATATCTGCGTTCATATTTCCCAAAATAACCCTCAAAGGTGTCTTCCACAAGGACTTACGGGGCCATATAGGCAACCATGTCTCCATGTGAGAGCGTCATCTATTGCACTATGAGACCGAGTGCACCAATCGATAGGTAAGTGATGCGACGAAGGGAAAACTTGTCTATTTTCAGTATGGAAGGGATGGCACCATTTCAATCCCTTTTCACTTTCAGTTTCACATTACTTAGTAGGTCTCGCACATATGTGTGCAAAATTGGTATCTGCTCTGAACTGGAAGCGTACTCTGCTGGATTTTTGCCACTTTTCCATTTTAATAGAAGTTCATGACGAAATTTCTAGATAAGGTCATATTGAGTACCCCAAACAATGACGCTGAGAAGTGCTATGAAATCAGCCACACATGTCATTGATACCTGTGATAATCCGGAAAGTTCACATATGCTGATTAGGCAACGAGGGAGGGAAAGGGCATCGTGACAACACGAGAGCTCGCTACCAAGTAATTTCTCGCCTGTTGTTAGCAGACGGAGTAAGATCTTTCTCGGTTGTTTCTCAAAGGCAAATTGGCAGAACATTGAACGCGTTTGAACGATGCTTGATCAGGGTAAGAATGGTGTCTCCGAAATCCAGTATTAAACATCATACTCCGCGCGGCTGCTGTGGTGTATCGGCCACTCGTAGAAACACTTTCACTATGGTTCCAGCAGGAATTTTTTACCACAGCTGGATTTAGACTGACTGATGCTGCATTATGCACATTGTGCAACAGGTAGAAAGAGCTGCTCGAGCTTATTTTTAGCGAATTTTGTTCTCCGAGTTATTATTTTTTTTTATTTATTCAATGCTACTTACTGTAATATGCAATGCGATTTCGTTACAGCCCAATCTGTTCTCGCAGTTCTGACTGTATGATCTCATCGATTGAGAAAACCTCATCTCTTGGCCTAATACATATACAATAATTAGGGAGAGAAGTTATTAAGGTGTGTTGACAAGTGAGAATGGCCTAATGTATAAGGTGCAGTGGTTTCCACGGTTCCATGATCTGCACCGCTGTACACTCTTCCTTGTTCACGCTGTACACTCTTCCTTGTTCAGTTTTCGGCAGAATCAGAGTTCACCTTACCAGTGAAGTACGCTTCATCACGCACACCTTGTACTACAGTACATTGCACTTACTGGACTTACTGTAGTACAAGGCTAAGCACATAACACGTAGTTCCTTTGGTGCGACGCCGTGACGTGTTGATGAGTCATGCACAAATGAAGCAGTGCATGTCATAAAGGGCAGAAGTAATCAACACACTAATTAGAGATAACACCCTTTTTTGGTCTTTATAACGAAATTATCAGCACTGTTAAGCGTGGGTCGTTAACTTCTGACAAGGAAGTTGCCAACGCAGGTGTCTGTGCCAAAAAAATCGTGTGTATCCTTTTCAAGGGGACAGGTAGCCAATATATGTATTCAGATTAGCTGTTTTTCCTTTTCTTCTTCCGCCAAAAGGCATGTCCCCGGACGTCCCATGTCTTGTGCGAAGTGGTCACAAAGTATGTTCATGCTAAGAGAAAAATAAAATATAAAAAATAAACATAAAAACAAATTTGAGAATATAAAACATGTTTAATAAGAAAAAACTGTTAACTGATACTGTCAAAAAATTTGAGGTCCATGGAGGCTGGGTAACAAGTCACCGAATGGACCAATTACGAAAATGCTGATTGGAGGTGCATTTATTACCACATTATGCGCCGTGGATCGATCTCAGCTCCCTACCATTTGGAGATCAGAAAGTTAGCGCCCATTTCGCATGAGAGAATATGAATGCTCGCTCCAATATCAAGATCCTTGCAGTTACTGTAGGATAGAGACACACATTTAGTTCCTAAATGAGTCTGGATGGAAGTAGAATGAGTAACGCACCCTTTGCATAGCGCTGAAAATTTCATCATTGTTTTTACCATCTGAAGGAATCGTCCACGAAAATTCCATGATTCTCATTCTTCCCAAAATCATCTTACTACAAAGCGCATCACAAAAGAATCGAGAAATTTCTTTTGTTCATATGCAACTAAACTGGGAGGGCGGCAACTTCTCTGAATTCCAACCGTGCAACCCCTAAACAGCTGCCGGTAAAGAGCAATTCAAGTTTTCGCGCTCTATTTTGATTCGACTCGCGCTCTTGGCCGTCGCCTCCTTGCTCCTGGAGCCTTCGCGGTCCCTCCATCCTAGAAGTCCCACCTCTTGGACGCCACTTCAAAAACGGGAAGGGGTGAAGTTGGCAGATTGTGGAATTATGAAATTAGAAGTGCTCAGCAGTGTAACAGTGAAGAAAGAACGAAATGAAACGGCGAAAAACCGAGAAATGGTAACTCGGAAATTCCCATTCTTTCTCGCACCCCTCTGTGTCACTAACCGCGACAGACTGCAGACGGGCGGAGGGGCTAAATCAGCCGGCCGCGAACGTTGTCCCGCCCTGCCACTAACTCGCTCGGCCGGCGAACTGCAGAAGGGCACGCTGTGCTGTGGGATCGTTATAAGACCCAGCCGTATTTTTTCGAGGCGGGTTTCGCCAAACATCACCTCTTCTGATAGTGGAAGGGGTTTTCAGAGAGCACGTCCCAGTTCTCACACTCTCCCGCCCCAAAGTATTTGATGAGCCGAATTTTTGTTTTTCGCATGAGACTGTGCATGTGGTTCGTATCAAGCAAATACAATATGAATACATGTATGGGTAACAGAAAAAAAATCTAAACTTCCGCTGACATCCCCTCAAGTATTAATGATGTGTAATAAGACATAAGTTGAGGACTCAGGCAGTTTGCTGCCGCCATGATTTATTGCAAGGATATACAGTAACGCTCAAAAGTATTCGGCCAAATGGTTTTTCACTTGGGTTTTCACTTGTAACTTTTTTGCAACTGGACCGATCTAAGAGAAATTTAAGTTCGTTATACTTGGAGACACTGTATACTTATGTCATCGCTATGCCGTCCCGCTGTGCCGCTGTCATCAAAAGTCGTGGTCTTTCTACGAGATATTAATGTTCTTTGAGGCTTGCTCGTTTTGGTCGTGTAAAGAAAGTCGTTTTTCTTGACCAAGACTTTTTCTTTTTTCGGTGGTCTTGTAGTAAATTTTTGTAAAAAACCATGCGAAGAATCAAGCGGCACTCAGGTACAAGGAAATGTTGACAATAGGTTCGGGCACCACATATTAAAATTTTGCCAAATGTGGTCGAGTAGAAAAAAAGTTATGACAAAAAGTGTTTGGACGAATACTTTTGAGCGCTACTGTATATTTGAATGGAATAGTAGAAGCAGTTGTGGCAATATCAACAAGTGACTTATTGTGGGAATCATTTGCTGATCGAGTCAATTTGTAGCCGCTGATTTCAGTTCAGTCATGATCGCAGTGCTACTACTGCTGATTGTATGGATCGCAAACGTAACAGCTCTTCAAGTAGCTTGCTATCATTGTTACGGTAACTCAACTGCCGAAGGACGGCTCTGCTCCATCGATGATCTATGTCTAGGAGAATCATGCTATTTCTGTAAGTATGTCAATATGCATTAAAAAGTAGTAGTCATGGCTCAAGCGCATTTCTAATACTGTGTCATATTTTATCAGAGAGCTAGTACGCTAATTTCAGTAATATGACACTGCTGACTGATATCATCTGCAGGGTATCGCGGAGTGATGCACTCGCGACTGACTGGCGAGCTATACGCACCGTACTGGATGGCTTCTACAGCAATGCTTTACGCCTTTTTCTATACATAATCGCTTCGGAACTATACTAGTAGAGCGCCACTATCTCGGACCATCTCGTCGCGCGCCATACGCGACCATGCGGATATTCTAACCTAATGGCACACACCCGCTCGCGATACGTTCACGGTCGGCGTGGCAGTAGCCATAGCCCAGGTCAAGCAAGTGTTGAGGAACCCTCAAAGTAGGGTCATAAAGGCAGGCGGACAAGACTTATGCCGCATCTTGTACATCAAAAAGGCGCCGTAATTTTAAGGGGGTTAACAGAATCTGTAGGTTATGGTTAGTCTATCAGATCGCACGATTGCGAGATTAGTGATTTCCATGGTCAGAATGGTGTGTTAACTTCCACAATTACATCGCATTCATGCATTTTGGGTACCATTGAAAACATTGGATGAAGGGGTCAGAAATATGACAAGCACGTTTTTTTGAACACTGATCTACTTCAGAAATCGCCGACTTTTTTAATGATTTCCTGTATTCTGTATTTGCGAAATTCTTTTCAAATCATGAGAAGCGTTCAGTACCCATTCACATGAAGGATCATTAATTTCAGCAGTGCATTCGAATGGAAAGTGGGAAGCCAGTTGTGCGAACCACACGGCCCCTCCAACTCTTGTCTGCACTACGAACAATACGTCGTCAATGTGTAGCTGTACTGCAGATCTCTGTAATCAGTTCTATAAGGCCAACGAGACTCTACACAAACACTGGGGCAGTAACTCAATTTTGTTAGTTCTTTTCTAGTACTGTCAGTAGGCTTACAGAAATTATAGAACTTCTTTCAGCAGCAATGTTTCGTTGTACCTTCCAAGTCTTCCGATTTACTGCCTCGAGTGCGGTAATGTGAGTGTCGCTGGACGTTCCCTCTCCGTACCATGTGTGGAACAACACGTATGCAGAGGAAGCTACTGCATAACTAGTATGTTTATACCATACTACATTCATTTCAAATTTTTCAATTTTTATAAACAATTAGTTATTGTGACAATTATATTTACTGGTCAATTTGAAGCATCATACTCTATATATAAACCAGGAGTTTGGTCTGTTTGTACTGTTGTCTGTCCACCCTGTTGGTTCAGTTACCCAAGTTTGAGGTACTCGACACCGACATACCCTCACAAATCAGCGAAAAAGGTCGGCTCAAGCGTGGTCTGGGTGGGGAATGGTAGGAGATGTACAGAGCGATAGACTTTGTCGATATTGATTGAATCGATCGATATTGATTGAAGATATCGGTTTTTGTGCAGAAGGCTGTAAACGGCTCAAGGTCCATACCACTGAGTGAGTGCCCTCATAGAAGTTAAAATCCTACAACATCATGCATCACCGACTGATATTGATTGAAAATATCGGTTTTTTTGCAAAAGGCTGTAAACGGCTCAAGGTCCATACCACTGAGTGAGTGCATCTGCATCACCGACTGATATTGATTGAAAATATCGGTTTTTTTGCAAAAGGCTGTATACGGCTCATGGACCATACCACTGAGTGAGTGCCCTCATAGAAGTTAAAGTCCTACAACATCATGCATCACCGATCGACATTGATTGATAGTATCGATTTTTGTGCAGAAGGCTGTAAACGGCTCAAGGTCCATACCACTGAGTGAGTGCCCTCATAGAAGTTAGAATCCTACAACATCATGCATCACCGACAGATACTGATTGAAAATATGGGTTTTTGTGCAGAAGGTGTCTTTACTGCACACTACTTTACTGGACCATATCAGACTCCGCCCCCTGTAGACATTGTTGACGGGGCCTGCGCCAAAATGTTCGGTGTTTAGATGCAAAATTATATAGTTGGTTCGAAAAGAGCCCAGGTGACGGGATATTTATCTATCATAACCTATAACCAGGGGTTTGGTGTGTTTGTAATGCTGCTTTTCTGTCTGTCCACCCGCAACTCGACATATAACCTATATATAAACCAGGGGTTTGGTGTGTTTGTAATGTTGTTTGTCTGTCTGTCCACGCGTAACTCGACATAACCTCACAAATTGGCGGGAAAGTTGGCTCAAGTGTGGGTTGGGTGGGGCATGGTAAGTGATGTACAGAGAGCACATCGACTTTGTCGATATTGATTGAATCGATCGATATTGATTGAGAATATTGGTTTTTGTGCAGAAGGCCGGAAACGGTCTATTGACTATACTATTGGTTAAGTGTCCTCATAAAAATGAAATTCCACAACACCATGCATCACCGATCAGTCATACCCTATATGTAAGCCAGGGGTTTGGTGTGTTTGTTTGTGCGAATGTTTGTTTGTCTGCCCGCTCGATTCCCGGTTTACCAGTGGGGGAGGTCAGCTTAAGTCGGGGTGCGTGGGGCATGGTCCAAGATGTCAGAGCGCACATGTACAATGTGGGACTCCGCCCACAGTGGGCGGGCCAAAATTCTATAATTTGTCTCAAAATAGCCCGAATATCGGGAGATGGTGGACCAAGATAGATCATACCCTATATATAAATCAGGGTTTGGTGTGTTTGTTTGTACGGGTCTTTGTCTGCCCGCTTGGTTCTCGGTTTTGCCAGAAAGGCACATGGGAAGATCAGGTCAAGTTTAGGTTGGTTGGGGCATGGTCCAAGATTTACAGACCGCACATATGCATTGTAGGACTCCCCTACTGTGGGCGGGGCTTGCGTCAAAATGGTCGGTGTTTGGGTGTGAAATCCTATAATTCGTCTCAAATTGCTGGAACGCCAGGAAAAGCGGGTTGACTCGGGTTTGGGGGAGGGGGGTGGGGCACTTCCAGAAGGCGAGGAGCGAAGTCTAGGCTGTATTCAGTACATTGACAACAGGACCTGTTATACCCTATTTATAAACCATGAGTAGGAGTTTGGTATGTGTTTCATTTTGTTTCATTTTGTATGTCTGCCTGTCTGAAACTCACTACCGCCTGTAAAACAAACGGGGAACACGGGTCAAGTGTGGGTTAGGTAGGGCATGGTAGAAGTTTGCAGAGTGCATAACCATGTGAGACTACGCCTACTGTGGGTAGGGTTTGCGGTCAAAATGTTCGGTGTTTGGGTGCAAAAATAGTGTCTTCCCAATGAGGGACATTTCACAAATTGTTGCATATCTAGGCATCTCGGAGGGATCCTCGAGTGGTAACTTTGCACATTGGAGCGCATTTTTTGCCTAAGGCTTAGTAGAAAGACAGGATTCCTTTCTTCCTCTAGGCTTCTTTCATGGTGGGATGCACCCCCGTCTCTCTGCGACAGCGCCGAAAGTTCTATATATCGTTCCAAAAGAATCCGAACGTAGAGAAAACTTGGGTAAGGGCGAGGGATGAAGTTTGTTTTTATGTATCTAAGAAAGGCTTGCCTTCAGTAGGGGGAGCGTGCTCCAAATAGGCAGTGCTCTCCACGATTAACTTCATAACTCGGCTACAGAGCAGCCTAGGAATGCAAACCTTTCATAACCTTTCATCATGACCTATATATAGACCAGGAAATCAGTTTGTCTGTTATTTTATTTGTCTGCCCTCCAAAACTCGACATAAGTTGAGAAACAAGCGGAGGTTGGGACAGCTTTGGGTTGTATGGGTCATGGTAGTAGGGGATGTAAAGAGCGCATATGGACCTCCGTCCACTCAGGGGGGACAGGCGTTAAAATATTCGATATTTATGTGGAGAATTCTATAAGTCGTTCCAAAAGAGCCCGGACGTCGCCAAAAAGGGAAAGGAGTGAAGGTGAGTTTGTGGTGTTTGTCGCAGGTAAGAGAGATCCGCCTCCAGGAGCGGAGCATGCAATAGATGAAGTCGTGTTCACTCATGAGAAATTATACTTCCTCTACATAGCGATCTGGGGACCGGGTAAAAGCCGAGCAATGTTTAACCGTGACAAAAATATACCAAATTAAAAGGGTAGACGGAGCCTAAGCTGGGATATTGGTTGAAAATATTGGTTTTTGAGTGGAAGGCTGATAACAGCATATCAACCATACCATTGAGTGAGTGCCCAAGAAGTTGAACCTGTAGCCTCAACCCATCATACCCTATATATAAAGCAGGAGTTTGGTGTGTTTGTACTGTTGTGTGTCTGTCCACTCGCTTTTTGGCTCTACCAGAAAAACAAGTGGGGGAGGTCAGGTCAAGTTTGGGTTGGGTGGGGCACTCACTCGATGGTACGGTTGACAAGCCGTTTTTAGCTTTCCGCTCAAAATGGTCCAAGATGTGCAGAGCGCACACGGACTCCGCACACAGTAGGCGGGGCGTGCCCTGCACTGTGCTCGGATCAGTGCTAAAAAAGCTGTAGTTCGTCTCAAAATTGCCCGGACATCGGGAGAAGGTGGACCAAGATGAGATCCGGCTATATGTAGCAGTTGAGGGAAACTCACCTTCAATGGGCGGAGCGTGCTCCAAGTGGGCGGTGCTAACGACAAATGTTCATAACCCGGCTTCAGAGCAGTGTAGAGACTGAATTAAAACCGATGGAGGTCAGCGAGATCGGAGCTGTGTTCAGCATATCTGAAGTGAGTGGCGACCCGCCCACAGTGGGCGGAGGAAGCAGTCGAAATCGTATTCACTCATGAAACATAATTCCTCCCTAGAGCGATCTAGGAACCGGCTAAAAACCGAAGCAATATGCAACAGCTCAAGTAGCATAAATAACGCCAAATGATCACGTTAGGCGAAGCATTCGCTACGGTGTCGATTGAAAATATTAGTGTTTGTGCCGAAGGCTGGAAAGGCTTATGGACCATAGTATTTAAGAGCCCTCATAAAAGTTGAAATACTGCAACATCATGCATCACCGATCGATATTGATTGAAAATATTGGTTTTTGTGCAGGAGGTGTCTTTACTGCACACTACTTTACTGGACCATGTCAGACTCCGCCCACTGTGGACAATGTGGACGGGGCCTGCGTTAAAATGTTCGGTGTTTAGATGCGAAATTCTATCGTTCCAGGAGAGTGCAGAAGTCGGGATAAGGTGGGCCAAAATGAGTTAAGGGTGTATGTAGCATATGAAGAATCATAACCTATATATACACCACGAGTTTGGTGTGTCTGTCATGTTGTCTGCTGTGCACCCGAAACCAGAACTACCTGGAGTACAAGCGGAGAAGTCAGGTCAGTTTATGCCTGGGTGGGTCTTGCTAAGAGATGAACAGGTAGCATATGGATCATGTCAGACTCCCCCACAGTGGGCGTGGCATGTGTTGAAATGTTCAGTGTTCAGATGCAAAATTCTATAAATCCTTCCAAAAATGCCCAGAAGTCGGGACAAGATAGGCCAAAATGAGTTAAAGGTGTATGTAGCAGATGAAAAATATTCGCCTTCAGTTGGCGGAGTACGCTCCACGTAGATGTACTACGAGCGTTTATAAGTTGCGTCAGAAGCAGCCCAGAGACTGCGAAAAGATCGATGGAGATCAGTGATGTCTAGGTGGTGTTGCACGTTATTGAGGTAGGTGGAGGCCCGCCTACAATGGGCGGAGCGTGCAGTCAACAATATCGTGCCCCTCATAAAAAATATAACACCGCTCCAGAGCGGTTTAGAGTGCCGAAAAAGCTGAAGTAATTCGAAGCTGCCAAGGTGACAAAAATAATGGCAACTGATCACGTAGACGGGGCGTCATCAGCATATTGGTTGAAATATCGGTTTTTGTGCGAAAGGCTGGGAACGGCTTATGCGCCATACCACTGAGAGAACCCTCATAGAAGACGAAATAGTGGAATATGACCAGCGAGCCAAGCAAATAGGTGCCGCTGTTGCAGAACTTTAATGAAGTCCTATTGGTCGACATCGATCGAAATCATAGATCTCTAAGCAAAGAGCTGAAAATAGGTAATGGGATCCCAATGAATGATCACAGTCGCAGGAGTTGAAAAACTGCAGCATCATGTGCCATCGGTCGTAATTGTCCGTTTTCGTACGAAGGGCGGGGCAGTGTGATGGACACCACCAGTGGATGTACACAATCCAGAGAGGCTTACATTCTATAGAGCTTATTGCATGCATGTCGATACCTACTGTATTGCTATGATAAGCCTTTGTAGTGAAGGCTGTTAATGGACTACTCCTCAGCATAAATGTAAAATCTATTGATTGCCGCCGAACCACATTGCTGTGAAATTTCTTTTGCATCATTTTGCCCGCAGCCCGTTTCGCACCGGTACCCCATAACGCGATGTAGATCGCGAAGCTCACCTGGTATAAGTAAATTGAAGGTAGCTGGAAAGGTAATTTAGGCATCAGAAAAAGGAGAAAGTGTTGTCTTTAGAATAAGCAAGTATCCAAGGAAAAAGTAAGTGCTGCATTCGCGGTAAGTAGCGCCTTGCGAGCCCCTCGATAAGAACCCACCAAAATTGACAGACTTTTTGTGTACAGACATCTCCTAAAAGCGACCGCGTCACCTAAGATGCTATGAACCCACTGCGGATTTGTGTGGGCGCTGACGACATATTCCTTATGAGAATCAGCAGTAGGATAAGGGCCATTTCCCCGGCTTAAGCCATTTCAGCTAGTTTTTTTAGGTGCTGCTGCAGTTGGAGGAGGAGGGTGGGCACAACATATGCAGAACTTGCGCCCACTTTCTGATCGTTTGTTCACTTTCAACATCATGTTATGTTTAGCCATAGCTTACTCGTTTTGAAAACGAGAAACTATTCCGCATCATGAGAAAACAGTAACTAACCTTAACATCCATCATGCATATTTAGCTAGTGAAGGGAGTATTCATTTAGAAAGCTCAGGCATATCCAGGAGCAGGAAGATGTGATCCACTGGCTAAGAATCGGTCTTTTGTTCGAGCGTAGCTTGGCTGGCGCCAAACTTCTTTGGGCTTTACGTTTGATGTTAAATACGCAAAGCCGGGTGTATGGTATATTATAGGAAATCACACCGCCACGCAGTACGTGCGACGATCGCACACAAGTTGTCCAATTCCGATTGCGGCAGCGCATTTGCGCCAGAACTACAGTGTTATTGTTACGTAATCTGTTTTTTTTTTTTTTTGATTGCGAATATAAGGGAAATAGAGAATAAAGTGAAAGTAGGCTGGAAAGACTGGAATACGAAATCTTTCACGTTTTCAATTATCCTATGAACTAACACATCATATCTTTTCTATTTCGAAAATAATCACACATATACGTCCTGATCAAATTTCTCGCATTTTTAGAAAGAGGCCTCAATCCGCACTCGTACTGCGGCTCCTCCTGGGATGGTCCCAGCGAAGTTAGTTCCATTTTCTTTTTTTAATGTTCTTATACGTGATATTGCTTTTTGACACTAATGGTTTTCCACATCACGCTCTGGAAGCTGTTGAATGCCAAGTAGAAAATCAAATGATGGAAGCTGCACAGATGGGAAATGGACGACTCAAGGGAAGGATACCACAAATAGGTATTTCAAACCCTATCGGTCCGACTCAGAAGACCTGGAAAGAAACAGCTGAGATAATCGTGAGATGCGCAAAGGAAACGCTGGGAGAACTTGGGGTTAGAAAAGACGAAGTGGCGTTGTTCTGGAATGAGGAGGTTCAGAGGATAATGAAACAGAACAAGGAAGGCTACAAGCGTTGACAGAAAACGAAGAGCTCGGAAGACCGTGATACTTCAAAAGTTGCAAAAGACCAACTAAGGCAGCTATAGCCGAGTTAAAGAATACGGAAATGGGTGCCGTGTACTAAAGGTTGGCTGGCAAAAAGGTAGAAACGTTGATTTTCAGGCTGGAAAAAGCCAGGCATCGAGTCACTCAAGACATTGGGATGTTAAAAGCCATAGAGCAGCGGGGGTACCATTCTGAGGAAAACAGCTAAGGTCAAAAGGAAATGGCGGGAGTACTTCGATAGGCTTCTGAACGAAAAGTTCACTCGTTAGGAAAGCCCATCGAAAGAGATCACGGCTGGTCACGTCCCCCTTAGACAACAGAAGAGGGTCGCCTAGTACTGGGGTGAATGAAGGTTGGAAAGGCCATTGGCCCCGATGGACTACCAATAGAATATACATGAAAGGCACTTGGAGAGCACGGAATGGAGTAGCTCACACACTTTCTCTGTATGGTGTCGGCTACAAGAAAAATTCCGGAGGAAGACCAGCACCATCATTTCCACATCCTAACAGAAGGGGGACGCAGCTACCGCAGAGTAAACTTGACAGCTCATACCATGAAGCTATACGAACAGGTGATCGATTTGAGGCTAAGGGAGCCCGTTACCACCTCCCCGGTGCAGTTCGAGTTCATGCCTGAGCGGTTCACGACGGATGTCATCTTCATACTCAGACAAGTGGTAAGGAAGTACCGTGAGAAGTGTCGGTCCCACTACCTAGCGTTCCTTGACCTGGAGAAGGCCTTCGACCGCCTACCGGCCAGAAATCTAGAATGCGCTCCAAGAAAGACAGTTATCAGAACACCTAGTCGCCCCCATATAGGACATGTGCAATGAAGCTGAGACTGTCACACGTACCCCACAGCGCTGACAGCTCAGATTTCAGTCGGGGTAAACCAAGGGTCAGCTCGAGCCCGTTCTTCTCCCTGTTCACCAGGGATGGCATGGTAAATGACATCATAGAGGGACCACCGCAGGCCATCCTTTACGTTGACGATATCGCCGTGATAGCGAACACCAGAGAAGAACTTCTGGCGAAGGTGCAGATGGCAGGCAAGGCTGGCAGAGAATGAGCTACGACCAAACACAAGAAGATTAAGTTTCTGAGCTCCGATGCTGTAAGGGGTCCATCGTGGACCGCCATGGAGGTAGCATCGGAAGGATGCAGGACTTTCAGTATCTAGGAAGTGATATAGCCCGTAAACAAGACCGTGAAGGCTCGAATGTAATGCGGCGGCTAAAATGGAGCCTCAGAAATTCTTTGCGATCGACTGTGTTCGAGGATTTTGAAGGGCAAGGTGTACCTATTGGTAGTAAGGCTGGCAATGCTCTATGGCAGTGAGTGCTAACTCTTAACATAGGATCACGAGAGACAGATTCACTTCATCGTAATGAGGATGCTCGGATGGGCATGCGGCTGGACATGGCTCGACATAATCAGAAATGAGGACGTCAGAGCGGTCATGTAGACGGCTTCGGTACGGCTGAACTTGAGAGAGCAGTGGCTACGATACAATGGGAACGTGATGAGAAGGTTTGCAGGCCATCCAGTCAGACGGGCTACAGAAGTCGAAGTACCCCGTAAGTCACCGCGAGGAGCCTCGAAAAAAGATGGCATTAAGACCGTCCTTACAGTGAGTGCCACGACGAAAGAGGCCTTGGATAAAAGAAAGTGGCGGCAACTGACAAGAATGGTGGACCCCGTGACAACGCGAGAGTAGACGCTAGGGAGAAGAAGACGATAGTCACTCCCCTAGGCTATGTCAAGTACTTACCTGCAAGTTAGAAATGCTACCTACAAAGGTGGTGATGACGGGTGGCGCGCCCTCCCATTTTCACGGTGCGGGGATCAAATCCTGCAGTCCTCAGGCCTACCAAGCCTTCCATCCCTCACGAGTTGGCACCGGACTTGGAAGATAAAAGTACTGACTTGTACATTGGCTGGAATCCGCTGGTCACTGTGTAGGAGAATGGCATTTACCTGTTACCACGATTCTGAATGGAACTAGAAGGCGTGGCGCATCCCACAGAATGGATGGATCAACGTCGAAAAACTTTATCTTTTTAACTTTCGAACATATGTCATGCAGGCACTCGAGTGACTTTTGTTCCAAGGCCTGTAACAAGTCTAGCCTTCACTAAATGTTCGGAGGCTCACCTGGATTTAGAGGCACTGGTAGGTATCATGTGAGGAAAAAGAGCTCCTTAATTGAGTCATCCAATCTAAACACACTCAATCTAACAGCTCACGGGTCTCATAAGAGCTGTGTTTTTCAATAGTTGCCACTTGCGTTAACATGAACCGCCCCTTTCGTTTACAGATCCCGGCTCCTTTCGATGTCCACGATGGTGGTCTTATTTCTCGAGTTTCTAACCGTTCTACTCTGTTTCTTCTTCATATTCGTACTATTAGGTTGTAAGGGAAGTTTTGACCGGTTTTCGCAATTCCAACTTCGGGAGATCATTACTCGGCTCAGACTGCATCTCGTCTCACAGAATAAGCACTATTCAATCCGCAACACTTTTGGCAATATCATGGGTATTTGCATTCCTCATTTTGACGAAGAGCTGATGATTTATATAGCAAAATCAAGAAAGTCGACTTCAAATCATCATTCTTTCTGAACGCGCCGCTGCTGGAGAAGCTGTCCAGATGTTTGGGAAATTGGGGCTTAGTTAGCGCTAGGTCTGGTGAATATGATGGACGAGTAAGGGCTTCAGCCTGCTGCTCCAATTACTGGAAGAGGATTTGTGGAAAATGTGCTTGCGCATAGCTCCGAGGGGTCTCGCGGCACCCATTTATTGGGTTTTCTCCATATCAAGGCTACTTGAGGTGGCCAACTAAGTTTGTTCGTTGAGGGCCAATACTTGTGGATATTCTCTGCAAGTATGGACGCTCATCGCTTTCTGCCGTTTTCATTAAAGCGATTTGATCAATTGAAAATTCGAGCAACTCGATTGATTTCTGCACTTCTGAAACCAAGGACAAAGCATTCATCCCAATGTTTCACCCCCCTCCCCCTCCCCCTGCAGCACTCACATTCGTGGTCGCCTTTGTTGGGGGAATCGGTTAAACGAGAACTCCTGAAGTGAATTCATCCAGAAAGCACCATTCTCGCAGTACTTTAAAATTTCCCTAAAAATTCGAAAACCTTGTGGCATTCCAAATAAAACATATGATCAGAAAGAGCAACTTTTTGACTAACTGAGGAGCACAATATGTGAGCTGATTCATGTTGACGCGCTCTGAGATTTGAATTTATCTTTTGAACGCGAAGGAGCGACCAGAACATTCCTTACAACCTAATAGTAGTTAGCATCTGGACTTTCACATTCAATGTTTTTTCAATCTTTTTCATTCGCCCTTAACTACCCCACCACTGCCTTCAAAGGGGCCCGATGCAGGAACTACGAAAGAGGTTCCTAGTCACTGTATAAACTCTGTAGTGAAGCAAGATTCAGAGCTAAATCCGGTCATTGTTCTGGCAACTACGTCTCATTTAAGCGATGTTTATGTGGTTTGCTCATACTACCAAGTCTCATTTAGACAGGATGCTTCAAAGATCTTGATCATGAAGAGCAATGTGTTTGTCCTCAGGCAATGTGTAATGCAGTGTTAACACCGATTCAGTTTCCCAGTGGGTATTAGTTGAAGTGAAATACACAGAGAAAACAGAAAAGCTAACGGTACATGAATTTCAGTGACATCTGGCGACAACAGCACACAACTATCAAATGGAACAGATTCTTCCTCCAATACGAATGCCAGTAAGGCGCAGATTTCTTTGGAAGTTTGCCAATAATACCATCAAATTCCAGCGAAGACCAGGAAATGCAAGAATGGAATGAAATTTTCGCCTAACGCACAAGCGGTGCTCATGGGTGAAAAGTTGGGCCAGGCGATTCGAGGCGGAATCGGCACAGGAAGTGCTGCTGCACAGGTGTGTCTTCTCATGCTTACATATGTATTGGGTCATTCCATAAGTAATGTCGTTTTTTTTCGAGCGTAAATTTTATCTATGAAATTACAAGGTTCCGCAGCATGTCATATATCATTCGAAAGAGGTCCTCCTGCTCTACAAAATGACATGTTTAGTTTTTGAGTTTGTTAGAATGGGGCCGACATTTAGGCTGGCGAAGAGGTAGGTCCAACCGACAAAAATTGACCAAACCGGCAATCAATTGAAACACTATATTTCAATTTAAGAAAATCAACCAATCATGTGTCGCGTACTTAGTCCTGACCTCTTCTACAATTTCCAATATCTAGTTGATCAAGAAGTCGGGTCGTTATTTTTCTAAAATCCTTTTTCCGAAAGCACCCACATTTATTCAAAATGAAATTTTTTCTTTCAAACTTCTTGATTAGAGTTGCTTTATGAACCACTTCAAAGGACTTTTTCTGCTCTATCGAAAACATCTTTCTAGTTTGTTTTGGCTGCGATTCAGATTGGGTTTTAATACCATGTGATAGGGGTCCAGTTGACATTTTTCTTAATTTATTTTTTCCATGAGAAACTTAAGGAATCCGGTCAGTGGTATTTTCCTGTTCCTAGGCACCACCTGTTCTTAACATTTCACCACTCCATCCCTTGATTGGTTGAAAAAATTTTCTTGCCTTTGTTCGAAGAAATTGTCTAAAATCACCGAGTTGTGGCGGAAAAACTAAATGTGGAAAAAGAGCGACGTGACTTTTCAAGCAACCGACTGGTGGAACTCACAGGAGAGGTCGGGGCTGAGTACGCAACACATGGTTGGTTAGTTTTTCCCAAGCAAAATATAGTGTTTTAATTGATTGCCGGTTTGGCCAATTTTCGTCGCTGGACCTACCTCTTCGCCGGCCTAAATGTCGGCGCTATTCTAACATACTCGAAAACTAAGTATGCCATTTTGTAGAGCAGAGAATTTTCTTCCGAATGATATATAACATGCTGCAAAAACTGTGACTTGTGGCAAAAATTTTTGCTTGAAAAAAAACGACACTACTTATGGAATGACCCAATACAAAAGGCCGAATAGCTTTTCTGTGAATCACCTCCCCCTTTCCAGGAATTTGCCGACGACGTCGACACTCACATCTGCAATTACCTGTGATGTGGCATTTTTCCAAGAGTATCATTGGCTGATCAGTGCTCTTCCTCGTAATAAATGTTATTTTTGTTTCTATGGATATGTTACCGAAGTGGGGTAGCGATCATCGGACAATCACACCGCCATTTGTGAACTGGCCCCCGATTTCGACGAGGGTCACACGTGCCTGTTAGCAGAGACGCAGGCATCTCCATTGTTCGGACAATGCGGCGGTACTCCGCAATTTGCATTCAGCTCACCTATCCACCCCAACGTCTATCCACATCTATCTCAAAGGTTTTTCGACATCTGAAATTGTGACATTCTTTATACCTTATTTTTTATTACACCTCCGATAGTCTGTGGTATGATACCATTTCACATTATCTCATTTGATAGTGCGAAGGCACTAGTAAAGCTGTCCTGGTCATGTTTCGCCAGATTTCGCTTCTTTCCGCCCTTTCCTTACTAACTTACCCAATCCAACTTGCTTTTGAATCATACGGGCAAGTCAGTATTATGAAGAATGACTTGTAATTTAGAAGAAATCGAAGATTTGACAGCTTTTCTTCATTTTTCTTATAACTGCTGTGAAACATTGAAGAGTATCTTGACCCGCTCGGACCAGCTTCCGTCAGCAGCAACACCTATGCATTACCGAATTCCTAGACAAGGCTTTTCGTGCCGAAACCACGTACCTCTAAAGGAACTGAAGTAGAAGGAATAACGGATAGATTAAAATATGACGAAAGTTTCGAAAAATCAAAAGACAAGAACTAGGCCTGAATATTCATAGCTGAGTAATGCAGGCGGCAACCGGCGGCTACAGTCCATTTCGGAGCGCCTGTAGGGCGTGGCCCACAGACTTGGATGAGCGTGTATCAAACTCTCTCACCCCCTCTCACCACACCATCACCCCTCTCACTATCGCCACGTACTCTCACTCTCACCACTCACCCAAGTCCGTAGGCCACGCCCTGCCATTCGCTCCGAAATGGACTGTACGTCTAGTACTGCTTAAAGATCCAACCATCCAGCGATGTGACAATAACGTAGTTTGGACTCGAGGTCTCAAGTGATTGATTGAAGCCCATAGATTACTTGGAAGAAATTTGGGACCTCACTCTTGTTGCACTCAAAAATTCGAGGAATCAGTTTTTTTGAAATTGTTTGTTTTGAAATTCGGGAAAATTCGAAACTTTTGTGGCTTTTATTCAATACACAATTAAATGGCGACAACAAGAGAACATCGAATACTTTGCGATTCATACATTTGCAAGCAGTAATATTTACATTTCTCCTGAATATTGCAAATGTAGAGGCACAATTTGGACGCTATTCGAATATTTGAAGAACGCGTATAACCCTTAGCTATAATATTCCCTTCCCTGGAATCGCGTAGGAATTCAGTCGAATGGAATAGTAGATTCATAAGGCCGAACTACCCACATCGCTGTTCACCGCTGTGGCTAATCACCCTGGATAAGGAACTATGCAGTGGTCATGCCTTCAAGATATCAGATTGCGCAAACATTTTCCCATTGAAACATCAAATTTCACCGAAAAATGGCAGCAATACTGAATTCACGAACAAGTATGTTTTGAGTTGTAGAAAAAGGTGAAAGTAAAAGTTCAAAGAGCTCGGAGTAGAACAATCGGTTTTTAGAATGCTTATGCATCCCAAAGCCATACAAACTATGTAGTGGGCACTCATTGGATGTAAGTTGATCTACACGTAGGCTTACGGGACCATGTATGTAGCTAGCGCACAGATTTGTTATCTTCCTACTCTAGTCTTTCATAAGTTTAGGGACACCCAAAGAAAAGAACATAGTTGGCCGAGGCGGGCATCTTATCTCACCATGTCTCTGAGTATCTGAATAAATTCGCATAATTCGTGAAGGGTCGGACACCGCACTATCTCACTCAGCTCTCTTTTTCCATGCCATTTTCTTTGCTCTCAACAACGCATGCTGGCCCCGTCTCGTTCATGCCTCGTCGTTTTTATGAGCGTGCGAAAAGGAGGCGGAGCACAATGAATCATGACCATTCATAACAACATCTTTTCACAGGCTGTAAAACAGGGAAACGACTTTTACAGCACCTTTTGAGCCGATCAAATTGGTGTTTGTGTCCTATTCTTTCAAGATACCAGTCCAGTGTAATATTAATTTACTGGCTTTGTATCCGAAGACGTAGCAAGCACGTACAGCTCTTATGTGACCCCATGCTCAAAGCCCGTCGTCTGTCTGAAGTCTACTTTCACTAGTATAAATATCCTCGCTATCGATGCAATCCATGTAATCAAAGGTAATGGGCAAGTCGGAGGTGATGGCCACAAGGGGAGCTGAGCAGAACCACGTCCATATGACTCTGAAGCATACTAGATTGCAGGAGAATTTCTCCAATTTTTAATTCATCAGATCTATCTTCTGCATCGAAATCGAAATCTACATTTTGATGATGAATTTTGTCATTCATATAAACTTCTGTCGACATATAGAGAATATTCAAAAATTGAAAATTGAAGAAGTTTAGAAATAAGATAATTTCATGGAGGAGAAGGGTGAATGGCCTTAGCCCCGTAGCCGCTATGTATGTTGAAGAGCTCTGCCCATTGGAAAGTACGTGTGGAGTGTATGAACATTATTTTGAGTTTGCGTAGCATTGCACGAGAGTCCACTCAGCTTTGTAGTTGGTCACCAGCTCTTTCGAATGACCTTATTGAGCAGCCGACTGCGATCGGTCGGTCCAAACCTCGCCCGTTCCAGCAAAAAAGTGAATAGCCAGTTTCACTCAATGCACTTTCCGTCACACCACGTACTCCGCATTGCTCAGCCTTCGCCACAATTTGTTGGTTTTCTTTGATGTGATCAAATGACATTCGCGTTCACTTTACTTCTCAGCCATGCCCTATTGGGACTCGGTAGAGTGGATATACGATCGATTCCCATATAAATAATGTTTTGACTCTATCATATTTCTATTGTCGCACAGGGGACCGAAAAGAAAACATCCTTTGAAACAGATTTTATCGATTTTATTTGAGACCCGGGCTACCACATGAGTATTTCAAAAGGATTTCTGTATTTTCGTCGGAACAAAATACAGAGTTGCGCGTTACTTATTGTGAACTTTGGGTCACGGGCTCTATTTTCATCTTTAACCTTCAGCTCACGGCTCCCAGTATTTTTTGCGCCCTAAAAGATAAAGATCTTTCTGGTAGAAGACTTCGCAATGGAAGACTCGTTCGATTACGTCAGAAAATTCAAAATGAATTTCAGGAGAAAAAAGACTCCGCTGACACTTCTTGTTAATTGTAGCAAGCAAGACCGAAGGAATTTGGATTTTTTGCCAAGCCTAGCGCTTCCCAGAAAGTATGATACACTCTGGTTGCCACAAAAAAGGAGCATTTGTCAGTAAAATGAGTGATAGTGATGGGGAACTCTTTCAATTAATTCTAAGAAGCAGCTAAAAAGAATCTAACGCTTTCTGTTATTTTCCACTTCCAGTGCCTCGCATCTTCGAATCTACTCGCGAAGTATGATATAGGGCGTACAACTTGTTGTTTAGGAAAGGGGCACGCTTTCCAAGGTGGTCGAACGACCTCCGCCGGTGACTAATTTTGCTGGCCTAGAGGGGTAAGCCTCTGCGTAGGCGTCGTCCTAGTTTGAAATAAACAGAAAACATTTACGCACGGGGAAAGTTCGTCGAAGGGTCCTCAATGACCCGCCTGATTTTAGTGGACCTGGAGGCGTCATGTGGCCGCTTGAACCTGTCAATGTTGTTTTTTGTACTACTTTATGGTACTATGATTGTCGACGATCGACAACCTTTTTCTCGTTTTTAGAGACTCAACTCAAAGACATTTCCTGGGATGAGGTGAAAGTAATGAAAAGGCGTACCTGCTCCCTGAAAACAAGTGTTCTGGCCCAAATATGTTGTTTGGCTCTTTTTAGGACACGAATCGAAATATTTAAATTCGACTCAAAAACGCATAGCTGGGAGTCTGATCACGATAGCAGCAGAGTTGCAGCAGGAATGGAATAACGTTCGCGACGGGTCGATTGGGCCGCGTTCGTACGACGGGTCGATTAGGCCGCGTTCATATTTTGCGCCGACAGGGCGTGGCTGCGTTCACAGGCAACGTGGCAGATTGGCACGGGGGAGGTGCAGAGACGATGCGGGCAACGAAACAGAGTGGCGCAGATGGAGAATCAGAGTCACGCGGCCACACCCGGCCGCCAGCACCGCAAAGTATGAAAGCGGCCTTACATAGCCCCTAGCCCCTTTAGCACGTACCCCACCAGCTAACCAGCTAGCGATGCAGATGGGCGCGTAAGGGAAACAGTGAGAAGAGGGCTTTCGGTCTCCACTTTCTTCAGTTTTTCGCCGTTTCTTTTCGTATTTCTCTACCGCTGCACTGCTGAGTACCCTAACTTTCATATTCTGTAATTATTCCGCAGTATACCAAATTTACAATTCCGATGACATACATATTATGTTTCCCTTACCGTCATGGTTGACGTTGATTTCATCTCAACATGACTGTGGAAAACAAAGTACCCGACTGCATCTTCGCTAATGGACCGAATATGATCTCCCACAGCGAATCTTCCAACCACCACGAAACCTTGGTATCCGCTCCCAGGGATTCCTTGAGTACCACTTCAACGCTCTTCAGGAAAGTAGCGCTAGTTCACTAGGTACTTCCTTTCTTGTAAGCGCTAACTCCGGTAGCTGGTGATAAAACTGATTTGTTCTTATTAGCATCTTATCACCCCGTTAACTGTCAGTTTTTCTAGAATAGAGTCGAACAATTCTGTGGTCGTTCAAACAAAACTGATTGCGAGCTGTGCTCTCTCAGAATAGAATGCTCACTGTCAGCCACCTTTTGAACTGCTACTTATCGTCGACAGGCTGATTCAACAATGACCAAACAGACATATCCAAAACGAGCAGGTACGAGCCATTCATCCATCAAGGAAAACAAACATTTCGTCCGAACTCGGCCAGGCCTCACCTTAGCCACGGAGGTCGGCCGGCGTTCGGACGATGTTTACCCACCCACATACCCCGACACATCCCTACAATGAATGCTGTTTACTTATTGATTATCGACAATGATTTCAATTTAAACGAGGGTGCAACTCATAGCACCGGCATCTGTCAAGGCATACCATAATGTTCAGCTCCGCCTAGGAAAGCCAGAGAAGCCCGCTCTGCCTATGTCCTCGGAACGTTTTGTGCCTGCTCCGCTGAGTCCATGGGAAAGGTGCGTGTGCTGGCTGGTATGGATCACTCACTCCATAGCCGCTTTTATAATCGCCTACAATGTTAGCCGTGGACAGCTTCAGCCATGGATTCGGCAATTCCTTAGCAGAAGCAGGTACGGTTCTATTCAAACGTATCACTCACCCATCAAACATGGACAGATATTCGAGTTTAAGCTATGTCAACGGCACAAAGATGGATTTGACGGATACCGAATGGGAGCACTTTCGAAAGACCATTCGCCATACGACCTTCGATTACGCACTACATAGTATGATGTGAGTACTACCAAAAATAAGAAATAGTTTTTCACAGGTATAAGTAAGCTGAAAGCACCTTTCCCTATTCGGTAGTCGACGTTGAACCCCGAATGTCCTGCGAGAGAACTCATAGAGAGCTATTCGGGAAAGTGATCGGGTCCTACACTTAAAGGCCTATCTTGCGATGATCTTAGATTGGTTATCGCGTTCATTAAGGATATCGGAAAGAAAAAAGTTAACATATTGCGGAATAATTGTGAAATATGAAAGAAGGGGTACTCAGGAATGTAGCAGTGGAGAAAGAACGAAATAAAACGGCAGAAAATCCGGTAATCGTAGCACAAAAACCTTCCTTTTTACTGCGTCTTCTTCGCCTCCTCTGCATCACTAACCGGTAGGGCAGATGCAGACGGGCGAGTACTTAGGCCAGCTTGCCGCGAACGTTGTCGGCCCTACAGGAACGCCTTACGGCGAATGCACGGCCGCGAGACTCGCAGTGCTGCGGGATCGTGAGAAGACCTCAAACCGCGTCTTTTTCCGTTCTAGTTTCGCGCACATCACCTTTTCTGAGCTAGAAAGTCCATTTTCAGAAAACATGTTTACCTACTTCCCACTTTTTCGTTACCCCCCAGGCGATGCCCTTAATGACTGTAGAGCCTCTGAGGTGCAGCCTAGTGAAAAAATCAGGGAGACTGTTTCAAACGCTTAAATTGGGGATTTCCTCGTTATATTTATTATGGAGGCTCTCGCCTGGCATGCCTAGCAAGACAACGAGCAAGAGAGACGTGTAATAGCCCAGCGAGGGGAGGAACGAGGGAGTGGCTTGTAGACCGTGTAGCTTACATATGTACTTTGTCCAAACACTGATCCAGTGCCAGTTCGAGCGCCATAGTGCTCTATGACTGTCAGAACGCAATAAGGGCTGACCGTGAATAGTTGTAAAAGGCTCCATCTCCCACCTTGTGGATTTGACTAAACCTAGTAATGACAAAGTGTACCTTCAGCTCTTGGAGCTGGCTCTAGGAGATATATTTATTGAGGCGGAATTCCAGGTTCTACTTAACAATTCGCTTAGCGAATCCGAACTGGGTAAAGCTGGCCCTCATCGGTGTGGGAAGTCTCATTCATATCCACATGACAAGGTTGGTTCGATTTTAGTCAATCCGCTTTCCAGCCGAGTTCCAGTTCAAGCGGATATCTTTCAGCCTCACATGCGTCCTGATCATAGCCGTGTTTGCTGCGATAGTGACGACATTGTCCGCAGCAACGCGGAGCATCGTCATCCCTTGGATATTATGCATATCATTCGTACTGAAAGGAAGTGAACTGGTTCCCTTCACAATGGAGGGCCATGCTTTTTACAGAGAATTTAACGTTTATCTCTATGGGGCCATAAAGGTGAGTTGTATGTGAAGTTACAGCAGAACTGCACATTTATAAAGGCGTCTTGATCTATCACACCCAGCTGCGGGCTACTCAAGCATAGAAAAGTTTCTAACACGGAGTATGGCTCAGTTCGTATTTTAGCTCGCTCAGCGTTAGAGGAGGGTGTTTTCGAGTCACAGTAGTGTACGCGAAGTATCAAGCATGATGAGGATTCGCCACGCATGATCTATGACCTTTACCCCTGCCGGATTTAGGTCAGGACTCCGACCATTATCGTGCGCGACAGTACAGTCCATATCACAGCGCCGTAGTGAAGATTTGAGAACAAACATAAAAAACAAAGCAAATAAAATAGGCAAAAATCATCCTGATTAAGTTACGATTACAGCTGAACCGTGCAGAAAGCAATTGTTTCAATTGCTTTAAAATTCACATTCACTTACTTCATCGAAAACAAGAGTTGCTGAGCAGAATAATAACAGAAACCACCACGAATTAGCAAAATACAGCCGAAATCAGATGTGGCGTACAACTATCAAGTGTGCTCTGGCCCTGCCGCGCTCGCTTCCGAGTCCGTAGCCACGCCTATGTGGCACTGTGATATGGACTTGACTCTGATGCTCCCGCTACCAATTCGCCGCGTGCCAAAAGGGCTTCGGGGATTTCCGACGATTTACACAGTTTGAGTGTTCTGACATACACACACACCTGTCCACCAATGTGCTTGCCCTCCTTTTCCTTCAAGTGACAAGAGAGCTGGAAATTCCACACCGTATACCCTTTCGGGGTTCAAGTTGACCCTATGGACGGGACCCAAAAACCCGTGTGTCTATAAGCTAGCTACACCTCGGGCTGTTCAACTCACCCCTGCAGCTTTCATGGAACAATTGACTTCTCTTCGAGATCATAGATCACTCGTTTCGTGGAATAGTCACACTTACCTGGATATTACCGCCTGGACTGCTTGAGTCATCGCGCCCATAGACAAATAGTATGTGGAACATACAATTCTGTCATTCCAAATGGAGTTTGCATACTTATGGGATTCGCCATGATCTTTCAGCTGACCCCCACAGCCCTGAATATGATGTCTCTGAATGGGATAAAGGCTCGCTGGTCGGTGTCCTAAAATGGCAAGTGGTGGATTTTGGCCGAAAAGAGAAGGGTTAGAAAGGGGTTCTATGTAATTTTAGAGGTTAATAGCTGAAACTGTTGGGATAAAGAGGCCAATGGGATAGACGGATCGTTGCACGGTTGCTATCGACCGTTTGGTGGTTCCCACATGGTAAAGTCATTCACGCTATTTATAAAAGCACTATTTATTTACCGTAGAACCGAAAAACGCAAATCCGATCGACAAAGCTTACACCTTTTGCAGATTTTGAATTTTTCGCTTTATTTGTGCAAGAACAGAGGAAAGGAATATAAGGATGTGTGGATAGATCATCTCGTCTACATGACTTACCTACCGTACTCCATGACTCTGATTGTACTCTATGAAGATTTCAACTCTCAAATGCTACGCAGACTAACTCGTGGAGCTCCAAGCTCTAATGATCTCGTGTAAGAACCTTACCTTTCGAAATCATACAAAATTAAGGTCCTCGAAAAATAGCATTCTTTTTACCTAAAAATAAAGAAAGCCTGCTATTCGCGTGCTCACCTTTCTATTTGGAAGTCCAGAGAGATACCTTTCAGCAATGTAACAATGTTGGCAAACGAAAAAAAAATTCAAAGGTTACATACGAGTTCAAAGGTTACATACGAGGTTACATACGAGTGGACCGTTCAAAACGAAAGTGGAAGCGATCGGTGATGGCGAGCAAACGGATTGTAATTGCCCAGAACCCAGAAATCAACCTCTTTCTGTATATTTGCCCGTGGACGCGTTTCCAGCACGAAACATTAGTTTGCTATCAATCAAAGCTACAGAGGTCTGTGATGTGTGACGGTCGTGATCAAGTACTTTGAACCTTTGAATTAACTGCCTTTGAACTTTGAACTATCTATGAATTTTTTCGTTTGCCAAAACTGTTACATTGCTCAAAAGTATCTCTCCGGACTTCCAAATAGCAAAGTGCATTTCAACCAGCATTTTCCCTTCTAAGAGGAACCAGTAGGCATGTGTAGTGCATTAGTATGTCGTTTCCTACATACTTTCAACCAAAAACCCCTAGCCGTCTGGTGGAATACTTAAATTTCGCTTATAACCAATATTTTTCTTTTCTCAAACATTGTCTTTATCATAGGTACTTTTCCCAAGGTGGCAGGACCCTATCCACATTTAGTGTCATAGAAACCCAGACTTCAGAACGAAATCTGCTTCACACCCAACAAACATGAATTCTTTAGAACTGCCGTATTTTTTGGTGTTCGAATTCTTTTTTGGTATTTTGTTTTCGAGTTCATCCTTCACTTCATCCACGTTCACACGTTGTTCAACTCTCCAATTGAAGTAATCCACCGATTGAACAACTATGAATGTACGCCTTTGTGTCAGTTTTTTGCTCATTTTGTCTCCGTTTATGCTCATTCTTTCTCCGTTCAGTGGCTGCCATCTCATATGTTAATGGACAACTATTTCATATGAAATATGTGGTGTTATTTGGTCTCCCGTCTCTCTTTGCTTATTTAGACGGTAAGTGTTGTTATGCAACGAGGAAAAAACCCAGAGGTAACCTCCGTAACAATTCAACTTATACCGGAATTTCACCACGCCACGATGATCACATGTGTCTGATGCTGAGGCGTTACTTTATTTGAGCGCTCTAACCTGATCTCTTGAAAACTCCAGAAGGCGCACTCTAACATGACCACATTGTTCACAATTATGGAAGTCAAACAAGGAATGGTTGCAGTGGTTTCGGTCTTCATGCGCCGCGGTGGTGTAAGAGTGATCAGCAAAATGCTCATCGAATAGAGGGGCTCCGGAATGACAGCCCCTCCTTTTCCCCTCCCCCTCCTCGCTAGAATAATAAGTGATCGCCTACAACTTTCGCTTTGATATGGGCCATACACTCGGGAACATACCCACCTTCACCACATATGCCCACAGATACTTAGAAGAAGTAAAAGGAGACGGAATTCAATTCAATCCATTTAACTAAATGAGAATAAACCCGCCCCCAGCAACTAACAGTCCTATATATGGTAGTCTACTTCCAATACCCAAACAATTTGATAAAAAAATCGTATACGTTGGGCTCTTGAAGCATTAATTTGACACACCGCAGCACATAAACGATTCTAAAAACAAATACGGCTTGTTCATTTCACAGAAATGATGAATGATTTTGCTTCTCGATTAGGCCCAAGCACCATGAAAAGCCTCACCTGCCGAATGGCCACACTTTCCCTCGATTACTGCATGGTTGGCAGGGAAATGCTTCCTCCCAGTAGAGGTGTGCTGCATCCAGCGAGCTCGTGGGCGGGGTTGATCCGGACCAAGGTCTTTTGGGGCAAGAGCAACGCTGTTCATTACATGCTCAATTTTGATCAACCAGACCACAGAGCGAATTTAGGAATGATGCCACCACCTCCACCCATTTGTATTTCTCGAGTATCGCGCTATTCACGTATGTGGCGTCATTTTGACGCCGGACTTTACCAGTTCCTTAAGAATCAGGTAAGTGTACCACCTCTTCTTCAGTAAAACGATAACACAAAGTTATTCTAGGTGTACATACCTCTGATGTTATCTACATTGCCTGATATCATGTCTATCATACGTAATCTATCGGCTTTAGTTGGTGTTTTCGGAATGGTTCTTGCCTGGCATGGCACCCAAACTCATTACGTTTGCTGGGTAAATACTTCCAGTAAGCAATATAGAACACCACCAAAGAAAGCGAAATTTCCAGGTTTCCTTATCTGCGGGGGAGCTAATAATAGAAAAAATTGGGAAGGCAATATGGAGCACTTCACAGTTTCAAGAAATACGACAAACTATTGGAGAAAAGAATACGAGACGCCTGATAGCTCTATCAATGCTAGCAACTGTAATTCCCGGTGAGATAAGACAAATTCGAAAAAAGTTCAAGACCGTGAAGAAGCGAAAATAATCGCCATTCAAAGTATTGAGTGCAAATTCAACTATTGCTATTTAGGGATTCTCGGAGTTTTCTACTTCCTGGGCGCAGAAGGAACAGGATCCGTTGTATTTAACAGACTTTTCATTGGTGGACTCACAGATGTATTCAAGGGAAATGTTACAATAAGCAGGTGAGTAACAGCAGTTAAACTACAACGAATAATCCCTCGAAGATGGTGTAAAAAAATTTTGGCAGAGTCAACCAAACACATACCTAAAGTTTTCCTATCTGAATAAAAATCTTCCCTTTATTTCAGCGCTTCTGCTGGCTTCGTGTTCATACACCTGATAGTTCTTGGATACTTCTACAACCACGTGTGTTTGGATTTCGAAACAATCAATGGAAGCATGAAGAAAAATATTTAAGCACGACAATAAATTGTAACAACAATTTATCGAGCAAAACAAAACAACACCCACAACAATGTGACGCTTATCCTCCCTTCTTCTTCGACACACCCACAGTGCGTCCCTTGCGTCCAGTGGTTTTCGTGTGTTGTCCCCGCACACGAAGACCCCAGTAGTGACGGAGACCTCTGTGCAGACGGATCTTCTTCAGACGCTCAAGGTCCTCACGAAGCTTGTTGTCTACACCAGTAGAGAGGAGCTGAAACACAACTGTTGTGAACAGGGATATGTTTGGAAAAGCATTTCAGTTGCAGATGTTTCACATGAAGAAAATTGAACAGAGCACAAATATCAGACGACGCTTCTCCCTCTTACCAACTTTGCGCGCTTTCTAGAGATCCTCCACAGGAAAGTTTACCAATAAAGAACCCCATCAACTCAGGAGAGGTCCCATAGTTACTCCTAAATATGAACAGTAGTCGATATATCCACGCCAAAATTCCCTTATTATAAGATTAGGGCAAAAACAACACCTTTATGACTGCAAAGAGCAGTCAAACAGTTTGAAACAATCTAGTTAACATTTATTCACATGGTTTCAATGAGTTTGAGTAATAACCTCTTGAATAATGAAACCGTTGCTGCCATCTGCAAAATGGCAGGTCCGCAAAACGGCCGCAACTTGTAAAAAACAAAAAATGGGGGCTAAAAATGCAGCAAAGCCTAATATCTTCCTAACTGCTTACAGTAGTTATCTTGTCTGCTGTAAGGATCTTACTCGTTATTTGGCGAAGCCGTGTGGGTGGAATACTACTGGATAATGCTGAACATTTGCAACGGATGCAGCTCACGCCGAACTCTATTTCATGCTTCACGGTCCGGCCCAGCCCTTCACTATGGGATTAAGTAAAGCCAGCAGCTTTTACGATGCTGGAGCTAGTGGAGGGGAGAAGGGGAGGGAGGGGAGGGGGCAGTGCACGGTGCTCTACAGAGAATTCATAGCGCTAGCCGAATTCTGCATGGAAACGATTATAGTAAGAAAACTTGCATCCTACTTTAGCCTGAGCCTTGAGGGAGGAGAATCCGAACAGCGAACACGAGTAAGTGATTGCTTAGTCTAGTTGAAACGAATTCTTCGTAACATACCAATGGAGGGATAATTCACTCGTTTTCACAGTTAGTTAGCCGTATCTAGCCTTAAAATGACCTTGAGAGTGCCTATAAGCAGGAAACTCCAGTACCTCCGCTTCTACGTACTGATAACAATGAACCGAGAATGTTCCCTAGCCCTTTCTTCGAGCCCCTCGAAGGAAAACAGAAGATAAAACAGCGAGTAAAGGGCGAAACAGAAAACCAACGAAAAAGGGAAAACATTAATTTGAGGAAAATACTCATTGTTCAAAGTTTCCATTTGTCAAAGTATCACTACGTGCCTACATTTCAATTTTAAAGTAACCGCTAATGGTAACGGTGGAGTGTTTTACCGATTGGAACCGCGAAGCTTATGCTACCAACACGGATAAAACTCGATAAAATGATCTGCGTCAGTAGTGACCCTTGAGACTTCAAAACTGCCACAAGGAAAAAATCTGACGCCTCTGACGAAAATCTGACGAACTAAACGGATTTGCAAGTTTACATAAGCTCAACAAACCTGTGAATATTTTCCGTCCTTAATATCCTTTTGTCTGTTGAGAAACCAGTTCGGGATTTTGTACTGGGCTGGATTCTGCATTATGGTGACAATCCTCTCGAAATCATCTTCAGAAAGTTCTCCTGCGCGTTTGGACACATCGACGTCGGCCTTACGACAACACAAAAACGCAAAACGTCGACCAACACCCTGAAAAAAGAAATAAAACATGGTGGAGTGTGCAACTGCTGACTACACCATCAATCCCAAAAGTTTCAGCTGTTACAACGCAAACAGTTCCGTAAACGCCAATGTCGAGAACACGGACACGTTTCTACTCCAATATCAAAATCATATGCTTTTTCGTCCGGTGTTTTCACGACGGTATCTTTGCGAGCTAGCAACTCATCCATTCAGATATTCAACATAAAATTGAACACGGAAAACACCAAAACTTCGCGAAGCTCTAAGTTCATAGCACACTTGCATCAACTTGTGGGCGAGCAAGATTTCAACATCACGACTGCTACAGCTGTGAACACGAGCAAGAGGTAACCATCTCGCAACAATAGCTCTTCAGTAACGAGCAAAAGTACCTGAGAGTTTTATTTAACTGGAATCATGGTCCCTTCTCTATTAACACCGAGGTACCTACCTCAAGGATGTTTGCAAATTCCCACTCTTACTTCACTTCCCTTAAAGAAAGAGAACGATTATAAGCACGGCATACGATCTACTGGCAATAAGGGCAATATTATGAAGGCAAACCAAAATAGAAACTATGCGGTATGGGGAACGGGTAAGAGCCACTTCATGCCAACACGTCTGAAGTGGATTCTACCTACTCCCGGGAAAGGAAGGGTGAATGAACCACCTCTGTTCGTGAGCCCTGCGTAAATCACTCATCAACATAGGGACTAAGTGTAAGTGTCATTATAACTGCCACGTCATATGTTGAATGCCCCACGTACTTACATGAGCTGCTGTCTTAAATGAGCAGGACTTCATCGATTTTACAGAATAGATATGAATCACATTAAGGAATGACGGAGAGTGAAAAAATACCTTGATAGCTGTGAGGGCATAGGGAACCTTGCGGTTACCGTCGATGTTCGTGTTCATAACACGATGAATGTGTTGAAACTTCTCCGGGATTATCAACGACATGACGTCGTGTCTATTACCACTGAAATAGAGCGAATTTTAACCGAAAACAATGCGAAAGTGAAACATAATATCGCTCACAAAACCAACAGCGGAAACAATTTCTTCTTGAGGCGGTGTTCACAGTTTTGGAATTTGCGGAATTGCAGAATTGCGGAATTTACAGAATTGTGGAAAGAAGATTAGGTACGTATCGATCGGGAGAATTGTGGAAATGCAGAATCGCGGAATTTGTGGAAATGAAGAACTGTGGAAAGCGTCGATACGTATATAATGCTTTTCCGCATTTCCACAATTCCGCTAATTCGGCGATTCTCCCAGGCGATAAGTATTTTCATCGTTTTCGCAATTCTGAAATTCCGCAAATTCCAAACTATGAACAAAGCCTGAATGGATGTCGTTTTACTTTGATAGACCGAAAACCTACAAAACAGTCACGCTTAACCGTAAAATGACAGCATTCAAGTAGCGTGGTTATGTCACTCGATATACACATTTTCAGTCTAGTTCTATAAGTGCATTACTACAACCGAAGGTTTTAAATAAATAATTATCATTGCTCCACTTGCGCATATTATTTCCGATTCACAATCAATCCGTGCTTGAGGTTTCTACTATCTCCTGCACTTTTCGCAATACATACTGAGTTAACCGAATTTCAGAGCGAACATTCTGGTTCATTTGAAGTCGGGGACGACGCAACTCTTCACAGACGCCGAACCTCCTTCCCTCCCTAGGCTTGGGCTAAAATTCATTTCCCCTCCTACATGAAAAAGGATCCGTCTAATTTGGCCTAAAGAAAGGAAGCGATTCAATATTTTTGTTGGAAGGTTACACGGCAACCACTCAACGTTTAACATACAAAAATGGAACATAACTCAAAACGCTACAATTACCCGCTTGTTATCATAAACCTTTCCCACGTCCTCCAGTTATTTTCCAAAATAAACATAATTTGTTCCCACAGCACCATAGAAAGAATAGCAACACGTGTCCTCAATAAAAACAAAATATCATACTAGAAACACGAAAGAGTACTCCCACTGCTTTGCCCCATCCTTAAAACACTGCAGCTTAATATATTGTTATGTGTAGAGAATAGATGGAACAATATTTTGCATATAAACAAACGTAAAACAAACAAGTTCCATAAGAAATGCTTGCGAAAATAGAAAAGAGAAACTTGTGCGATAGTTACGGTATGTTTTCCGTCCAGGACATACAGAGCAGAGTTCGGAAAATCCTTTAAAATACAGTCCGGACCTTGCAGTTCGGCCGCCCTTTAACCTATTTTTCTATTTTTTCGCCATACAAAGCTGATTTGACGTCTTTACGCTTCGCTGTGGTGCTTACTGAAACAACAAAGTGTGTCGAATATTTACTGTCAGGTACATAATTACATGGTTCTTCATGTCTGCTCGCAGTTCATCCCTCATTATCTTCTCCTTGTAGTCGATTACGGTAGCGTGTTGGCAGATTGCGTTTTACAGAGGACGCGCCGGAGTTGACGAGGGTCTCCGTCGGTAGCTAATATCACTTAGTACCACCGTTGTAGCATCACGTCGGGAAGGAAAGCCGGACAACCCTCGTCAAGATGGGAAGTAAGTCATCACGTTTTAGTTTCTGCTTGTATCTTTATGATATCTGTTTTCGCAGCTTCTGTTTCTCGCCAAAAGTTTTGGCTATTATCGCAAAATTAAATCTAGCTATGGGTAAGCTTCGTGTAATCCAGGACTCTTGCTTCATTGTGAATGTGTTGACCGTATTGACTAAGCAAAGATTCACTGTTTCAGTAAAGTTCCTTGAATTCGTGAAGCCGTTCTGCGGCTTTGTGCCAGAGGTATCAAAGCCGGAAAGGAAGATCCAGTTCCGTGAAAAAATGCTATGGACTGCAATCACACTTTTCGTATTCCTTGTCTGCTGTCAAATCCCACTTTTTGGTAAGTTTCAGGACTATGTTATTCATGTCGAAATTTCATATATGTACGGAGGAACTGTTCGAACGTAACAAAAGCATCAGAATGACCCTCATCAAATAACGGAGGTGGAATGGCAGTAGAATTAGCGTCTTAACTATCTCTGATTCTATTTCTGTTGTGGCTGAAATAGCTTAGGAATTGTGTTATAAAGATCTGCATTGAAAGCGGTAATGCTTGAATTCTTAGAGTATGCAGTGACAAAAGCTCTAACAGACCTGTAATTGTAAGTGATGATATGAGAAGCATTCAGAAGGTACCTGTCATTGAGTCGGAGAGCAATTTTCTTGGTAACTAGAAGTTCATTGCGTTGGAAGTGGCTGCATGGCGCACGATAGCTCTTCTTCTCCATTGACCCAATAAGCGTATACCTTGGTATCATCTGTTTTGTCGACGATGCTTTCCTCAGGGCAAGTGTGGAGCTATACTCCATAAGTCGAAGAACTGCGATGTATCACAGACCCTAATGTTGATTGCGTCAATGTTCACTGCAGTATCTTATCTCTCCGAAAACTGAGCAGCGTACTAACTTTTGCACTTTAAACTTTTTTTCAGGAATTATGTCCACTGATTCTGCTGATCCATTCTACTGGCTCCGAGTTATCTTGGCATCCAATCGAGGTACACTGATGGAACTGGGAATCTCCCCAATCGTCACTTCTGGTTTGATAATGCAATTGCTGGCTGGTGCGAAGATCATCGAAGTTGGAGATACCCCAAAGGATCGAGCTCTGTTCAATGGAGCACAAAAATGTGGGCAATTGTTGTTGAGTGTTATGAACTCTGTTCATTGTTGTGATTTTTCTGCACGTCATCCGTCTGCGCTACTTTTAGTGTTCGGCATGGTGATCACCGTGGGACAAGCTATTGTCTACGTGATGTCTGGTCTATACGGAGATCCTGCTGAAATCGGAGCTGGAATTTGCTTGCTCATTGTTGTGCAGCTGGTTATCGCTGGACTTATTGTTCTTCTTTTGGACGAGCTGTTGCAGGTGAGGTGTGGAGACGATTTTGTCTGTGCAAGTTTCTCAGATAAGACACTTGTGAAATTGAGTAATGCAAGGAATGCTAGTGCTTAAGGGCACACCACGCGGTAGTGGTTTACTTTGTTTGGGGCGAGCAGGTCCTTGGATATCAAACTGCATCTTTGTTGCGGATACACGGTGATATGCCTTCATGAAGGCAAACGAGGCAGACCCAGCCATCCTAATCTCACCTGGCCTGGGTCGAACAAATTTCCAACGTGGCGCTCACGTGGAGGAAAACTGAAAAAGCAAGAGCTCTCTCTCTCTTTAATGGCACACTACGCGATAATGAGATTAGTGGCTTACGTCTTGCAGATCCTCGGTTACTGCTCAGAGTGCACCTTTGCTAGGGCTGCACCGTGCATCCTTACGCTGCCGTGCCTGCTTGAACACAACCGAGCCACGCCCACCTAACCAAATCACACCTGAACCTAGATGGACAGTTTCCATTGTGAAACTGCATTCATCATCAAAATGGCTGTTTCATCAGATTATCTTCTCTTATTGCAAAGTTCCTTTTCCACGTGAGCGTCACGATGGGAATTTGTTCGTCTTAGGCGAGGTGTGATTTGATTGGATGAGCGTTGCTCGGTTGTGTTCAAGCAGGCACAACACCGTGTGGGTGGCCCGTGCAGCCGCAATAAAGGTGCGGTCTGAACAGTCATCCAAGGACCTACTTGTCCCAAGAAAATAACCCACTAGCTGATTATCGCGTGGTGTACTTTTATTAGTATAAATTCATGAAGAGTCTTCATCAGATTTTCTTCCTAGTATTCTTGTATAATAAGAGCTATCAAAGAGTGGAAAAGTTTCACCTCCTACGAATCTTGTTTTCAAAGTGATTTTCCTCTAGATGACTGGGATCTAGTATCAAGGTCATGTATAGATCGAGGAATTCTCCAGCGGGTCGTGTTTTGGGTGGAAAAGGGTCGTATTTTGAGCTTTTGTTTGGGGACACTCGACACCCACGCGTTTTCGAGGAAGTTTTGGAGCAATGACGTGATCTATAAAAAGAGGTCACCAATCGATCGTCATAGCCGCTGATATGACGGCTGGAGGTTGTTTTCTAAAAACTTCCCTCGCCATGGGATTGAATTCTACTTGCACTGGGCAAAAGGAAGCGATAGTTGGTTAAAGTGAAGTGTTTGGGTGTGTCAGTATGGTAGTCGAGGGAGTTTCGGTTTATTATCTAACATCGGTTTATAATCTAATATAACACAACTAACTCTTGATCTCTGTTAATTGTTCTATTTTGTAGAAGGGCTATGGTCTGGGATCCGGAATCTCACTTTTCATCGCTACTAACATCTGCGAGACTATCGTTTGGAAGGCCTTCTCTCCTGCAACTATGAACACAGGTCGAGGAACAGAGTTTGAGGGCGCTGTCATCGCATTGTTCCATTTGTTGGCTACTCGAACGGACAAGGTGCAGTTTTTCTATGGTAATTTTATGTGGACAGGGTTTTCATGTATAACTTTTTCAGGTTCGAGCTCTTCGCGAAGCATTCTACCGAAACAATCTACCAAATCTGATGAATTTGATGGCCACTTTCGTCGTTTTTGGTGTCGTTATCTACTTCCAGGTACCTCAGTTGTTGAGGCTTTTGTGATCTTTCCGATATTGTTATCATTTAAGGGCTTCCGTGTTGATCTCCCAATTAAATCCGCTCGGTATCGTGGACAATACAGCAGCTATCCTATCAAGCTTTTCTACACTTCCAACATCCCAATTATTCTTCAGTCCGCTCTCGTTTCTAACCTCTACGTCATATCGCAGGTTTGTTTCATTAGTTTTCCCTTCGAAACATTCATGGCTACCTCAACAATTTTGCAGATGCTCGCAGCCAAGTTCGGAGGAAATTTCCTTGTGAACCTTCTCGGAACGTGGTCGGATGCATCTGGAAGTTACCGCAGCTACCCAACTGGAGGTGAGATTGACCTAACGTTAGAAGCAGCAGAAGCGATACTTTGGCTGTCTAAAAAGTGAACAGTAATGTTCCAAGGAAACTGTACTTGCCACATGAATCGCGCTCTGTAGCTCCGCATCAAAGACCTCACTGAGTGCAGCAAATTCTCGTGAGGAGCCTAGTTGTTTCCTCAGAAGCGAGTGCGTAATTTCACTGTGTATTATCACCACGTCACCGTCCGCGTGGTTTCTAAATGATACTTAGTGATGTGGCGCACCTCAGAAAATGTTCGAATAGGAGATCAGTAGCGTGGATAGGAATCTGTATCCCAGGTTTCTCGTTGCCGCATTTTCTTCGCCGCACTATTGTATACCTCTAACCGCGTCTTTGCGGACGTAATTCATCGTTCCGCTGCAGTTGAGCGATTTGCCGTTGCAGTGAATTTAAAATTAATGAATGCGCTTTTAATGCGACTTACAGGTATCTGCTACTATCTCTCGCCTCCGGACACTCTTTCTCATGTGCTTGAAGACCCTATTCACTGCATCGTCTATATAGTTTTCATGCTTGGATCATGTGCATTCTTCTCAAAGACTTGGATTGACGTGTCTGGATCTTCTGCCAAAGACGTTGCTAAGCAGCTGAAGGAGCAACAGATGGTGATGCGTGGTCACCGAGAGAAGTCGATGATCCACGAGCTCAACCGGTACATTCCAACTGCGGCCGCATTCGGTGGCTTATGTATTGGAGCCCTCTCCGTGACTGCTGACTTTATGGGAGCGATAGGAAGTGGAACTGGTATCCTTCTCGCCGTCACGATTATCTACCAATATTTCGAGATCTTTGTCAAAGAGCAACAAGAAATGGGAGGCATGGCTGCCATGTTCTTCTAACTTGTTCATATATCTTTAATTTATTTTCTTCACGTGTTTGTTGTTGTCTATCAGATATTTGTAATAAATGACTGTGTGTCGTTCTTTATCATTTCTAGCGGCATTGTGATTGTTTGTGGTTTACAAGTGTCGCTGTCGGATAGTGTTTTAGCGCATTGTGTACCATGCAAATGAATGAAATTTATTTGATTACGTTTTATTCGAGATCAACGTTGACCCGTGCTTTATGGGCTTATACATTTCTGCGAAAAAAGCTACTCGTGAATCCGTCTCCGTATTTTGTCCGAATGACTGAATAAGCCGTAGAGGTACGGGTTGACGACTGAGTTGAACACCATGAACTCGTGTAGAAAGTAAAACTGAAATGGGAGTATTAAGTACGGTAGCGTGGAAGAAGTATCGAGAGCGTACCTTGTTGAAGCTGTTGCTGAACAACTCCTTGTCAATGAGATGGACCAGACTTAGTAGGTTATACGGCAACCAGCAGATGATGTAAGCGACAACAAGCAGGAATGAAACACGAACTGCCCTTGATCTGTAAGGAGATTGTTGTACTATTGTCACGGTTTTAGCTGGTTGATTGTGAAAGGAAGTGTGCTGGCACGCTTCAGGCGCCAAAGCTTGACTTGGTATCGGATTTGAAGGATCTGAGATTACGTGAAATTGCTGACTCAGTGAGCAATATCCTACTAGATTTCAATGAAAGCTCGCCTTTTTCTAGTTTCAGCTTGTGGAAGATTCAGAGTGAGCGATAAAAAGTAGTGATTATCATTCAAGAATGTATACTTCTGTGAAAAATTTCTGGGTGACCGTACTTTCCAGTAAGAAGCAGAGAGAGCGTCCATAGGAATTGAGCTTTCTTCCGCTCGCATACAGTCACATTGTATTTGTTCAGTACGGACCACATGCGAAGTTTTATGCAGAAAATCCGAATTAGCAGTATCACTTGGGTCCACAGTTTTCGTCCACACAGTAAAAGTGGGCGGAGCTGCGAGGGCTATGGAGCAATGCTGCAGCAGTCGCATGACCGGGGACGCCAAACGCTGGACGGAATACCTCCCCAACTACTGAAAAGTTGTTGAGTGTGAATTCAAACGGATGTCAGTCTACTTTTTCCCAAATTTTCAACTTTCGTGTTTCTGTAGAGGGTTCTCTACATAATATGCTGGTTTTGAGGGGAAATAGAATATGACATTCCCGTTCGGTCTTTCAGAAGCACTTTTACCCTGAAGTGACTGACCTTATCTTACTATGTGTGATATATGGCTGCTACATCAGCACAGGTTGCACTGCTGTCGTGTTAAGAAATAAAAATGCACGACGGGTCTTATTCCATCAAGTAACACTCAAAACAGACAGACCCAAAACATACTTCGCCCCATTGAGTGGCTTTGGTAAGTGTGTGCGTTGATACCTCTCTACCTTTTCTTCACTATTCCATTGGTTCATTTTCCGGTGCAAGTGTACCTTTCCTTCGTCGCCAAATCATAACACCAACAACTACAAAATGCTCATTTTTTGCGGTTTTTTGTAGTTTTACGTAAATGGCGAGCTCTCACTTGTAATGAAATCTGCAACTGCCGATAAACTGCACTCACCTATTTACACTGGCATGATATGATTGACTGTTGTGTACGCTGGTCCTGATGACAGCACTAGCTTCACTGGACGCGATTGACGGGCGAGTTGTCAGCGGTAACGAAGACTCGTCCGAGACCACAATCCTTGGCGGTACTGCAAATAGGCCACTGTTGAAGGTGTCTAGTTAAATGTAAAATCAGTAGAGGAAATGCTATTACCGAGGCACTTCTCGTCTTTTCCGTCCTTCATCTTCGGAAGTGTAAAGGTTTTCAATGGATTCCATTCTGGAAACTCATCGTTTATAGTATTCTTCGATGGCCGTACTCTTGCTACGTACTGTGTGCACTGGTCACGGATGGCGGCGGCAGCGGCGCGTGCTGGTGAGTTGGCGCCGCAGCAGCACCAGCAGCAGTACCCTGTGAGCGACAACATTGCTCTTTCTTCTCCGATTCGAACTAGTGTCGCGACTCACTACCTTACTACCTGAGGCCGAGGTCATACTTTGCGGTGCCGGCGGCTGGGGATGGCTGCGTATCTCTGCGTCTCCGCCTATGTCACCCTTCTCATTGCCTGCGTCGTCTCTACATCTCCCCCAAGCCACTCTCCCTCACTGCCTGTGAACGCAGGCACGCCCTGCCGGCGTGAGTATGACCGCGGCCTGATGCTTGGTAACATCTATTGCTAGATGAATGGAGCGCTGCAGCCTCAACTGACACCGACTGATAAGCATCACTAAAACAGCGTCTATACTTTGCTGATGCACTGCTAGCTACCGGTGCGAGGGTCGTCACGAGGATCAATACCAACCGTTGTAACCGACACTGCAGCCTGCCCCCGTCTGCAATCTTTGGTTGAGTGCTGGTTGTAGCCGAGGAATATCATGAGGGGACTGAGGGGGGGGGGGGGGTGTATAAACAGCGGTCGAGGAATCCCATCCGCTGCTTATCATTGGCACAGCATGTCCCACTGCGGTATCTAACGCGATACGTGTGAGTCGGGGACGCCACCCCTAGTTGAATTCTGTCATCGCTATGCGCGATATCCAGTCTTCAAGATACGCACCAGTTTTATTAATCATACGGAAACCGCTGGAAGCCAAATGGGAGCGCAAAGGTAGAAGGGTCATAGGACTCAGAAAATTTCGCTAAAACATGTCACTGGCTACAACAGAATGATGTGGAGCCCATACACCGTAGGCTGTTTTCTTCAGAATCATCACTGGTAATGGCAACTATACATTTTGAATAAACAGAGAAATCCCGTTGGCAAGCGGAAGCTTTTTTACTTTTTGTTTGGCGTGTGTTACGTGTCCCAAGGCTTCCTCATAAAAATGCATAGGGTATGAGTAGGAATAAAATTGTTTCGAGGCATTAAAAAAGCAATGAACACAGCACCATCGCTTTCGGTATGCAAATTTCCTTATAAATTATATGCAACAGAAGCGAGCATCTCTTAAAATGCTCTTGATATTCAAACAACGCCTAAAAGACGCTTTCAGGGGCTGTCATTTCATTAGTGGGCTATTGTGGGCTATTAACCGTCTTCAAAATATTCATCAGCTTGTTCCCCATCTGTAGTGACCGCAGTATGAAAGAGTTGGTACATAATAAAAATTCTCCAACCTGATGTTCTGGTGAGTACGGTGTCGACTGTTTCGCATCCGGTCTGGAGTGATCCGTTACGGTTTCCACCCCGTGAGATTGACGGACGTGAATTCACAAAGACCCATGTGAGCACAATAACATAGCAGATCTGAAAGAGAATGGGTCACATTGGCAAGATGCATCTCGGTTATTAGTGTACGTCAGGACACTCGCATTGAGCCACTTCACGCAAGGAGGCGTCCACCGCACTGCTTAGCGCACGGCCATTTGATTTGAGACTAGCAAGACATCTGGTGCGCGTGGTGACCCAACTCTAGGATCCCGACGAAGCTCCCTCAATTGTCAAGGACATAGTGTTGATGCTGCGTCTTATCATGTATTTATTACGTAAATTCTTGATCATGATTACCTATTGAGCACTTCGACGCTTGCTAAGAGGCTGGTGGCATTCTGCAGAGAACGGCTGAAAGTTAAGAGGCCCCTCATCTCTAGTCACCAACCTACCGCCCGATCTCCTTCCAGAGACCATCAAGTTGCCGCTGAATCCTAGCGCGATGGCTTACGCGTTTCAGTTTTGTCTATGCCTCTTCAGGTGGCTCACTCACAAGTGAGTAGTGTAGGCAGGACACTCGAATGGGGTCATCGCGCGTGGCAGGATTCTTGCTCATTCCGTTGTGATTTGCCTCAAGCTATGGTGGCTTGACTCTGTCAGAGGGCCTTGGACCATACGAAGCCTGCTGTTCTCCATCTGTCAGTGATCTTCCCGGTTGGGTTAATCACGGACCAGAGAGTTCATAACGTCTCGTGACCTCGCTTTTAAAGACATAGGGGTAATGCGCTAATGGAGAAATCCCTACAAGAAGTCACTCACATGGTAGTCCTGGGCCTGGGAAGGCTATCTGTGGCGAAATCCCGGTGAAAAAGCGCCCCTCCGAGCTGTAGAAACGCCGCAAAACGGCGCCACCGCTCGTCTGTTCCGCCTCTTTGATTTGTCGACACCGCCTCCCGATGACGTAATTCCCGATTGACTGGGGTGGGAGCTGCCAAGGAGATGCGGCAGCATCGAAGGTGTTGCGGCGCGCTTTCGCAGTTTTAGCTTGAAGCTCACTCCAAAAAGTAGATGCTGTCGTATTTCCAAACATTCCCTTGTGAACACGCCAATGAAAAACTAGATCAGATTACCCGCCTCTTGACGGGAAGGTCGTCCGCGCCTAGAACCAACGGTGGGAAGGGGGTACTATTTCTCGGATTTTTGACCATTTCCATCCGTTTTTTCTCCACTGTCCTGTCACTAGGCATCTCGACATTCATATGCACTACTTCTTTTACTTTTCGTCCGACTTTCCCAAATGCTGCCTTCAAACTAGAGGTATGCAAAGGTGACCATATATGGAGTGTGAAGTCTGGTTGATTAATCCCATGTTAAATGTTAATCCCATGTTATTCTCTTGAACATAAATATTTGCACTAGGTGAAGTATTTTTAAAAACATATTTGTAGTATTTGTAGGGTATATAAATTTTCTTGAAAGATTCTAATTCTTTACTAATTACTACTAACTCGGAGTGGCGTTGTTCCACTCGTACGGTGGTGGACGGGGCCTTTGAGGAAGACGATCTGGTCGAAACGTCAGGCCATTAATAAGTATTCCACCTATCAACCTCGTTGGCACAACAGAAGAAGTTTCTTGAAAGACCACCGTTGGAGAATCCATAACGGGTTTTCCCCAGTGCAACGAGCTCACGCGTGAGTCCCTAAGGTTTTCGGCGTCTGACCCGTTCTTTCCTTATGTCAGCTTACTTCTTCGCCGTAAACAAGCGTCTGTATTCCTCATTAAGGGAGGACGTTGCGGTAAAGGCCACACATCAGTGAGCATTCACGAGAATAACGGCAACAGCCCCACACTTCTTCCCTTATAATTTTTCGAATACAGTGTGATCGAACTCACCACGACTATCAGTGCTGGAATCCAGAAAATCAGTCCTATATGAGCAATTGAGTACCAAGATTCGGCATCGAATAGGCGACCTTTGAAAGAGGGGTTTTCGAGACGAGCGATTTCCCAGATCTGAACAGAGCAAATCATCAGTGGTCATTCGAACATAACTTTCTTGGAAGACGAAATAAACATAGTAAAATAAAAGGTTGCATGAGAGTAGTGATAGCCCATTTTTGCTCACTTTATTTCAAGCGCTAAATGAATTGAGAATCGGGAAGGAAAGGAAGACGCATCCTGCTGCTTCCTTTCCTGTTCACCGTTTTCATATTAGCCAACTGCACACGTTTCGTCTCCTGTCCCTATTTATCAGGCAAAGCTGCAAAAGGGAGCGATGCTCTTTTTTGTTCTCTCCTGTGTTGTCCCATCCTTGACTTTTTCCCTCTAATGCCCAACCAAGCACGACAATTGTTCCAGTTGCTCTGATCTGATCGGCTTAAAATCACCATGGGAACACCATTAAGGAAAGAGGTAGGGGTAATGTGAGTGATGAGAACACCGAAAGTGAGTCATCCAGTATAAAGCTAAAATTTCCTACGAAAGATTCCCGTTGTGAATTGAACAGCACTGTCTGTGCAGTTACATGCATCATGAGGAATAATGTGGACGTTCAGGAAACGAAACATGTATCGTAACTTTGACGGGAGCCAGGGTTTTGAAGGAATGGTGTATCCTGATATTTGCCGTGGAAAGGCACTCAATCTCCTCAACCGTCGTAGGCTGACTGTCACTCTCTCTAACCCTAACTGTGCTCCTGGCACAAGTAATTTCGTCGGGTGAGGCTACTTATGCCAGAAAATCGCTTCAGTGGCGTCGCACTCGCGGCGCCACCAGTACGACTTGCGAATCGATTGCCCTTGGGAGCTCGGCTGGGCGTGGCTGCGTCACCTCTGCGCTTCCACCCACGCCACATTGCCTCGCTTGAAGGCTGCCAGGCCCCGCCACTGGCACTAGCACCCGCCGCGCCGCTCGTCGCGGGCGGCCACACGGTTCTGTGGCGAAAGTAGCCTCACCCGATTCCGTCACGTACGGTGCACCACCGTCCACTCCCATGCGGCTTCGATCGATGAAACGATGATGGTAAACGCCTGAATACATACGCGCTACAGCAATCAACAAAAATGATATTGGTCTTTATTTGGTTTTTGGAGTAGAGGTGAGTGACAAGTGACTTGCACTCCGACTCTGCTCGTCCGAGCTATCAAAGCTTCCATCCCTCATAGGGTAGATGGACTGGTACCAAGTTCGTGTGAGAATATAAGAGCAGTGACTGTACATCGGCCGGCCCTCGCAAGTCACTGTGTGAACCTAACGGGCAACGCCAGAAACTTCAACTTTATTTGCTTTATGTGGTTTCAGATCTTTTTTTCCCACAAAACGAGTAAACTATCCCTCAAGGTCTCAAAAAGACACAAAGGCTGTTCGCTCTTATAAATAGAACAGCTATGATTGATGCTTCAGAGATCAATCATTGCCTCTCCCTTTTTTCTCTCGGCAGCTAAATTGCTGGTGCCCTTCATTTGACCTTGCTCAAAATAATTTCTTGTCAGTAGGGTGACGTCAAAAAATGAGAATGATTACGTCGCTGTTATGAGGCCTTCTTACGGGAATGCGTTGATTAATTCAATTCTTATACACTCTTCTCAAGTTCACGTGAAATAGCTCCAAGGAGAAGTTGATTAGGTTCTTCAGAGGGTACACAATATTCGGATTTTAGATTGCCTAGCGTCCTTCTATGAGAAGTCAGTGTTCACAAGTGAATTAAGAACAATTAAGCGTATGTGTTCAACAATATGACACAATTCTCAGTAAACATGACGTAATCCACTATATGAAAGCTACGTCGGCTATAAACACATCCTTCCATCATTCCTTTTGAGCAACAATTAAACGAGTCGAGTAATGGCTTGGCCTTAATCGAACTCTTTCTTGGGATGCGCCAGATATTCCATTTTGAGGAAGAATCGGTGTAGCTTTCGTTATCCTGTGAATGCCTCACTGACTGGCAGCAGTACCAGCCACTACTTTCATATCTCGAGGGAAGCCTGATAGCATATGTTTCACCCATAACAAGGATTGAGTCTGATCAGGGGAAGGTTTAAAATTCCCATGGGACTTAGGATTTTGACGTAGGTGGATCGATTCAGATCCGAATACTGATTATAATTGCGGAAACCAGGACTGTAAAACGCTTTTCTGAAACAAGTCAGAAGGGCACGCACCAGAATGACTTTTAGCAATTTTAGATAGTTGAATAGCTCGGATAGCTCGGGTGTGTACTCCTATGTCAGCATTTCGCACGACGACGAGCGGCGTACGACGCAATGTGTGCGAGCTATGCGCTTCACGGTAGTTGGGTCCTAGAACGAATACGCGGTAATGCTAGGGGCGCGATACGCAGTTGACTTGTAATCGCTTCACGACACAACAACATCGCTCCTTTGACTCGTTCGCATTGCTTCGCTTGCGACATGCCACGGTGCGAAATCCAGACATAAGGGTACACACCCGGACACCTAGATAGCGCGAGTCGGATAGTTCGCTTGTAATGCCTTATATACACATACATTTTTTGATGCCGATGGCAGACGAGGAAGGCGAAGTGTCGAGAGTGCCAATTTTGCCTTCTGCTTACTTCATTTCCAAACCTTCACCACCACGATTAGCACTTATGAACAAAGTGCAAATGATGGATGCGAATAGGTGCCCGTACAAGAAAACGTTGAGGCATGTAAGAAAAGCACCTACTGGCAATCGAACAAAAAATGTCAAAAAAATCGCACCAGGAGAAGTAAACCATCGTTCCCCAGCCTACCGATCCGAGATACTACAAGTGAGCACGGTGGCCACTGCTAGCTCAGCGGGTTGCTGATGATCAAGTGCCTTGCCAGTGAGGCATCACGAGCAAACTTGAACCCCTCCTGACTCGCTTCAGAATCCATTTTGCAATTTCGGTTAGCACAGTTATAATCAATGTTGGGATTTCTATCGATTCATCTAGGTCTCACTTCAAAGTTCTATGGGACTTTGCAACCCTTTCTTGGTGAGTACAGCAGCTTTAAATATTAGGTAACGGTTTCACTTAGCGCACCTTTTCCCACACTTTTGGAACGCAATGCAGTGGTCGGATTTTGAACTGGACCGTAAGCATTTTCGCTGGAAGTTTTAAAAAATTCGAGTAGATATGCGCGGCTCATATGAATCCCTTTATCTTACCACCTTATGAATGAAGGAATGTAAATTAACGATAAATAAGGTCAAGCATCGTGTCAAGGAAACTGACTGCATTGGTTGACCCTCAAGCTCACCTTCCAGGAGCAGTTGTTGTATGAGCCCATTACCCCTAAGTAAAGCTGATGAATATGTTGAGGTTCCTTAAAAATATATTCCACAGCAATTGGGTATCTCTCTCCTACCTCTGGGCTATTTCTCATCTGACGGAAAGTGAAGAAGGTATTGCGCGTACTACCTGACTTCAGTTCATTGGTGGTATCCTCACCGAAGAGAGAGGAAGGGGTTATGTGCTCGATCCACACATCCACAGCCACTTTTGATGCACTGCGAAATCAAAGCCTAGGAGGCTACAGGAATCCAACAATCGTAACTTGGACAACCCACTCTTGAGCGCAATTGATCAGTGCGCCTGTATCTCTTGTCTCTCCCTATTTTCGTCTCCTTCTCGGCTCTCTTGTGTGCTCTCGCGCTTACCAACTCGCGCAATAACGAAAACCGAGGTTAGCAAGGCTTTATTCTGAGAGTTTCAGGCGTTTTTTTGAAACCTTGCTGTCTGATGAGCACAACCTACTATATGTTTTCATTGTTGAGCGCGTAATCCGACATGAAATATCATGGAATGTGCCCTTCAAACCCAAAAATTATCACAGCATTATTTATGGCGCTGAATTTTCTGAAAAAAAATATAGCACGGCTTTTTCATAGTTATTCCTACTAATTTCTTCGATCCAGCTCACGACCACCCGCGGGGATTAGTGATGGCGATCTGGCGGGAACGGACGACTGCGGACGCGACGCGGTATAAATGCACAGGTGGTCGCGGCTATCACTTCTTAACTTCCTCTTTTTCCTTCTTCATTTGTTTGTTATGTTTCTAACGTTTCTGAACTTGTTGTGAAGTTTAATTACTCAATTTTGAAGCTCGAAAAAAAAAGACTATTGGTCCCATGGGCAAGTCATCGCATACAAATGATACAGTGGACCTTAGAACCTCAAACCAAGTGGCCACACACTTCGGTAAATGCGTAAGCACTGAATGATAAATGCGTTTACCGTTGAATTGAAGGGCAAGCGCGTTTAGGAGTGATTTCTAGCAAATAACTTCGCCGATGAATAATTTGCAAGAACACAACGACCCTTCCAACCCTCTTCCTGGGGACGTTTTTTAACAATCACATGTGTAGTCGGTATTTGAGGGTCTATCGACCATTCACAGTGACGTGGGAAGTTGAAAATCTTCTCTGGTCAGGGATTTATTAGAAAGAAGGAGTTTCAATATTCAAAAAATACTTTTTGATGACTTTCACGTGACCTTCCAAATAATTGCACCTCTGTACTACCTGTAAGCATTGACTCCAATTGATATGCTGAAATGGCACGTAACTTCTCCACACAGCCAGCTGTGGTAGACCAATGATGAAGGCGGTCGTCCACGCTATAAGAAATTCTTCTAGTTGAATTTATGATAAGTTTGCTGAGCAAAAACCACCTGCAGCAAGCATAAGCCTAATCCGACGATTGGCTTTATCAGGCGAATGTCGTGTCGCCGAAAACACGGACAGAAGACGATCTAGTGCAATGCATACGATAACATTCGAAGAGGACTGAAACAGCGAGAATAAGGCAATAGTTAGAGGTGAGCTTTATTCAGATATTATGGAGCTGAAAAGGGTATCGGCACGGCGCTCTGCACTTCACTGTAAGTCTACTTGGAATTGTTCCTGTTGTAAACCCGATTTCTCCCTTAGCCAAATTATTTGAGTCTGACTTCACCCTAAAATTCGACGCCAACTTGTTTTTATGAACTTCTCATCGCGTAACATGAGGTGAAGGTGGAGCAACAGCACATGTGGCCGTTCCCGGGCATCGATCTGGGATGAAAACCATGATCACTTCCAGGTTCACTGAGTTTTCCATTCCTCCAGAGCCAGTGACTTGGCTCCAGTCTCGTCTCAGGGTGAAGGAGTAACTGCTCCGCGAGTTTGTGGATGGGATAAGCCACATTTCAGTGCCACCACTGAGCAGAAGAGAAACTTTTGGCCGTTTCTTGAAAAATGGCAGTGTTGAAAACGCGTTTTACCACTTAAAATCAATACGAGTGACGCAAACGTGGCACTGTAGAATAGCTTTCATTTACCCGATCAAGAATGCAATTGAAAACTACCATCAAGATTCTTTTGTAGAGGGTTCATCGAACACTAGCCGCTCAAGGAGAGTGTTTTCAAAATCCGAGTGCAAATTAAATGTAGTTTTTATGGTCACGAATTAAAGTAACGATCCCATACTAACATTTTTGCCCGCAACCTGAACGATTTTGCAGGATTACCTTTCGTGCTAAGTTACCTAGATTGTTACCCGTATCAAGAGGAAATTAGAATTATTTGAATTAGGTTGATCCAGAAGCTCTTGATCACTCCACATATATTGCTGTGAAAAACTCTCGAGCAATTGGAAAATCTGCTACTAGTACACATGAGCAAGGGCACCTACCCCACAATCCCGATTAGTTTACCAACTCGCTTGCCTCACCGCTTGTATGGGCTTCTATACTATACTCTCTACGAACTCTCAAGGCCTACATAATTTTGTACAAGCGCCTATTGAGATCTAACAAGGACCAGGTTGTAGGCGTATGGTCATTCAAATGATAGTGCAGCGCATGTAATACATTCATTCAAGAACGGTATCTCCATTTTGAAGATTGTAAACACATTGACAGCCTCTTCCGACGTACTTGGCCAAGCTCATGAGAGGGCATCCAAGCACTACAGCCGTTTTCTGACAGGGCCTCCAGATGCTTCAAAATGACAACACCGGGACGTGTTCATGAAGCGAAAAACATCTGAAGGTATGGAATTCGTGCCCCACTTATGGTGTGCAGGCAACAGTTCAATCGATATGACCTCCTAATTTTTGTCGGATCTCGGTGTGGTTGTCTAATGCGGTTACCTGCGATAATGACTGAGGTGTGTTTGCGAATTAATCCAGAGATGGCAGACGCTTTGCTCAAATGAGCAGGGACTACTCCCAGCACGAGGCCTGACCATCGAAAAAAAGTCCTTCTAGCTGCTGATAACGAGCACGAAAAGAGCTGAGCTCTGGTAGCTCCTGGTCTCTAATGCCAGTGTCTTCAAGGAGTTCTGCAGTGAAAAGCTTGATCGGGTCGCCATTGATACCAACAAACAGCTAATGCGACGCCACACCTCTCATGTCTCCGTCAACCACCCCCCCCCCCCTCATTCCAGAGAAATCTGGAAAAAATGGATCACCCATTCGATAGACCCTAACTAGCACTAACAGATTACCAGCTATCCCGCTGGCCCTCTTTCTCTAGAGGGAATCACAGACAAACCAGAGTGACTTTAAAACCGACATCCAAACTTTCTTCGATAGAAGTTTCCCAGCAGGAGAATCAACTATCTCGCCATGCGTTATAATCTTCGCTGAAAAATTCCTGAAAATCGCGGAAGCCTCATCATCAAAACTGCTTACTCGTTGGGCTTTTTGGAGGCGCTCCCTCGGCATTCCAGAACTTGCCTCAATTCCCGGAACATTTTACATAGCGCTTCGCAACGCTATTAATGGACATTATGCACTTTGGCTCATTAGCCGCATGGCAGAACGAATGGAGACGAAGCCGGTTTTTAAGGACCTCATTATCGAGAATATGTGGTTAGGGAGCGTTTTTTGTAGTTAAATTCAACCCATGAGTACGATAATTTGAAATTAGAGATGAGGAAATATGATCCGCTTTTGTAGGAAAAGTTAGGCGTCTGAAAAAGTCTGGCAGTCAGCCCGCCACTTCACGTCGTCACTCCGCTAACCGACAGAAGTGTCATCTTTTGCGTGAATGCCATAGATGCATGTGGCCTCATTCGATACACAGACACGCAACGCACTGTCACACACGTCCACCACAAGGATCATAGCCAACAATAATTGAAGCTATTCAAATAGGCTTTAGAAAATTTGTTTTGTTTTCTTCCTTCACCAAGAGCACCCCTCATTTTGTCAAATTAATTTTTAACTGCTAACGAAATAGCTCAGCAAATACCCTTAAGCCATCTGATAAGTTTGATATTAAAAGGTTCCGACTTGGCAAGGAAAATTACCAGATTATTTGTGAGTAGTGAAAACCTTACCTGAAAAGCTACCGTGTGCATCATTTTCACAACTCGACACAACAAATCTCCTCCTCGCCAATCGTACGTGAGCAGCCAACATGCTCTTGACGGCACGTAAATGAAGATAACCAAAAGATCCGTGTAATTTAAATGCCGCTTTAGAAGATCCAGCCGACTCGTCATTGGTCTCTCAGCCAGCTAAAAACATCACTGTAGCCATCTATTTTGCCTTATAATCTATTTAAAAATATGGATTTGGGTGAACCGTCAGGGAATCGTATGAAGTCCTTCAAACACAACCGTGATAGGTTGAGAAACTAATTTATATTTGCGTAGGAATTACCTTTCATTTGAATCTTTCTTATAGGCACCATAAGAGTTAAATTTAGCATGCTGTGGAATAATTGTAGAATATAAAAGTACGAGTATTCAGCAGTGGGACAATAGGAAACAACGAAATAAAACAGCGCTAATTCCGCGATATGGGAAACCAAACCTCCCTTGTCGCTCCTTTTCTTTCGCGCCCCTCTGATCACTGGTCGGTTGAGTAGATTCAGACGGGCGAGGGGGTCAGTCAGCCGGCGGCGAACGTTGTCCCACCCTTGCGGAACTCTCCCGGCGAATGCGTGGCTGCGCAACGCTGCGGTATTGTGATAAGATCCCAAGCCACGCTTTTTCATACAATTTTTCAATGCCAGCTTCGCCACACATCACCTCTTTTAAAATGAGAAGTCCGGTTTTTGAAACATGTCTTTCTAGTTCTCAATTTCGGTTTACCCCGGGCGATGCTTGATCCCAAAACAGTGAATCACTAATGTAAGAGCGTTTGTGCAGCTAAGACACCAAAATTTCCACAGCTTCATGGCTAATACCGAACTAATCCCTTTCTCAGCCTGTGCTCAGGCCTAGTTGCCCAAATTTAATGATGATTGCCCATGATTCAGTACACGCATAAGAACCTGGTGGAGCACCATCGGCATCAAACAAAATGGAGGGTTTCCACATAACGGGCAGAAGTGGATACGGCTACAGAACTGCTCTTCAGATGAATACTTGAATGGTTACTTCATCCCTGAGACTTGAGCCGCATGCTTGGGCATTGCAAGCTCTTGGTATAGGAATGTTATTCTCAGCCTGAGCTTGAAGCTCAAAGGCAATGGTTGCGATATTCTGGTTGGTCGTAGACTACACAAGCCTTAAGTTGTGCAGTAGTACTGGCTAATAAGAATTTTTAATCCTAACATTGACATTTTATGATCACAATTTTCGAATAGATGCACATAGAGATACCGCTTCTGATTACCAAGAGAGAGAACAATTTTCATCCACAAGTTACAAAAAGACAAGTGGATATGAATAACCTTACCATGCGCGGAAGTCCTCGGAAAACTGGAAAAGCAAGTGCTTTCTCTCTCTCTTTGGAGGCAAACCACGCGATAATCAGATCGTGGCTTACCGTTTTGTGTAAATCCCCGGTTACTACTTAGGCTACGTCTTTGTTGCGGCTGTACGGTGCAATCTGCTTGAACATATCCAAGCCACGTCCGCCCAACCAAATCACTCTGGCCTTAGACGAACGAATTTCCAACGTGGAAGCTGCCTTTATCGTCGAAATGGCTGTTTCATCGAATTATCCTCTTTACGCAAGCCTAATTCTCCACGTGAGCGCCACGTTGGAAATTGGTCCCCTTAAACCAGGTAAGATTCGATTGGGTGGTTGCGCCTCAGTTGTGTTCAAGAAGGCATAACACCGTGAGGATGCGACATACAGCCGCAATAAAGGTGCAGCTCCAGCAGTTATCCAAGGAACTACTCGCCCCACGAAGTAAGCCACGAATCTGTTTATTGCGCGGTATGCCTTTTAACTGAACACAGAACTAATCAGAGAAATCGCGCACGAAAAAAAGTGTTTTTTTCTGATACCCGTATAATTATGCTGCATTTGCTCATGGCCGCATGCAAACTTTCATGTGAGGAGTGGGAACCCGGCTAAGATACAGATCCTCAAAGTGTTGTTCGAATGAGCGGGGCCTCAAAGTAAATGTCCATTCAGTCGTCGCAGTCGGAGACGAATGGTGAGGAGAGAAAGTCACGTGAACAGTCCCACTCTTCGTCTACAACCACGGCGAATGACGGACGGACATTTAACCTGAGGCCCCCCCCCCTCCTTGGCCACCTCTTTAAGAAGCTTTATCCAAGCCGGAACTTGCTTTCTCGAGTGAAACTTTGCGTGCTGCCCTTATTAGGCAAATGCAACATAAGTATATGGATAACTGAGAAACTCAGTTTTTCATGCACCATTTCTTTAATGAAGCACCATGCGGAAGTAATTACATTACTGTGACAGCCAGCCATCATTAAGAATGACTGCTTTTCCTGTAAAAACCAGCTCCGCTAGCTGCTACTAATGATTCTCGCACTATTTAGAAACATTAGTACCAGCCAGCAGAACTTGTATGGAACGGCTGAACGACAAGAAGTTCAAACTCTTCATCTCTCATTTTACTCCCTCTACTTTACAGAAAAATGATGTAGACTGAAAACCTCAACAGCACGATGCACTTTACAAATAGCATTTAAGATAACGAACACGTTTCCTTCTAGAAAGGCGATTTTCGTGGAACATACGGGCTTGAACTTAACATGTCATTATCAAAGGCTCTCAAAGAGCACGACAACCTCCTTCTTTGCCTCTGTAACTCTGGAGAACCAGCCAAGTCCCTAGAGTCGTATAGAGATTATTGAGCATTAGACAGCTTGTCATAATGGCATAAATTCATGTATTTATTCACAGCTAACGACCTTCTAGGGAATGCTTAGACTCCCAACTGCTCTGCATCCAAAACAAAGTATGAATCGGAACCTAATATTTGAGTTTCATCAAATCTTCGGAATTTTCTAATACTTATGCCTTCAATAATACATATGTGTTTTGGAAGTATATGTCATGACGATAAGATTTAATTTTTTGAGCCCATTTTCTACTAAACCTTGTTGGTGCATGATTAATGCGGTTTTCTCAACCATTTTATTTAGCAGAAACAATAATAAAATTTAACAAAAAAGTGCTTAAATGATTATTCGGGAGAGTTTTCATCATCGCAATCAAAGACTGCCTATCACTTGGTTGTCGCCAAAACGTCTATTTTCAGTGCGGAAAAATGCAACAATAAAAAGCTGCATGTTGTGCCCCAATCTATTAGTAACTACACTGTGTAGAAGAATATCCATGACCCCTCCTGGAAGAAAAACCGAAAAAAAGAAAAATTATAAAGCTCTAGCTAAAAACCTCTGTTGTCCTTTCTGCTGTAGTCATTGTGTTACTCTGTATTATAATTATTTGTGTATTTAGTTTTTACTCTTTATAACAAATAACTGATGGGAGGTACATATAAATCAGCAAGCACCCCATGAAGCTGATACGTGCCCAATAAAAATGACCATCACTCTTCAAATGTCACGAAATGCTGGATATCAGTCAAAGTTTAAAGCAGTATCTCACGAAGCTTCTCAAGAACCTTGAATTACACTGATTAATGAGATGTCGGTGGTGCAAAAATAAAAATGGTTCACGCGGAGCATAGGCGCGGATTGGAGTTAGCTTCAGGCTTACTCGCTGACGATTCAACTCCTGCTGTAACTTCCTGCCATTTCGGAAAACAGTAACTTCCTGCTTTTTCAGAAATCGCTCGGAATTCAAGCCTGTTACGAGTATCCATTGGAATTGGTAGTCACCCCTTTCATCCCTACAGGTTTGCACCATACGACCGACTTATGGTGAGGGCCTTCCGAAGAGTGTTTCACGAAGGTCATAAAGCCTATCAATTTCTCGGGTGCCCTATTCTCTTTAAATAGAAAACCGCTGACGAAACGTGCAGTGCTCAACATGTAAAGCATGTGGTCATCGAGCTATGTAATTGAATCTTGACATATTAAAAACGGAATTATGCTGATTGATGTGGCCTTTCACCAGCAAAAGAGCAAGGAAAAACTTCTATTCAAAAGTGCAACTTGCACTTTTCCTTTTTTGCAGGCAACGCAGCAACCTTGGGGATGGCGCGTAAAATCGCGTACACGTATAACCAGCAAGTTGAAGCTTTTTCACATCTATGGTCTTCTTTTTGCTGATTCACTCAGTAATAGCACTGTTTACACGGTAATTACCTGCGTTTAAATTGTTGACGCTTTACTGCGCTGCTACGTTTCAGTTGAAAGTCGACATGACATATTCGTTTGTATTTTACAGGTGCTGGATGAGGGATGGAAGGACAACACGTGTTCATAGGACAAGTGAACGATGGAGCCGCCATCAATATGAAATTCTACCCTCAGCAGCAGTAAGTATAACAACTGTTTAATCAGAAGCTTCCTGAAAACAACCCTGGGAACCATGATATAGTGGGGTATTATGTTCAACAAAACGAAACAATCGATGGGAGTATCAATTTCAGTCTGACTAAAACTGAAAAGCTGGTGGAATACAGCAAAAGTATAAACACATAGGGTATAAGGGTGGTGGAGAATTATTTTTTTGGTTATTCCAGAACCAGAAAGCAGACTTGTTTCGTTTTTTCAACTTTTTATCAGAATCACAAGACCAGACCCCGTCAGAGCCGTCCGCCCAAAACTTTGTCACTTTAAATTTAGTGGGTGATTCTCTGTGGATTGTTTTTGTTATTGCTCCCATCTGATATTTTTATTTATTTGTTTCTACGTTGTATAGACGTGCCGCTAGCTGAGAAAACGCTGGTGGTGCAGCAAAAACAAGCATAATCGCATAAAAAGGATTCAATATTATGACTACTACGATTCCCAGGAGCAGAATGGACCACAACAAACAACAAAAAATCAGAGTTGTGTTAGCTGGAATGTTTACCGAATTCACATTCATTTCACTTACGAGCTATAGCGATGCTTTTGCTTGATAATGAAGCAGATAGCATGAAAAAAGTTTGTTTATTTACATATCTATTTATGTAAATTACCTTTCAATTTTTCAACGATGCTTTAGCTCAAACCGAAGAAAAAATAAAAAAGGATTACAAAATTTCTGCTATGCATTAACAAATCGTAACACTAATAAAAGCAATATTACTAACAATAATATTAGCAGTAGTAACAATAATATATTATTACTAATATTGGTAATAATAACAGTAATAATAATAAAATAATATTAATAATAATGACGAATAACATCAATGCACAGGTTTTTTGAAGAGGCTGAAGACTTCTAAATAGAATATATATATTTTTATATGCACTATTTCGACCAGTCAATGGGTGACGTTAATAAATTATGCCGTTTCAAAGGATTTAGGCACGTACCTGAGTATAAGCGGCAAGGTTAAGTGGAGCTCCAATAATAAACATAAGAACTAGCGAAGTCATTTCGAGGTAGTCAGAGAAAATCGGCTCAGGTGGGTTGCCTTTTGAGGAAACATCGACGGCATTCGCATCAAACAGTACCGAAACAGCGGTTCTATTCAACGGATCACCATTGTACGTCATCTGAAAAAGGCTGTAACACTGGTGACGTACGACGATGTGGGAATCAACAACGAACGTGCCTAGCAGAGAACACAATGAGAGGGGGTGAATTAAGTGGGGAAGCATGAGAGAGGCGCTGCCGACGTTTATCCCGCCCAGCAGCTGATGTATGAGTTTGCTACATTTGATTGAAGCTGTATGGGAAACGGTTCATAGAATTTTTCAGTGTTTCAGAATACGAACATGGGCAAGTGCAGTAGTACTGGAGCCACATGAATGCTGTTCTGACAGGGTAGATAAACGAATGGGTAAATAAATGCATTCAAGGATGAGTGTGGTGGAATGCTTGAGCTTTGAACAGATTAATGAATAGCACAAATGAGGAGTGCAATCGCCATTAGCAACGGTAATCGCACAACTTCGCTCTCTTGAATTATCTACAAGAGGCGAAAATGAATTTCATCAGCAAAATGAAAAGATTAAAGCATTACAAGGATAAGCTTGGATACGAAGCAATAGCTTTAGCAGCAGCAGAAGCAGCCTCTGAATGGCGCGTTTAATCACTGAGGGAAAAGTGGACGCGAAAGGACGATTCGTAAATTAACGTCGGTTCGGTACTTCAAGCGGAGAGCTCATTCATAAATTATTAGAAGCCCTCAAAACGGCCATCCATATACCCGAGACAGCTTGCTGATCACACATTAACACCACTGACAGCTAATGGATTCAGTGAGTGGGTCTGTGCTGTGCAAGCTGTACGGGGGAGGGGGACCATAATGGCTGAGAAAAGGGAAATCCGTGTCGGCACTAGGGCACACCCGAGGAAATTGATTCGTTGGTAAGAAATAGGTACAACTTAAATAGAAGCGGAGATTTCGCACTTTGTAGGAAAACTAATTAAGAACGAGAGATTCTTTCAGTTTGAATAAAGCTGAAAAGCGAACTCTCCCCTTTTTCATTTTCTTGCCCTTTGTGAGTTAGTGCGCGCAACGACTTGGCTGAAGTTCATACTCTTACGAAATGTGTTATTCTGAATCTGTTCTGTTTATGTGAAGTCTCCATGGGACAAGTGGAACTCCGATTCGCATACAAGCCCGTACTACCCTTTCCTGTCTGAATTGAGCGAGTCCTCATTCATCAAGCCCTTTAGGTTCAATCAAGAGAATTCTTTCGTGAAATTACACTGATCTCAAGGCTGCAGAATTCATAGAGGAGCAATTAGTTGGCTAGGGAGTGGAGAGGTTTCTAGGAATTCCTTGTAAAAGATACTTGAAAGCGAAAATTGAGGACATTTCTGCATGAGGGTTGAGCCAAGGATGTGCTCTAGTATACATGAGCCCCCCGTAAAGCGCTCATATATGAATGAAGCAATCGCCCACGAAAATTCGAGTTCTTCTGTAACACTTATATTTATGTTGTATTCTCCTGCGACGGCCCACATGCGAAGTTCTACGAGGAAAGAAGAACTCGGCTCAGAACAGCCAACGTCCGACAAGGTAGGCTTGTCCGTGGGGGTGTGGGCGATAATGGGCTGTGGGGAAGGGACGGTTTCAGTGGACGGAGACGCAGAGTGGGAAGTAAGTCATCATTGGGCGCAAAACTCTGGACTGCATTTCTTCCTGCCGGAAACTGTTTAAGACGTGGTCAGCAGGTATTCAGTCGACTTGCTGCTATTTCAGATTTTCGGTTTTACCCCAGCTCCACTCTGAATCGTGGTAGCTAGAGGGATTTGGCCTATGACATGACGCGAAGGCCACCCAACGTGCAAGTCAATGCTTTTATATTCCCAGACAGGTCTGAGTCTAACTCACCACCCCGAAAGGTGGAAGGCTTGGCTGGCCCGAGCGAGCATTTATACGGGATTAGATCTCCACACCGTGCGGCTGGGATTGAGCGCCACCTGTCACTACTCCATCTCCGCCCTGAGAGGGACTAGAATCCCGGAATTTCCGTGCAAGATTCTATTGAGCGATTTGTGCCATTATTTTACTCTAGTGACTCTGGAACCGAAGTGTAAGCGATAAGGAATACCTATCTAGTTCCTAGAGTGATCTTGCATGACCTTGTGCTCGGATGCTTGTCAATGTCCACCTGGGTGACCGCGTCACGTGGAACGCATCGCCGTGTTTTCAAAGTGCCTTGCTGGTACCGTTTGAACTGGCTGTTCGAAAGAGACATGATGTAGACCTTTTTGTGCATTTGCCAAGTGGTGCTGCCCTCAAGGTCAACTCAGACAAACTCACCAGGATACCACAGATATAGAGACAAGAAGAGGGTGTGGACAGCGGTGACCGACGGAGCTATGTAGGAACCTGATATGAGCCAATCTTCGTACACGGCTCGAAATCAAGAGGATGCGGTGTGTGTGATAGTGTAGAGGTTTAGAGGGGTGTCATTCCATTTTGGGGATGCCACCATGTTACGACAACTTGAACACTCCACCTGTCGCACTTTTGGTCAATACTACGGCGGCCATGCGAAAATAAAAACGTTCCAAGTCAGCTGCTCTCTTCATTCACATTTTGTACACACCTTTCCTCCACAAAAGCGATCGATAACAGTTCATCTTTTTGCCCTCTTTCTACTGATATCTAGACGAGAAGCGGAACTCAGGAATCTCTGACAGGCCTATCAGGTTTCTAAGTAATGTTCTGGTAGGGTGCAGTAAGTGTCAGCTTGCGGTCTTTTTCCTTCCTTCTTGTTCATTGATAAAGTATACACTAGACGCTAGCACTACGTTGACGGCATTGCCCTGAGAAAGGATAGCAGGGTGGAATTCCACGACAAAGTAAGCGGTTGGAAGTGCTGGCAGACCCGTCGTCGATTCAACGGAAAGAAGACCAATTTCCTAACCTCTTGAGAGTGCAAACGGCTAGCTAAGGAGAATGAATTGAAGATGAGGAGCTTTCCAAGGGGCTAGCAGTGCGAGCGCAAGTTAGTCATATGAATTAGATAGCAGTAATAGACTACGAGCTCTACCCAACCACTGTCGTGAATGTAAGTACAGTACGTCGAAATGTAGGTGACCACGTAGACATGAAGCTGATCACAGCCAGGAGCGACCAAAGAGTGGTCATGCACAAGGATCCTGCCAAGCAAAACCTCAGCGAACAGCGGTTGCTGTAATATGGGAGGCGTTAAGAAGTTAGAAGGACACCAATCGATAGAGATAGTAGAGTTTCCAGTCTCACATTATAAGCACAAAGAGCTCCAAAGAAGAACTAGAGAAAAATCGTGAATAACTCCCCTACTTTAACCTTGACCCCGACAAATCGACGTTGGATGTCTAATAAGGGCAACCAGTTCCACGACAACGTAGGGAACGGATCCAGATAAAATTTTTCACACGATCCAAAATGGGTTAGGATGAAGTTATTAGGTGGTTCCGAGTAGTTTGTAATACACTGAAATCTATTTGAAATCATACTCTATATATAATCCAGAAGTTTGGTGTGTTTGTTTGTCTGTGTGTGTGTGTGTGTGTGTCTGTCTGTCCGCTCACCGCATAATATCTCGCGTCGCAGTAAAGCTGGGATCCTGAATTTTTAAGGTAATGTAGGGGTGTTAAGGGGACATCAATGGTGAGGGAACGGAAGTGATAGCAACTGATAAGGGCTGATAAGGAGCCTCGAAAGGCGAATGGCGGGAAATTCATATCTCGCGTCGCAGCAAAGCTGGGATCCTGAATTTTTAAGGTAATGTAGGGGTGTTAAGGGGACATCAATGGTGAGGGAACGGAAGTGATAGCAACTGATAAGGGCTGATAAGGAGCCTCGAAGGCGAATGGCGGGAAATTCATATCTCGCGTCGCAGCAAAGCTGGGATCCTGAATTTTTAAGGTAATGTAGGGGTGGTAAGGGGACATCAATGGTGAGGGAACGGAAGTGATAGCAACTGATAAAGGCTGATAAGGAGCCTCGAAAGGCGAATGGCGGGAAATTCATATCTCGCGTCGCAGCAAAGCTGGGATCCTCAATTCTCAAGGTAATGTAGGAGTGGTAAGGGGACATTAATGGTGAAGGAACGGAAGTGATAGCAACTGATAAGGGCTGATAAGGAGCCTCGAAGACGAATGGCGGGAAACTCATATCTCGCGTCGCAGCAAAGCTGGGATCCTCAATTTTCAAGGTAATGTAGGGGTGGTAAGGGGACATTAATGGTGAAGGAACGGAAGTGATAGCAACTGATAAGGAGCCTCGAAGGCGAATGGCGGGAAATTCATATCTCGCGTCGCAGCAAAGCTGGGATCCTGAATTTTTAAGGTAATGTAGGGGTGGTAAGGGGACATCAATGGTGAGGGAACGGAAGTGATAGCAACTGATAAAGGCTGATAAGGAGCCTCGAAAGGCGAATGGCGGGAAATTCATATCTCGCGTCGCAGCAAAGCTGGGATCCTCAATTTTTAAGATAATATAGGGGTGGAAAGGGGACATTAATGGTGAAGGAACGGAAGTGATAGCAACTGATAAGGGCTGATAAGGAGCCTCGAAAGGCGAATGGCGGGAAATTCATATCTCGCGTCGCAGCAAAGCTGGGATCCTGAATTTTTAAGGTAATGTAGGGGTGTTAAGGGGACATCAATGGTGAGGGAACGGAAGTGATAGTAACTGATAAGGGCTGATAAGGAGCCTCGAAAGGCGAATGGCGGGAAATTCATATCTCGCGTCGCAGCAAAGCTGGGATCCTCAATTTTCAAGGTAATGTAGGGGTGGTAAGGGGACATTAATGGTGAAGGAACGGAAGTGATAGCAACTGATAAGGGCTGATAAGGAGCCTCGAAGGCGAATGGCGGGAAATTCATATCTCGCGTCGCAGCAAAGCTGGGATCCTGAATTTTTAAGGTAATGTAGGGGTGGTAAGGGGACATCAATGGTGAGGGGACGGAAGTGATAGCAACTGATAAGGGCTGATAAGGAGCCTCGAAAGGCGAATGGCGACGCAGCTGTGTTGTGATGGGCCGGTAAGGAAAGGAGGCATTACCTAGGGATACACCGAGGGTACCCATGTCACTCCCACAGTCCAGCGTCAACCATTTACAACCTGTCTGCACCACATACACCCCTATCTCATTGTTATGATGTCTCAACTGAACTGCTGTCTGGAAAGGTCGGGCATGTTAGAATTGGGTAGGTGCTGACCTAAGCGCACAGAGCACATAAGAATTAAGCCTAGCTCCGCCCACTGTGAGCGGGGCTTGCGCGGAAACTGCCGGTGTTCAAATTTAAGTCCACGCTCAGGTTCCGAAAATCAGGCAGGCTAGGAATGGACCTGTAGAGGTGGGGCAAGTTAGGGATGGGTTGGGGTAAGCGAAAATGTACGGAGCACATGAGAGGCAAGCTAAAACCAGAAGTTTGGTGTGTTTGTGTGTGTGTGTCCGTTTTTTGTCGCATAATCTACTCTCAACTCAATGGCAACGTGAAGAGGTCGGACAAGTTGGGGATGGGTAGGGGTTGACCAAAGTGTGCGGAGCTTATTAAGAACTAAGCCTAGCTCCCCCCACCGTGAGCGGGGCTTGCGCAGAAATGGTTGAAAAAATCGGCTAAATCAAGAGTGGGCCTGTAGGGATCGGGCAAGTTAAGACTCCGTAGGGCCTCATCTCAACTGTATCCTGGAGGGTCGCGCGAGTTAGGAGTGAGTAGGAGCTGATCTAAGCGTACAGAGCCGCGTCTTGCGCCGAAATCGATGAATAAACGAATTTAGGTCCTCGCTCAGGTGTTGGAAATCGGGCAAGTTAGGAAAGAGTCTGTTGAAGTCGCGCATGTAAGGACTGGGGAGGGACTGATCAAAGTAAAGGGAACACACAACAAGCAAATTAGGCACGGGCAGTGGAGGTCGGGCAGGCTTAGTATTGGGTAGGGACCAAGTGTACAGACCACATAAGTTCTAAGCCTAACTCCCCCCACCATAGGGGGGGGGGGGGGGCTGCGCCGAAACCGATGGGTGCTCCAATTTAAGTCCTCGCCTGGGTTCCGAAAATCGGGACGGTCAGGAATGGGACTGCTCAGGTCGTGCGAGTAAGGAGTAGGTAGAGACTGACCAAATAGTAGGGAGCACACAAGGAGCAGAACGGGCCTGTAGAGGTATGGCAAGTTAGGATAGCGTAGGGGCAAACACAAGTGTATGGAGCACATAAGTTCTAAGCCTACCTCCGCCCATCATGGGCTGGGCTCGCGCCGAAATCGATGAATAAACGAATTTAGGTCCTCGCTCAGGTGTTGGAAATCGGGCAAGTTAGGAAAGAGTCTGTTGAAGTCGCGCATGTAAGGACTGGGGAGGGACTGATCAAAGTAAAGGGAACACACAACAAGCAAATTAGGCACGGGCAGTGGAGGTCGGGCAGGCTTAGTATTGGGTAGGGACCAAGTGTACAGACCACATAAGTTCTAAGCCTAACTCCGCCCACCATAGGGGGGGGGGCTGCGCCGAAACCGATGGGTGCTCCAATTTAAGTCCTCGCCTGGGTTCCGAAAATCAGGACTGTCAGGAAGGGGACTGCTCAGGTCGTGCGAGTAAGGAGTGGGTAGAGACTGACCAAATTGTAGGAAGCACACAAGGAGCAGAACGGGCCTGTCGAGGTATGACAAGTTAGGATAGCGTAGGGGCAAACACAAGTGTATGGATCACATAAGTTCTAAGCCTACCTCCTCACCATGAGCAGGGCTTGCGCTGAAATCAATGAATAAACGAATTTAGGTCCTCGCTTAAGTGCGGAAAATCGGGCAAGGTAGGAAAGGGTCTGTTGAAGTCGCGCATGTTAGGACTGGGGAGGGACTGACCAAAGTGAAGGGTGCACACAACAAGCAAATAAGGCACGGGCCTGTGGAGGTCGGGAAGGTTAGGATTGGGTAGGGGTCATGTGTACGGAGCATACAAGTTTTAAGCTTAGCTCCGCCCAGCATGGACGGGGCCTGCGACGAAACCGATGGGTACTCAAATTTATAAACCCTCGCATGGGTTCCGAAAATCGGGAAGGTCAGGAATGGGACTGCTCAGGTCGTGCGAGTAAGAACTGGATAGGGACAGACCAAAATGTAGGGAGCACACAAGAAGCAAATTAAGAACGGGCCTGTAGAGGTAGGGCAAGTTAGGATAGCGTAGAGGAAAACATAAGTGTACAGAGCACATGGATTCTAAGCCTACCTCCGCCCATCATGGGCTGGGCTCGCGCCGAAATCCATGAATAAACGAATTCAGGTCTTCGCTCAAGTGCTAACATTCGGGCAAGTTAGGAAAGGGTCTGTTGAAGTCGCGCATGTTAGGACTGGGGAGGGACTGACCAAACTGAAGGATGCACACAACAAGCATATAAGGCACGGGCCTGTGGAGGTCGGGCAGGTTAATGGACGGGGCCTGCGACGGAACCGATGGGTACTCAAATTTATAAACCCTCGCATGGGTTCCGAAAATCGGGAAGGTCAGGAATGGGACTGCTCAGGTCGTGCGAGTAAGAACTGGATAGGGACAGACCAAAATGTAGGGAGCACACAAGAAGCAAATTAGGTACGGGTGTGTGGACGTCGGGCAGGTTAGGATTGGGTAGGAGTCAACCCACCCAACTTATGTACTCTGTACACGTCAACCTCCTGTGTATAGAGTACATAAGTTCTAAGCCCAGCCCGGCCATAATTGCAATATTAGTATTATACTCACAAAGTGACTGTTTGTTCTCGGTTACCATTAGGGAGTGGTGTGTTATTATCAGATGTATCTCTCGGCAATCAGTTAAGGTCAATGTTTCTTATAGAACTGATACATGCACGTCCTCTCGAAACTTTTAACCCTCAAAAGCCAACTACTACGGATCGCCTCAGCGCTCACGATGAGACACCTGCGACTGCTGCAGCTCCTTTTAGCGTGGCCGCCCCTCTGCGATTGTGCCTTACACACTTGGATGATGGGAAGGGGGTCTTCTTTCTTGGATTTTTTGACCGTTTCGATCCATCTTCCTTACTTTGGTACTACTAAGTGCTTCAATTCTACTTTTGTTTTCGGATCGAATCCTGCCTTTCTTTAAAGGGGTTTTGCCTTCAGTGGGGAAGGGGTTACAGATGGGTGTGGTGTCTCTTAGTTTCAACCAAAGCCGATGATCGTTGGAGGTTTGCTCACAATATATACAAGCCGCATATTATCAGTTCCCTGCTGCAATGTGCGCTCCCTATACACAGGGCCTATTCCTGCTGCAATGCGCGCGAAGCGCGCATGCGAAAGTCGGCTCGCCGCGCTAGCGGCGAGCCGAGAGTCGCTCCTCGCTACTAAGCAGACAGCCTCAAAGCCACCCTGCCGGGGCGGCGAAGCCGCCCCTACGAGGATTGGCCGGCGAAGCCGGCCAATCCGAGTCCAGGAGGGTTGGCCGGCGTCAGCCGGCCAACCCGACTGGTCTGTTTATAACTGATCAAATGAATCAGCAGCACAGTTCACTGGTGAAGGAAAATTCAAGCAGCGAGGGTGATAAGTTGGTAGTCGGTTGAAAACAAAGAGCTAAAAGCTTGAAACCCAAGAAATTGAACCTTGATTCATGCGACACGCATTATTGATATATGGCCGTAATGGCGCGTAGAATGACGGACGTTTGTGGGAGGAGCTTGGCCACGAGGAGCCTGCAGGCCAGCGCGAACTCTTCCTGAGAGCCCACCACCCCATTAGTAATCGCAGTGATCCGATCGAATTGTCTGCTGCCTTCAGAAATGAAATAAACCTTCGCATGATGTGTATTCGACATTGAAGTAGTTCAATGAAATAGTCTATGCACAGAAGAGCAACAGGTAAATATGCACTGCATTATCACATTGTTATTATATTGCTATTGTTAATATTTCATGTTTCATTCTGTTTTCCAGTGTTCCCTTTCCAGCATGTCTACACGTCTTCTAACGCATCAGAGGAACAACCATTTTCAAATGATGTCGGCTTCGGCAATAGTCTGCGTGTACCTCACCAAAAATAGAACGCAAGCCTTCTCAAAGTGCATCAATTTTCCGGCTTGACACAAAAGTATGCCTTCACGGGAGAGTGAAACGTGAATAACGAATAGAAAGTGCGTCAAAGGAATCGAAGTATCGAGAAATCCAGAGAGGAATCATCACCAATCCCCTCTTTCTAGTATCCCTTTTTCACCGTCTTTTTTGCCATAGCATATGTTTCAGACAGCTGGACATTGCACTGGATGCACGCGCGTGGATAGGCGTCATTCACTACAGGAAGCAAAGTTTGGATTGCTCCGGTGCATGCAAGTGCAGAAGGAGCCAGAGTTTCATGCGTCGTCACCGGCCGAAGATCGTAGACGCTGCCATTTTTTGCCAAAGAATCGAAAACCACGCCAAGTGGGCCGACCACGTCATGCAATATCATCATGACCGTTGAAGCGGAGTGATTACCGCATCCATCAAGTCTTTATACGAACAACGAGACGATCACTGATCTGATAACTGTTCATGGAAGCTTACAGTGAGGTGTAAAAAATGCTTCGCGTCCTTCAAACGAGGAGAGTCCTCCCAAAGTGACGGAAGGGAACAGCTACCATCTCGCCCGCTCCCTGAACTCGATAGTCACTAGACGGCATCTATACATATGACACGTCGGATGCCTCCACAAACGTGCTACAGGACACGCGTGCTGAGAGGCTACCGGCTCTTGCGAAGTGCAACTTGAATCAATCCGAATGTCCTGTCGCACATTCACGGCTCCATTACGTCATGTTGAGGCACTTCTACGATTTCGAAAATCGTGTAACGTGCAGTTTCGAACGGACGACCGTTTTTTATGGAGATTGCTTGTCTAGTATAATTGAATATTGTTTTTCTTTGAACGGAAAAGGTAAAGCAATCGGAACAGCTCTTCTAACTCCAAAAACTTGCTCTCATAGCAATTGTGCCATGCAACGTACTCCTCATTATTGGAGGACGTTGCGAAAGGGGAGTTTTCTCGAGAGACATCGTGCTCACGTAGTATTGTAGGAGAACAAAATTTGTGACTACGAATTCCATGGTAAAAGAAGAAAAAATCAATTCAGGTGAAGGCAAAATTCCGAAACAAGTTCATAAGCGATTTCGTGCTCGGAGCGCCTACACATATACATTTCTTATTACCTTCTAAGAAGAAAACGATATTTGTGGGGAAATTCAGTGTGTAACGTGAGATCATTAGCACACCTTAACACGCTGCTAGGCTATTCTACGATGAATCCACAGAAAAATTGACCACGCCCCATGTCATGAAACGGGGCGGGACCAGCAAGTGCACAAGAACTTTCAGTCAGACAACCGAAAAAACTTTCCCATTCACAAACTCAGGATTTGTGATACTTTGTTGATCTTGTCCAGTGACAGCCCTTATTCTGCCGCTCTTTGCAATTGGAGAATAGAAGAGATTCGTAATTAGTTTCGAACTTATTATTTCATTTTCCGCGCAAGTTAAAAAGAGAAAGGCGAAGCTTTGGCAGAAGAAGGAAGGATCTCTTCCCCATGAAAGATGAACAATAGAGTTTTCGCTAGAATTCTTTTGATAAGCCGTACATTTCACTTCCACTCAGAAAAATTTCAAGTGGCCAATCTCTACCATGACTTACGGACGATATCTTATGGACAGCTTAGTGCTTTCCTTTCGCCACACAAATTTTGGTACCAACAATTTTAGTACTACCGCCAACTCAGAGGGAACAGTCGGTTGCTATAAGCGGACATGATCCGATTCGAACCCTGAACTATGCGAGGAGGGCGGCGCCACTTGTCCTGCACTCCCTCCGCTCTATGAGAAATCAGAAAACTTGATCACAACTGGAGTGAAGTGGTAAGTTTACGTAGTAACTATGCTCTGTGCTTTGAGGAAAAGTAAATGGTTAAAGTACCGCCAACTCGGAAAGGTACTTCACTAGAAGGCTGTTCGATGGAGGCAGCTTCCCTGATGGGAGTTTTTCTAGCAGGATGCGGAGCTATTGTTTGGACACGAGCAGAGGCAAACATCATACTTCACTGCTTGAAGTACTTCTGTAAAACCACATAGCTACTATTAAGTGTAAATTGAGGACCTACGTATTTCGATAATTTCACATGACAGATTTTCTTTGGCTACATTCATCGTACCAGACTCAAACAAGCACTCATAAAGGGTATTGCTAGGAGTAAGGAAAAAGTGTAAACTGTGGAGATATATGCTCGTGAACGAGCATTCTAGTCTAGAAGAGATGGCATATGGCGAAACTGCTTGACGAGGGGCTCCTTTGATGCTTTATGGGCTCGCTGGGCTGCCATTCATGTTGCCTCGCATCCACTGGGTGAGTTCCTCCGAGGGCAAAGCAACGATAGCAGCCGGCTGACTGAGTCCCCCTGCGCCTGGAGCTACCTCTCAGTGGCTAGTGATGCTGAGGAGCGTAAGGGAACGCGAAAGAAGGAAAATTTCGGCTTCCTGCATCTCGAGTTTTTGAACGTTTTATTCCATTCTTCCTCTACTGTTGCACTATCAAGCACCGGCGTATTCACCTCTTACATTTACTCTGCGATCTGCCAAATTACACCTGAATGTGCCATTGAATTTTCAAAAAATATGAGTGAATTCAAAGCTCGTTTGAAGTCCAGTGGAGTAGTGCACCCGTCAGACCTAGAGCATGAAACAAAAACGAGAGAGAATTACGAACAATGAAGGGAAATAGCAGGGGCTTCCGGATCTCGTGCAGAACTCGCTCACATAATAGGAGTAAAAAACATGAATTAGTTATCAAATTTCAAGCAGAAAACGGAAGATCACATTGCTAATTTCCCACAACATCCGATCGCTTGATGTTTCGATGTGATTTTCGCTCAAAAACTTGATTTTTATTTACAACGATTCTTTGTACGTTTATGTGTATTCGGTTCGGCCTGTTGGTCTAGGAATCTTCACTTCGACCTGCCGTTTTCACCCTTTTGACATGTTTGTGTCCAAGACAGACAGACAATCACAATCAAGGATACAAGCAGAATAAGCAGATTATACATAATAATGGGATGCTATAGCTTAGGCAGTGCAGTGACGAGAGGCGCCGCCCCATTGTGTGGGGATCGGAAATTCCGTCCTTGGAAGTCGATATCAAAGATATCAAATCTGTGCGCGAGAATAAATGCGTTGACTTGTGCCTCGGCTAGTCCACCCAAGTTATTGTTTAGACCAAATCGCATCAAATGCCACTACGATTCTGAACGAAATCAAAATGCGTGGCGAATCCTCAAAATGGAAAGGCCCATGTGCGAACAAAAATACATATTAGTTCATATTGCTCAGGCATATACCAATGGAAGCCGCTCCCTTGATCAGGGAAGGAAGAACTGTGGATTCGACAATTTGTGAGCAGTACAGATAATTCATGGTGGCGGCAGACTGCAGCGAGGATCTATTCTCAAAAGGACGATTTGACAAGCTTCGATAGAACAATAGAGAAAGATTCTCGAGCACACTGAAAAGATTCGAGAGTTCTCTAGTTGTCACATAAATGGCGTGGTTCGATGAGTTTCATGAGGAGTTTGTAGTTCATTACTTGATGTCAATATTTGCTGAATCAACAAGGTACATAAATTCGCACAAAAAAGATCAGACGATGAGGTTTCTGGTCAACATCTGCAGCGATCTTCGTGAGTGGGCAGGGCGAATTGGTCGCAAGTGTTGCTAGCATCCTGTCGCTATTTCGAGGGTAGCCAGATGAATGATTAGCTCATAGCATGCGGTGTGAAGATTAACGGGCAACCCTTGCATTACTTCCTATGGAAACGGCTTGCCTGCAGCCATTTCCCGTCACAACATTTCAGCCAATTTATTACTGCCGTTTTTCTTATTATCGTCTGCATGTTACCGATTCAATCAAGTCCCAGATTGTCGCTTAATGAGAAACGTGCTGTCATTAATGCAGGCTAAGTACATGCTATAGTGATTCAATTACGGTTGTCGTAATGTTTGCAGCCTTCAAAGGGGTATCGGCAGGGAAGGAAAGGCGGCGGCGGCCCATAAGCGTGTGCTTTTAAACGAAGACCTTTAAATAAAAAATAAAAACAAGTCGGTTATTGAGTTGAGAATCCCTCGAGTAGCGTTTGTGCTAAATATGATCCTCCCTCCTCCTTGCCCAATATAAGACCCCCCTATTTAAGTATTCCACAACACTTACTTCACCTGGTCCTATGTTCAGTTTTTCCACACAACAAAACGTGAATAACCGAAGTCTTTGTCGCACTACATGGTCGGCCGTTAGAAACGTAACTGATGGTGAAAAGTAGTTCGACACGCAGAGAATTGAAAGAAAGCAGTAGAAAACCTGCGACATTTCGCAAGTGGCTAACGCGGACGTTTAGGGGTCCGGGGGGCCGCCCAGGGACCAACCGGTCTACGAAGAGCCTAGCTATTTTGCATCGAGCACGCTTTTCACCCGAAATGCACCACATATGACCTGTGCAGGCCCCTAGCGTTCACTAGTGTTCACTCCCACTTGATACATTTCCCTTCCTAAACAGCGGGGTAATCGTAGTTGCTACCTTCAGGAGGCGCAAAAAAGGAGCGAGCTGTATAGCACCCCAAGGATCTACTGCCACAAAAAGATAAGTGGCTAATGTGATTATCTCGACGTGTGACCTCAAGGAAATCGCCTACAAAAACTCCATGATTCCAACTTTCCTCAAAATACCCTATCGAATACATTACATGAACAGAATCAGGAAAAGAATAGGAGATGTTCCTGTTTCCAAAGAAGTAATCGAAGAACCAGAAGGAGAATCGTCTGAATCTCCGCCACATTTCCCGACACAACATATGAGCGGCCGCCAGTGGCCAGAGCGCATTCAAATTTTCGAGCCCAATGTTGATTTGCTCCTCACTCTGCGTCCCTGACCACGAGACTGTCGCCTCTTTGCTCATCGGCTCTCTGTCGTCTAACCCAAAGGATGTGTACCCTTATGTCAGGATTTCGCATCGCGGCGTGTCGCAAACGAAGCGAAACGGACGAGCTGAAGGCGCCGTGCTGTTGGGTTCTAAAGCGATTGAAAGTCAACTGCGTATGGCGTCCCTAGCGTTACCGTGTAACCGTTTTAAGACACAACTACAGCAATGCGCATAGCCCGCACACACTGATTGCACGCCACTCATTGTGGTGCGAAAACCTGACATACGGTTTCACACCCCACACGGACGCCGACCCCGCCGCCCGTCATTTTGAGGAGCTCTATCTCAGTTGGGTCCTTGTGTATGCGCGCCAATTTGCGTGCGGCTCTTAGTAAGTAAATATAACATAAATATATGGGTAACAGAAAATTAAGTTTCCATGATTGATTTCTTTGAGCAAAACAAGCCCAGCTGCGTCCCAGATCTTTGGTTAATCTTGAGGCCCAGCATATCCCTCCTCGAGGTGCTGAGGAGGTTTTGAAAATATGAGAATTCAGTTCTAGGACCCCACCCCAAGTTAGTCAAAAAAACAGCATACGAATGATTCACTTTTCCACGTGCACTAACCGTAAGCCGATTAGCTATTCGCCCTCTTCAACTAGCCAATATTTTGAGTGCCTCGATAATAAGCCGTTTGCACCGAAAGTGCCAGCAATAATACCGCATCGTTCGCATATTTTATTATAACTCTGACGTAATACCTGTTTATGACGAACACTTGAATTTCAGGCTCACCAGCAAGAAACAGTCAGGATGTAAGGAGCTGATTTGAATTATAAGGAGCGCTGACAGATCAATCCACAAGAGATAATTGTCTAGTGTTCGCCTACAGCATCAGTCTCTTTACACAAATGGGCTTTTCATAAGATTTGAAGCAGAAAAAAACTAGATAGAATCCGGACATGCAGCGATGCTTAAATGCCCGCCGCCCTTGATCTGGAGCTCTTCCCGTAAGAAAATCCTTCGGAAAATTCATGACTGAGAGAGTTCCTTGTCAGAAAGAGGTTAGTTAAATTGTCTGGAAGGTGAGCTCTTGCACTAAATGTCACAAGTTCGACCAATGACGGGAATTAGTGACCATGGTTAATACACATTACAAAAACAGTGATAAGACCGCGATCATGCTTCGCGCCTACAAGGCGTGGCTTGTTACAGGCAGCGAGCAGAGTGGCACGGGGGAGGTGCAGAGACGACGCAGGTAACGAGATGTTGTGGCACAGGCAGATACGCAGAGACACGCAGTCACTCCCGTTCACACTTTGCGGTGCCGCCGCCACCGCAAAGTGTCAACGCGGCCTCAGTTGTGCTCACATCCTTTATAGCTATATCTATAACTCTATATGTGGACCACGACTATCGATTGCCGTGCGTAAAATTAGTGCTCGGAGATGCCCAAGTAAAGCGACCCTTATTGATCAGGAATAGATAAATCACAGGGAATCACTACTATATATAATCGGCTTAGTCTGTCTGTCTGTCTGTCTGTCTGTCCGTCTGTCTGTCCGTCTGTCTGTCTGTCTGTCTGTCACGAAATTCATATCTCGCGTCGCAGTAGAGCTGGGACCCTGAATTTTTAAAGTGATATAGGGGGTAGTAAGGGAACATCAATGGTGAGGAATCGGAAGTGATAGCATCACTACTATATATAATCGGCTTAGTCTGTCTGTCTGTCTGTCTGTCTGTCCGTCTGTCTGTCCGTCTGTCTGTCTGTCTGTCTGTCTGTCTGTCTGTCTGTCTGTCACGAAATTCATATCTCGCGTCGCAGTAGAGCTGGGACCCTGAATTTTTAAAGTGATATAGGGGGTAGTAAGGGAACATCAATGGTGAGGAATCGGAAGTGATAGCATATAATCGGCTTAGTCTGTCTGTCTGTCTGTCTGTCTGTCCGTCTGTCTGTCCGTCTGTCTGTCTGTCTGTCACGAAATTCATAACTCGCGTCGCAGTAGAGCTGGGACCCTGAATTTTTAAAGTGATATAGGGGGTAATAAGGGGACATCAACGGTGAGGAATCGGAAGTGATAGCAACTGATAAGGGCTGATAAGGAGCCTCGGAAGGCGAATGGGGAGAAAATCATATCTCGCGTCGCAGCAAAGTTGGGACCCTGAATTTTTAAAGTGATATAGGGGGTAATAAGGGGACATCAACGGTGAGGAATCGGAAGTGATAGCAACTGATAAGGGCTGATAAGGAGCCTCGGAAGGCGAATGGGGAGAAAATCATATCTCGCGTCGCAGCAAAGTTGGGACCCTGAATTTTTAAAGTGATATAGGGGGTAGTAAGGGGACATCAACGGTGAGGGAACGGAAGTGATAGCAACTGATAAGGGCTGATAAGGAGCCTCGGAAGGCGAATGGGGGGAAAATCATATCTCGCGTCGCAGCAAAGTTGGGACCCTGGATTTTTAAAATGATATAGGGGGTAGTAAGGGGACATCAACGGTGAGGGAACGGAAGTGATAGCAACTGATAAGGGCTGATAAGGAGCCTCGGAAGGCGAATGGGGGGAAAATCATATCTCGCGTCGCAGCAAAGTTGGGACACTGAATTTTTAAAGTGATATAGGGGTAGTAAGGGGACATCAGCGGTGAGGGAACGGAAGTGATAGCAACTGATAAGGGCTGATAAGGAGCCCGGAAGGCGAATGGGGGAAAATCAAATCTCGCGTCGCAGCAAAGCTGGGACACTGAATTTTTAAAGTGATATAGGGGGTAGTAAGGGGACATCAACGGTGAGGGAACGGAAGTGATAGCAACTGATAAGGGCTGATAAGGAGCCTCGGAAGGCGAATGGGGGGAAAATCAAATCTCGCGTCGCAGCAAAGCTGGGACACTGAATTTTTAAAGTGATATATAGGGGGTAGTAAGGGGACATCAACGGTGAAGACAATGTTACGCTCCGCCCACTGTGAGCGGGGCGCGCGCTAAAAATGTGATGATCATCTGAAATTGATCTAATTCGGTTCCAAAAGAGCCCAGACGCAAGGAGAAGTTGGAATAGTAAGGTAATAAGGCACACACATAGACATAGTACGCTCCACTAACTGTGGGCGGGGCGCGCGCTAAAAACGTGATAATATAATTCGGTTCCAAAAGAGCCCAGACGCAAGGAGAAGCTGGAATAATAAGGTCATAAAGCACACACATGGACAATGTTACGCTCCGCCCACTGTGGGCGGGGCGCGCGCTAAAAGTGTGATAATATAATTCGGTTCCAAAAGAGCCCAGACGCAAGAGAAGCTGGAATAATAAGGTCATAAGGCACACACATGAACAATGTTACGCTCCGCCCATTTCGGCAGGGCGCGCGCTAAATTGTATGATAATCATCTGAAATAGATCTAACCAGACGTAGGGAGATGTTGGGATAAGGTCGTTACATTTCAGCAAAAATACTAATGAATCATAAGGCACACACATGAATCGGCGGGGCGCGCGCTAAAATGTATGATAATCATTTGAAATAGATTTAACCAGACGTAGGGAGATGTTGGGATAAGGTCGTTACATTTCAGCAAAAATACTAATGAATCATCGTTATTGATTGAAACATAAAAATAAAAGCATCACATACCAATACCGACTTCTTCCTCTTACATCACAATCTTACCCTTAGGTACAAACGCAGCAGAGGAACCCCCATTTATTGAACGAGTGATGGTAGAATTCTGCCGGCTTTGCTGAAGGGTAGATATGCCCCAACAGCCGCGAAAATCGGCTCGCCGCGTAAGCGGCGAGCCGAGAGTCGCCCCCTGTAAGGCCGGCCCAGCCGGCCCCCCCCCCCAGGCCGCCGAAGGCGGCCTTCCGGGGCCGGCGAAGCCGGCCCCTCCCCCCTCCAGGCCGCCGAAGGTGGCCTTCTGGGGCCGGCTTCGCCGGCCCCCCCAGGCCGCCGAAGGCGGCCTCCGGGCCGGCGAAGCCGGCCCGGACCAGTCGGATTGGCCGGCGTCAGCCGGCCAAGCCGACTGGTAACTCTATATGTGGACCACGACTATCGATTGCCGTGCGTAAAATTAGTGCTCGGAGATGCCCAAGTAAAGCGACCCTTATTGATCAGGAATAGATAAATCACAGGGAAGCACCCACATAAGTGGCTCGCTAGAAGGAGGGGATCAGAGCTGCTATGCCCCATAAACACTTATTAAGGCCAGTAAATAAACAAGTGGGACTTAAGAAGGTGCAGAATCGAGTCTTAATTGCTATTCTAGCCTACTGGAAATGGAGACTTTTCCAGGAAATGGAGACTGTTCTGCCAAATAGTCAACGTAGCAGGTGAAAACGTGATATATGGCTCCGTGCCACTAATTGAATTCCGCCTTTGGCTCCTTGAAAGCAGGTGGAAAACGTAAGCCGTGTGGAGAAGACACCGGTGAAAGTGAGCGGATGCAAAGATTTACACATGGGTACACCTTCTGGAAGAGGAAAAACGTTCTATTAGGCTGGGCCTGGCTGAAACGCTCCTTCATTCGGTTCTCACAATATGAAAGCAATAGGGAAGCGGCACCCTCTCAGGGAACTCTGACTGGCAGTTTGACAATATGTGTCCAAGTGATGAAGTATCGGAAAACTTTCGTTACATAGTCCTAAAGAAGTTTGAGGAGAAAAACAGGGGTTCCAAATTCCATATCTGTCACGATGGTATTACAAGGTCATAAAATCTGCTCCTAATATCATCCCAGAATCGAAAGAAGTAAGGCGGAGATCAATAGCGGAAAGAGTGAATTTCAGAAATATCAAAGAAATTGTCAAGCAAAAACAGTATAGTGATGTGTAGTAGTACTACAATGTGTGATTTAGTCCAAAATATAAAGACGAGGTCCTAAGTGGTGCAATAGCAGAGATAAAACTGAAAGAAATAATAAGATGTGCAAGAGGAAAGTAGTCCATCCCACACTTCGGTTCGCCCCGTCTGCATTATTAACTGCTAACGGTAGATGCAGACAGTGAGGGGTTGTGCAAGCCGGCCCCGAGCATAGCACCGCCTCCGGGTAGCATGTCGGCCGGTGAAGCGCTTCGGCTTGAATTTTGGCGCGAGGATCTCGCGGAAGACTTTGGAAACGCGCTTTTTGACACGAGTTTCGCAGCAGATTCTCTCCTTATGGTGAACCTTTGCATTCACAGAGAACATTGCTGAGACATGATGGAAGCTTAGTGCTATCGTGTTGAATTCCCTTTGTGATTTGTGAGGCAGTCAAATGGGCATAAGACCCAGTTATGTTGCCTAAGTGACGAGCAATCTATGACTGTCTCGAAATATGGCGTAGAAACGGAATTGTTCTTAGGAGCGCGTTAAAGTTCCGGTCAGAAAAGGTGGAGCCCATTAGACCAAGCCGTTCCATTATCCTTCTCAGCAAGCATTTCCATTACCAACCCATTTTGGCAAAGCCTTTGATCTGTTTATTTTCGCTTAATTAACAGCGGACATAAAGTGGAGTGTTTAACAAGTACCGGAGACATACTACTGAAATGGCCATGCAGACTAAAAATCATCTGGGACTCTAACTACTTCGCCATGCCTCCTCATTGGTCTGTTAAAAAATAAGGCAGGTTTCGACTGCGTGCACGTTTTTTCCCAAGAAATTTACGAATTTGGCCTTGTGAGGACATTTGCATCGGTATTGAGATGTTTTGAGAAACATGGTAAAGAGTTCAAGTTGAACGCGGGCTCGAAGAGAGGAAGTCGCTGTGAGCGGATCGACTGCTTCGTCCTTTTCCTCGGAAATTTAGGGGGTGAGTCCAGTGGTGAGCTTTATGATGGACACCTCGCAAATCACTCCCAATGCCTAATAGAATCGGCAGAAAAAGCGTAAATGTCAACACATGGAAGACAGGATTGTGAGCCTCACTGCTGAATGCTATGTGCTCTCATAAGTACTTGGAACCCAATATTCCAGTATCTGAGAATGCTCCTATAAAATCTGTAAGGGCTTATTAAGGTTCGACATCTTTTAAGTGAATAGGTTTTTACTGAGATGTTGGCGTAAATTATGTTTCGCCGCCGCCGCCGTTTCACCCCGTGGACCCTCATGTTCGGTACTATTTAAATAACCATTGATCACAACGCTACCAAACATCGCCTGATGCATACACCCCTTCGGTGTTGTCAATGAGTCGAGGAAATGGTGAGAGCTTCCACTTAGTGATGTTCACTCCTACATTCAGAGTGCATCCAGCATTACCGCTAAGGCAGTACGAACGATTTCCGCGGCTTCTTCACGACAAGCTGTGCCACCAACATCCGATTTCCAGAGATTTATGTCCCTTGTTGTAAATGGCTGTAAAAACGAGGAAGACAGAAAAACGATGATTGAAAAGAGAAATCTCCCCAGCACTCAATGAACTGTGGCGGAACATCTCGAAAATGAGAATACAGGTTACCTGGTGACATCAGCTGAATTGACCTTATCAAGCTTTAAAGGTTGATTGGAGCCCACAGCGAAGAGAGACTCGTACGTGCTGCATACAAGAGTGATATGTGATCACTGCGCTGTCTTCGGCTTGCTTCCCGTGCTGACAATCAGTCTTTCGTGCATTGGCATTTATGGTTTTTTCTGCCGATTCCGTCAGGTATAGGGGGTGCTTTGAAAGTTGATCATCGTAAAGGTCACCGCTTAGCTGCTTCAACTCTTACATAGCTCGCAAGGAATTTCAATATCAGAGCAAATGCCCCTCGCACAGCCAAATTTGTAGGAATTCCCTGAACATAACCTGCGCGCAGTCGAAGCTCGCCCCACTCTTTAACAGGTCCACGGAGAGGCATGGTCAAGTAATTTGGGAAGTCCCGAGATAGAGTTATGAACTTTACTGCATGGCCATCTTAGTGAGTCTGTCAATGACTGCATCAGGCTTGTTAAACGTTCCGCTTCGAATCCGCTGTTAATTAAGCGAAAATGGATAGATCATTGGCTTTGCCGGAATAGGTTGGCAATCGAAATGCTTACTGAGAAGAAGCAATAGGCCGACTCCAATTAATGGACTCCACTTTTTCTTGCAAGAAGTTCACGTAAGATGGGGGCGATTCTATTTCTAGGCTGCATTTCGAAACAGTCACGGAATGAGCACGTCACTGAGGCAGAAGATTTATGCCCATTAAAAAGCCGCTCAAATGACGAAAGAACTTTAACTCAATGACACACAGCTTTCATCTCCGGCAACAACCTTTCGCAAATGATGCGGGATATAGAAAATGCATGACCGACAGTTACCGATTCTTTGCTGGAAAATAACTGATTTAGAGAGTAAAAATTCTAAATCGAGAAGTTTTCATTCCTTTTGTCTGACAGCTGAAGCAAGAGATTCGTAAGCTACAAGTTTCAAACTGATGGATTCCTCTTTTATACACTTACCGTACGAAAGGGAGAGGGACGGCAGTAAAGCAAGACATAGGTGCCACAAGGTTAATTATAAAATCCTACGTTGAGTGCAGCCAACCAAGTTATCCACCTCTGGGACCGTACATTTCCAACGAATCCTCTAACTTGCTCATGTAATGTTGTTGTTTATTACGTTGCTGCTTGGCAACCAACCGCTACCAACAACACAACAACATAACATAACAATTACTTAGCATAACTTAAACATAATTTACATTTCAAAAGTCTTCCCACTCGTCCACCACCCTGTCTCAGATTGGCAGCTCTCTTTCACGATCAGTTCTTTTCCTGGGAGATACTATTCAACATTCACCGCAAACGAGCTTGATTATACCATACTGCTAAAAGATAAGTGTTAGCTCAGGTTACAGCAGTCGACCTGCCGTGAACTTGACTCCAATAAGCCGGTCTGAATAATCGTCCGGGCGACTTTCTCAAGAGTTGCGATATATGGATAGCTTTTAGCCGATGTTGTGCAGTGTGTTCAGATGGCGGATTCCCCACAATCCGAATGAGAATGTGAAGGGAAAGGAGTAGTGAAACAGCATGTCACAGAGGGATGATATAGAGGAGGGCTAATTACGCTAATAAAGTATCATCCTGTGTACAAACATACTTCTCTATGCAGACAAACATATTTTACTTGCTGTGGGAATAGGAAGAGAAAAACACAGAATGATCTTCAGGCGCAACAATGCATATATCCAGTCTTCTCCTTCCTAAACATCTGATGTGAATGTTGGGAAGGTTGTTTATGATCGGATCCTGAGCATATTTCGTCATGTGGAACGGTTCAAAGCCGAGAAGTGCTGAAGGGCAATGCCCGCCTCTTGAACATGTTCGAGAAATTAGCATCGCTAGGGTTGCCATGAGTATAGCACTTTCCTGTAGAAGAGGGCAATTGAATGAGGCCATCCCCTCACATGGCATTCAGAATAGCCATTCAGAGATAGATGTGTTCTCAATCAGGCTTCTTTCCACTGTGAGCTAAGGGACTGAATGAGCAGCAGAGCCGTTTTGTCTCAAATTTTTGAAGACCGAACATCACTTCGAGTGAAACTCGTGAGAGGCTGAAAGAATATCAAGTTGGGTGTTGTGAGTATCAGCGGCAGAGATTGATGTCTGTGGCATTTGAGGAAGTTCTTTGGTTACTGTCCCAGGAGACCATTCATGGCAGGGTCAAGCGTCCAGTTGAGGGAAATTTTCAAAAAATACGACCCCCCCCCAAAAAGGAGCCCCCAATACGACCCCCCTTCCTGGCTTAGGTAAAAATAATGTCCAGAGGGATGCCCCCTCCTCCCCCCCCCCCCCTCATTGTGACAGCACCAGATGAGCTTCCCATGCATATACTCAAAGCATTCTACAAACTATTATATTATGGACACACATTGACTCATGTCCATCAATGGGCTGTGATTGAATAAAAACTGAATCAGTAATAATGAAGGCACGAGAACTGGACAAGTCTAGAAATGATCCAGAAGGGGCTCTCGATCAAAAAAACAAAAACAAAAAACTGTTACCTTTGAAGTTTCGTTTCAGGCGACGGGCGACCGCCCGTTTCGGGCGACGTGCGAAGCGGTCGCGTTGGAGCGCCTTATCTTATTATCACCCCATACTAAATTCCGACATTATTAAAACACTTCAAACTTTACCTAGAGCCCATCTTTCAAGCAGCTGTGACCTGTTTTCCCAATAACTTCCTTAGACCTATCTATTGACTACTTGCTTTCCCTTATGGTTGCTTAGTTCTCGATATGGGTTTCCAGTTGAGGGTTAGTTGAGGGGAATTCCGGAGTGTTTCACTTCAAATGACCATAACTTCCTTCAAACTTAACTACATGAGTTCGTTTGGGTGAAGCAGAGTCTGCGAGGTTTTTGCTTTCGAATGACTACCTGAGCTATGCCATACCTCTGAAAGGAAGCAAGTTATTTTGAGGGAAGCCAGTTGAGGGCCAGTTGAGGGGAATTTCGGAGTGTTTTACTTCAAATGACCATAACTTCCTTCAAACTTAACTATATGAGTTCGTTTGGGTGAAGCAGAGTCTGCGAGGTTTTTGCTTTCGAATGACTACCTGAGCTATGCCACATCTCTGAAACGAAGCAAGAAAAATTCAGAAAAGCTAGTTGAGGGGACCTTTTTTTCGTCGAATTTGCGAGATCTTCTTACGAATCTTCCCTAAAATCGATTCATTGTTGCTGAAATTTTTCCAGTATGCATCCTTCGCTCTCGGAGTCCTAGTGGGAAGGCGAGAAACGTCGGTCAGCTTTTCCGTGGGATGCGCCATGCATGGGGATTTCATCCACATTCTCAATGAATACAAACGTTTCTCCGGTCCGCATAGTGGCCGCCAACACTAGATTACGTACTTGCGATCGTAGTAAGATATGGAAGAAGTCCATATCAGCTAATTTTCCGCTTTCATCCCACTTTTTTTGGAGTGTCCATCCACGGTGGTACCCGCTGATAGATATCGCTTCCCACGACTTATCGGTGAATTCCGGAGGTGTCTCTGTACGTGATTTCGGTGTCAGCGGACCAACAAAAGAGTTATTGGTACTGGCCGGTTTCGTTGTGAATTGCGCCATGCATGAGGTTTCCATGATGATTAAGTTAAACTAGTTTTGGGTAAACCCATTTAGTCAATTTGATCACTTCTCCCTTTACACTTTAGACCCTTAGCCTGAGAAATTCTGCTGATCACTGCCTACCTCGACAATTACGACCCCCCCCTCCTAGCGGACCAAATACGACCCCCCCTGTTGAGGATTCCTCAACGGAGGCTTGACCCTGATTCATGGTGTCTCGAAGAGGCAAGGCTGGCCACTTGGTCTTTGTTTCATACCTTAGAGTGATATTCGCTTTTTCATGGCGCGTCAATCAACTCTGTTTGATGTTTTCCTTGACAGAGTTACTTTCTGATTTCGGGAAAATGATTTCATGAAAGTAGCCTTGATTTGCTGAGGCACTGAATACGCGTGGATAGAGCATTTAAGGAAGCCAATCGTCACTCTCGGTACTAATCTTCATGAGTAATCACCTCGGCTCTTCGTCAGGTACATGCACAGCGGTACATCCCGTCTCGTGGGACATTCATCAGCTTTGCTTCGTTCATAGCTTTTCAATTTGCCTCCCATTAAAAACTTGCTGAATGAAATTCAGCTCGCCTTTCCTAGCGATATATGGAATTGATGTGTCAGTGGGGCCCATGTTACATTAACGGACAACCCTCACCGATTCTCCGCTTCATTTCACATTAGACCACAATCTGAATGAGGCAGAGGAGTGTGCGAGAAGAGAAAAGAAGCACGATGCAGTGGCATCTATAACAAGGGTGGGGGTACAAAGTTGTTTAGATGAAAATTTTTGCACCCAGTGCGAACTGTTTACACCTACGCGAAGAAACAATAACGAGGTGCGAAAACTGAATTGAAGGGTCATGTGCTGCCCAGATTCTGCATTAGTCGTAAATAAGGCCAAGGAATTAGAGGAACAATTTTCATACCTATATAATGCTCACTGTTATGTTTATTATCCGGATATATTCGAAAAAAAAACATGCAAATATACAAACATGATGAGTTCCAACTTCTCTCTTCGTAGAACCTCGGCATCGTTATTAGTTTGATATTCTTCTGTTATGCCAACGAGGTTTTTAGGTGGAACATTTATTAACGGCCTAACGTTTCGACCAGATCGTCTTCCTCAAAGGCCCAGTCCACCACCGCAGGAGCGGAACGCCGCCACTCCGTGTCAGCTGTCGTCAGTGAATCAAAAGCTTTTTCCAAAAAGGCGATTTCAACCAAATTATTGTAACCCATACTTCTTGTAACCTTGACCATGTGCAAATCCAAAGGTGTTCTTCCATTTCACATCCAAAACAAAGTCAAATACGGAAAAAAAGAAATCTTATTTCCACCACGTACTAAAAGTGCGTGGTGGAAATAACGGTTACCCCATGCATGAATCCGTGGGGACTGGGTGGCCTACGGGATACGGCGATGGACTCTCAAACGGATGAAGTGATGGGCTGGTGGTTCGAATCCTGGCATTGCCGACCTTCTGCACTTTCTTTGCATTCACTTTTTCGTCTTCAAATATGTCTGTTTATGCCAAATGACTACGATTTTCTTGACAGCATACCAAAATGACCCTATTTACGAATTGTCAATGAATTTGGTGATGTGACCTTTTTGGACACGAAAGGGTCCGTAGCGCTCGAAATTCGCGCTTTCGCACAAAATGAGTGTCATATTCGTGTTCAGGGGGTCAGACTACCCTTGCGGACACATTTCTAGCCAATTTCAAATTTTGACCCTAACTTCGAGAAAGATGTTTGGTCATGGGTGCATGATGCGCATTCTATTTGTAGAAGTGAGTAACTCACAAAATCGATGAAAATCAATGGAATATGCACAGCATGGATGCCTATCGCTATTATTTCAGCTGTCAAGCACCAAGCAAGAGGAATAGTCAGAATTACATGACAAGTGATACCGTCCTCTCCTTCGTTGAAAGTGCAGTCCAAGGTATACCAATGCCCTACTCAATTTTTCGAATTTGGGTCAAAACTTCGATTGGGCTAGAAACTCATCCCTGGGGGTAGTTCGACTTCCTGAACACGAATATCAAATCCGTTTCACGCAAAAACGCCTCGTTCGTGCGCTATGAGCGCTAAAAGGTCAAAAAGTTGGACTGTCAAACTTGCTGAAAACTGGCTGTAGAGGGCAGTCCGGGGTTCTAAATGTGATTACTGCACTTAATCTTCATATTCAAATGTTTACGAGCCCAAAAACTAAAAATCTAAATTTAATTTTTGCAAAAATTTGTCCTCAGTGGGGATCGAACCATCAACCCCTTTTTTGGCATTCGTAGAGCCGCTCAGCAAAAATGGACATCAGTTATATGATTCTTGTACGCACCACCACACATGCAAAAAACAGCGTTCAAAAAGCGCGTCATGAGTTGGAAGACCTTCCTCGTAAGCTGAGCCATCAACAATTACATGAATAACCTCATCGAACAAAACTCTTGAATAGGGGATGTGGCTGAATAAAATGGCGGAAAACGGCAGAACAACAGCTGACAAGTTGGATTTGTTGGGAAAACAAAGGGAGCGCACGATACTCGCTGAATACCCGTCTTGCCTGCGCTGTGCTCCACATTCTCTGCAATGCTTAAATTATTGTAAGTGAAAGGAACTTGAGTATGACGACAGAACCACACCCACTGAACTTCCCGATACTTCCTTCCGTTGAAATTCCTATTGCGTGTGTGTGTTGTGGTTCGCTAAAGAATATTTTCTCACTTTTTTGGTTTTTTTTATCACTATGCATGTCAGGTCAATGCCATTTGAAGGGCTAACTTAAACTTCCTGGGGTGGGATTTATGTGATGGGAGGGACTGGCGAGGAATGCTGTGTACTTTGAGAATTCATTGCTGGCCACTGTTTCCTTCTGTTCATCTAAAGAATTGGTGAACTTCTCTCTACCTTCCCTGGTTTCTTTAAAGACCGCAATGCACTCATGTTTTTGTGTTATGTTTGTGTTGACTTTGTAGGCAACTGTTATCGCGCACCTATGCGTGCAATGAATGAATGAATAAATAAAATAATTAAATTGGTTCAGCATTCTTTTTTATTTCTTGGCAGCGAAAACAGTTGGCTAAACTACACGTCAGCATTGTCAGTAATCCATCACTACGAATTTGCAAGTTCGGCTGAAGTTGATGGAATGCTTCTGACACACTTCTTCTCATGCATGATTGATGGAAGTGAATATTCTCTTGCAAAGAAAGCATGCATGCATGAAATGTTTCTTGTCATCGGAAATTTTGTGCATAGCTGAATACTTCTGTTTACTTGCAGTACGGTAATCTTCATCAAAGTAATTATCTCAAGACACTTAAGCGTTATAAAAAATTTAGGAGTTGGCTTCAAACTGGGTGGGCATAGGATGCTAATTGAGGTGTTGTTGCCTTCAATACGTTTGCTGACAATAAGACTAGTTGAAGATATTCAATTTGGTTCCCTCAAAAATTAGCTGGCTTAACAAACTGAACAGAAATCCCTACCCCAAAAAGTCGAGGCAGCTTCGGAGAAATAGCAGTAGATCCCTCCATTTACTCCCATCTCTCCTCTTAAAGACTTTCCTGTTCGATTTTCTGCTACTACGGCTTTTCTGTTCCGGCATCGTCAACGCACTCAAATTCCATGTGCCGGAGTTCTTCGCATTCCTATTATAGCAACTACACAGATATGAGCTTAAGAGCACCACCTCAGGCCTAGGGGCGAAGGAGAAGATGAAAACTAGGACGACATATTCTCTGAAAGCAAGCATGCTAGTTCAGAAAAGGTGATGTGTAACGAGGCTCGCTTTGAAAAAACGTGGGGTGATATCAGAATCCCACAGTCTGCGAGTCGCTCTGCCACGCATCCGCGTAAGAGTTGTGTGCATGGCGTGACAACGTTCGATGTCAGTTGCCCTTTTGTAACGATGCAAAGGGGCGCAACTATTCCTCGGCTTTCTCACTGTTTTGTTTCGTTCTTCCTCTACTCTTCTACTGTTACACTGTTGAGGGAGTCGTCCTCGAAAAAATTAGATTTTACACATATATTTATGTTGTATTTGCCTAATGTGGGCCACATGCAAAGTTTCACCCGAAAAATGTGAGTACGCTGAGATACAGCACCACGAAGTCTTGGCCAGGTGGGCGGGGCCTCCAAAAAAGTGCCCACCTCGTCGTCCGCCGCGGTCGGAGACGCATTGTAGGAGCGGAAAGTTACGTAAATAGTCCCATTCTCCTTTTCCAACCGTGGCGGACGACGGGATGGGGCTTTTATTAGGAGGTCCCGCCCACCCGGCCGAGAACTTGAGGAGCTGTATCCTAGCCGAGTTCGCTTTTTTTCACGTGAAATTTTCCTTGCTGCCCTCATCAAGGAGATACATAATTAATTTATGGGTAACGAAGAAACTCATTTTTCCGTGGACGATTTCTTTGAGCAGCTCTGCTATCATATTGGATGAATCCACAAGCTGCCAAAATTACCCCTACCGGGGTGTGGGCAGATATGACAGCGAATCGCTTCGCGGCGTTCCGCTAGCGGCGCCATCAGCACGACTTGCCGAATCGATTTGCCCTTGGGAGCCTGGCAGAGCGTGTCACTTCTGCACTCCACCCATGCCACACTGCCTCCTTCAGCCATGCCACCTTGCCTCCTCCACCCGTGCCACACTGCCTCGCTTGAAGGCTGCCAAGCCCTGCCACTGGTATTCGCACTCGCCGCGCCGCCCACCGCGGGCGGCCACGCGATTCGCTGTCATACCTGCTCACCCCCCCCCCCCCCCCCCCTCTAGGTGCCTTTAAACCCAAGTATGAGCCACATGCTCTTTATAGTGGATGGGCAATCAGGCGCGGATGTCTATTGCGTACGGGCATGTTGTGGTGCCCTGGAAAACATTTCACATAGAATCAATCAGCAAGCCGACGTGCCTAAGGCTTGCATTAGAACTGAAGTTTCGTATTTGACACGATTTGAAAAAGCCAGAGCCCTCTGGTTCCGATAAACAGAGAGCTGCGTCATTACCCACTGAAATAATCAGACCATCTGATGTTGAACCTCTCTTCGTGGTCCTTTTACCAATTTTGTAGCGCATTCTCAACGATTTGTTGTGAAAGTGGCAAACTGCTTGTTTCGTCAACACTTCTGATGAACACAGAGTCAGCTCCATTGGATAACGGAATTAGAACAAGGCTTCGTTGTTGTGGCAGCGCTTCACCATGGAAACGTCCAAACAAATACCAGTAGTGATCCCATCTGGGACTGAAGAAAGACGAAAAACTGGGAATTCCAAGGAAGGACCGCAGTAAACAAGCAGTCGAGAAGGCTCGGTGGCAGTCAATGAATGAATAGTCTCCGGTTTGGCTTGAAATATTGTGGAACTGAACCTCTGGGGTGAAATGATAAGTTCAGAAAATGTATTGGGCTTGAAGATCGATGCAATCACCATAATTGATGTTAGAGGAAATAAATGGACCATGCTATTAGAGGTTTTATAGAGGTGGGATTGACGAATAAAAGGCTATTCCGGGAACTGCCATTTGTCTCTCAATAGGGCAAAAAGTGGGTGGTCTGAGGGAACTGAGAGAAGTCGAAATTTAAAGAGTGAGCAAGGCCTAAATCATGGGCAACGACGACCCAGCTGCGCTGGTAGCGGAAATTGGTGAAGCGGCGGGGCGTAAACAGGAAGGCCGCCTAGACAGGATCATCAGAAGCCATGCAGCAGCACATTGCGATGTGTGCGCTTCCTTGGCGAAGGATAATTGTATCGAAGAATGTGGAGCCGTGGCGTTCGCGTATTCTAAAGATTAATTGCTCTTATTATATCCTCGCAAGTCTTAGGACCGCGTTTTGCGAGAGGGAGCCTATTCGTAGCGTTTGCGGTTGTCATTCGAATCAGTCACGAGTGAATCAGCAGACTAAGTTCCTACAAATGCCATAACAAGTCTTACACAACAAGAGAGTCAGTGGTCGCACATCGGAAGGGCATGTGGCGACGACTTTGCGCGTGTCACATCGCTTTCCGTCTCTCAGAATAACATTTGTGGGAATCCATTCGCTTGGGACATAGTTACTCATTCTCGATTGGGTCGCTCTTCAAACAGAGACACTTGAACATACAGGGCTCGCTCGTCTTCGTAGTAACGTAATCCCGGAGCCGCTTTAACTTGAATAGTATGAAAATCGACTGGATGAAGAGAAAAGAAGCCATAAGAGATAATGAATTCACCCAATTGCTCGAGCAGCTTTGATATGTGGCTTCATTAAGTGATTTACAGAGAACACTTGGTTTATAAGGTCAGAAGCCCGTGTAATGAATAAGTTGTCGTGAGCAACATGACAAATGCCAGATGAGAAAACCAGCACCACCTCGATGGCCGTTCCTGGTTTTCAAAGAAAGACAACAATGAATTGCAAGACAAGTACTGGAAATAACGGATTAGGGTGAGGTTGAAGGCGGAGCGAAGCGGTGAGAGCGATTAAGGAAGGGCGTGGCCGTACAAGGTTGTCTTTGCCATAAAAACAACGAACTTATCTAACTCGACAGCAAGGGCAAAGGCGTTTTGCTCAGTCGAATCCTCTAGTCTGAGATCCCAACGGGAGAGAATGAAACCAATTTTCGTCACAAGGATGCCGAGTTATGGACAAAAGCTTCAGTGTCGAACGGGAGTAGAACAAGCAGCTCATGCCCCTTTCGAAACCAAAACCTTTTCCCATGACTTAGCGGCACTGCGACAGCTTTCGCATGGTGGGCTGCGATGAAAAGTAATAGCAACCATTTTTTGTTTTTCTCAGCGCCAGTAACAAAAAATGGACAGCAGAGCAAAGTTTTTAGAGCAGATCGTCGGTGGTGAGCCACGTACTCGCTGGAACAGAAAGCCGTTATATTGCTTTTATTACATTTGCAGGGTCAAAACGAGTTGCGGGGGGGGGGGGGGGGGGGAGTGCGTGAGTCTGCGTATTGTGTACCATTGCACCATTCACAGCTAACAGCGCGCAGGGACCTGCCATGACTTAATTTCTCAGGCAACGATGTGAATTTGAACATAAGTCAAATTGCTTCCTTCCTCTTCCGGAATGATGCCATTTCCGGTACTTGAAGCGCTATGATTCGATTTATACGATGTTATGAGGTAGCCAAAGTGCAAATTAGTGATTTTACCCACCAGACTAGTCTAACGGCTCTACTCTCCAAAATAAACCCCATTCTCTCGAACCTTGACGGAGTGGAAGAAGTGGTTTTTGAGGAACATTTCGATTTGGCTCGAAACTTATCACCGTGGGTAATTTGATCAGCAGAAGACCAATGTGATACTCATTTGATGGGAAACCGCATGGGACTGGCGCCACAGGTGCTGGCACTCAATGGGGTAAACATTCAAATTCTATGGCGCGGGCGCCAAGCGATTTCGTGCCAAGTGGGTGTCATGTTCGTGTTATACTGATCTATTCTTCCCAGGTGCAAGTTTCTAACCAAATCAAAATTTTTCTCAAAAATAACCTCTTCCACTTCATCAGAGCTCTACCTACTGGTGTTGCTTTGGGTAAACAGTGCGTCTAGCACCAATTTACCCTGGATACTGGAAACCTTGGCTGATCTGGATGAGTGTTAAAATGGAATTTGCACAACGACAATATTGGTGAGAGTGGCGTTACTTGCCACTATATCTGCCTTCATCTCTTTACGATACAGTAAAATATCCATAAATCACTTTTCATATTAATTTCTGATCCTGTGAGCTCGTCAAATCGTTCTTTTGAGTTTTATAAGTTCAAATCAAAATTTCACTATGTTGTGGATTGCAAAAGTTTAGAACGGGCTGAGAGATATTAATGTAATAGCGCGTTGAAGAAGCTGTCATTCCGAACCTTTTTTCATTCAAACATTCAAAACTGCCGGCCACTTCAAAAACAAGCGAGGCCCGCCGTATTTCTTGCTGGCGACACGACAGAAGTGATTCGCTGAGATCAGGTGGGAGATCATGCATTTTTGAGAGAACCACCATTAAGCGGCACCGATTGTGAGAAGGGGATAATGCCGCTCAAGATGCAAAGTCATATGCCTTCTTAGTCGGCTTGATCCGCGATGACTGTGCACGTGAGATTGAGTTGTTTACATGTCAGTCGTAGAGGAATCAGTGTGTCATCTCTGTTTGGCCTGTACTTGACATCCGTAAGAAGTTTCCAGCTGCTTTCAAATTGGTCGGAATATCGACTCGATGAAGCCTTATTTATGGCAGATGCCTGACCATAACTGGGAAATATGCACTTTGGGACGTGATGGTCCGACGCTATGAGTCTTTATCTTTCGACAGGTTTTCATAGGAATTCACATCATGCATCCATGTGTTTTCTTGAGTATTTCTGAAAGAAGTTTGATGCTTCCAGTCCCACCGCTGCAATTTCGAGCTTTAAATGACGATTTACTTCCAAAAGGACTAATTGACTTGAGTTAGTGTTCCAGTAATTTTCTGTTTCTTCGCGGGTGTATCCGTGGAATGAGAGTAAAGATAACGAGATCGAAGGATTGGAGAACACGGGAGAATGGGAGGGGTTATCACTTGAGAAGTACCGCTTAACAACGAAAATACTGCCAGCTGTGGTTGTGAAATCGTTCTGCTGATTTTTCGCGATAATGTCCAGTAAGACCAGCATAGCCCTAAACTGAAAAAGTGGAGTTGAGGAATGTGGGCACTTTCGTGATGAAGCTCAGGATCTGGAAGTAGCGGTGAGCTTGATTTCTGCCCCACGGGGGTTGAAGCTGAGAGATCCCAAATGCATGAATGATTTTTTTATAAAAACCAAACCTGAGATGGCATCTGAAGCAGAATTTATTGGTAGCAATGATGAAGAGATGTGGAAGGATGTAGAATGAGCAGCGCCTCCAGGGTGGGACTGATCAAAGCCAAATGCTTTGATGTTATACTGTGACGTACTACAGTCTTTGAAAGCACCCAAATCATAGCCAGTGGCATTAGAAAAAGCTGGGTGCAAGGGTTCGGCGGAATCACGGAGCGCAGCGTCAACGGAAAATCCATTCACCAAGCGTAACGCAGCCATCACAAGACATTTTGCTGGCCATTTCGAGACAACTAAAGCCCTTTTCACTGCGAAGAAGACAAAAGTGCGTTTTTGACTCGAGCTCCATCCAATTTTGATTGAACAGAGAAGGTTATGTATGGAACTATAGTGTGTGAGTGTTCCAAAAATTATAGTTAAACTTCCAACCATCATTGGCTTTCGCTGACATTAAGAGATACCGAACCTACTTACAACCCAGCCCACTGAAGGCAGGTCTTTTTCAAAAGCAGTTGTAGGGACTGTTAGGGCCCAATATGGAAAGAAGTCGAAGTGCTCAATAGTACAGAAGTGGAGAAAGGAGCAGAACGGTCAAGGCTGGGGAGTGACGTTAAAACTGTTGGCAGCTGATGAAAAAAAGCATCTCCTCCAAAACTCAGAGGTGCTCCCTTCGTCGTGAGTTTTGCCACATGCAATCTTCTTAGACCATAACTTCCATCTAGGTGACTCATTGAGAGCCCTCATGACCCATATTACCCGTCACCGTCTTTAAGTGCTCCAATAACTCCTTGTTCACCTTAACCTCTCCAATAACTCCTTGTTCACCTTGACCTATCACTCATGTCGCCTACCAGCTCTGTTTCTATCCAATATCTCTATCCCTTGTTTATTTCGGAAGGACAATACGATGGCTTAGAAGTTGAGAGCTGGCATTGAACGGATCACCGTACCTCTAAAAATGCAGTAAATGGCAGGACAGGAACTGCAAAATAGAAATGAATCCAGCGTTTCACTCACAGGTCCATTTGAGACCGAAACGAAAGGATCCAGAGACTTGGGAGAGGGGTGGAGGTGCCTGCGTTTCAGACAGTATCCTTATTAGCGCAATCCGTGCCTAAACTATGTTGAAATATTGTTTCCGGATCAACCAACATTCAGCTTTCCATCATGAAGCGAAGGAAAATCAATGTGGAACGTTTGAAATGGATGGATGATCTCGTTCAAGTTTCTCTTCGTTGTAAGTCGTCGTCGTAGCAGAAGCTCCGAGTAAATTGCTTCCCCTTCGATTTTCTCTTCCCTGACTGCATAATGGACAACCTGAGCTGACATAAACAGTCAGCATACTTGAATACTATACATGGTTAGGCAGATACAGCAATATAGAGGATTTGTGTAGTATGTGCCATGTACAGAGCTTCAACTTGAAATTGTTAAGACTCTCCCACGCGATCACGAGAGATATAAGTGAAGTGATTAGGGTTGCCTTAGAATTGAAATCCAACAGGCTCTTGATGCTATCCCAGAACTCCGAATTTCATTTCAAATCTGTACTTTGTTGTGCAGATGCCTATCTCACGGAAAACTTGCCATAATCCTTACTAGAAGTATCAGCCATGAGTTGACTGCAATCATCATTGAAAGTGCAGCTGACGCAGGGTTTTTAGGATGGTCTATTTTCATGCTCAACCTAACAGCTTGTCTACTTTCATGGTTTAGCTAAAGATAGACCTACATTCTTTTGAACACGCGTAATGAGGCCTGACTTGTTATCCATGTGCACTTTTCTAGGAACTCTTTTGATTTTTTATAGCTGCTTGTTTTCGCCGTACCACGCGACGAGAAAGTTGTTATCAAAAATGTAGTATGACAAAAGACTATAAATGCTAAACTGGTTATTATTTTATACGGTGCTATCGCAATGAGGGATAGTGGCATCTCACTATGAATATAATTTTTACTAAGCTTAGTAGAAAAGGAACCCCTTCTTTCCTTCAGTAAGGATTAAGCAAAAGTATACGCCTGAGGGTGCAGATTGACCTCTCAATGATTCCTCCAAGTTGCTTAGATGTGCAACTTGTGTGAGATGCACCCCCCCCCCCCCCCCCATCACTGCGATAGCACCTTTGTACTTTCAGTGCTGGTAAGTTGTGGTAGATATACTATTGAGAGGCTGAGTGATGGTGCACCGGGTGGTAGTATAATGAATTAGCATATACGGGTGGTAAGCATGTAGTGTCCGTCCCAGACCCGTCCAAGACCAAGGTCAACCCATAATAATAAATCTCATTTTATGTTTTTTCAAGTATTTGAAGCAAAGTTTATCGGAGGCCGGAGTGATTAATTAGACATCGTCCAAGAGGAGTTATTGGAGATAAATGTGAAATAGGCTCAAAATCCATGAAAACGTCGTGTGAAGCTGTTACAAGGGTTCTAAATTATGGGCAAAAGCTTCGGCCTCGGACGAAACCTAAACGTGCACTTCATGTTCTAGCAGGAATGAAAAGCTTCAAAAGTCGTGTGGAGCGCTTTGCGTTGAATGGCATACTAAGCTCATCCGAAGTACCTAGCCGTGCGCAGCAGGCTCCCGTGAGCAGGTACTTTTCACAAATGAGTGCGCGATTTGATTGCGTAAGTCTACCACGCATCACAGGCAGGGTCAAGCGCGGAGTCGAGGAAAATTTTTGAAAAACACCGCCCCCCCTCCGAAAGGGTGGCCTTCATACGACCCCTCCTCCTCTTACATCTGTAATTGTTAGATTCTATTTATTTTCTTCCGCCCAAGCCTACGGAATGAGAATCTCCTTTCCCCAGGCTTGAGCTGACATAGGCTAAAAAACTCGTATTTGCTTCATCAAAATCATTTCTCTGCTAAATTCGAACGGATTTAGCTAGCGCTACGGCCTCTCTGCGCTTATGAATAGAGCGCAATATACTATTGGGTCATTCCATAAGTAGTGTCGTTTTTTTTCAAGCAAAAATTTTTGCCACAAGTCACAAATTTTTGCAGCATATTATATATCATTCGGGAGAAAATTCTCTGCTCTACAAAATGGCATACTTGGTTTTCGATTATGTTAGAATGGCGCCGACATTTAGGCCGGCGAAGAGGTAGGTCCAGCAGACGAAAATTGGCCAAACCGGCAATCAATTAAAACACTATATTTTGCTTGAGGAAAACTAACCAACCATGTGTTGCGTACTCTGCCCCGACCTCTCCTGTGAATTCCACCAGTCGGTTGCTTAAAAAGTCACGTCGCTCTTTTTCCGCCACAACTCGGTGATTTTAGACAATTTCTTCGAACAAAGGCAAGAAAATTTTCTCAACCAATCAGTTGAAAGAGTGATGAAATGTTGAGAACAAGTGGTGCCTAGGAACAGGGAAATACCACTGACCGGATTCCTTAAGTTTCCCATGGGAAAAATAAATTGTGAAAAATGTCAATTGGACCCCTATCGCATGGTATTAAAACTCAATCTGAAACACAACAAAACAAACCAGAAAGCTGTTTACGATAGAGCAGAAAAAGTCCTTCGAAGTGGTTCATAAAACAGCTCTAATCAAGAAGTTTGAAAGAGAAAATTTTATTTCGAATAAATGTGGGTGCTTTCGAAAAAAAGAATTTAGAAAAATAACGACACGACTTCTTGATCAACTAAATATTGGGAATTGTAGAAGAGGTCAGGACTGAGTACGCGACAGATGACTGGTTGATTTTCCTAAATTGAAATATAGTGTTTCAATTGATTGCCGGTTTGGTCAGTTTTCGTCGGCTGGACCTACCGCTTCGCCAGCCTAAATGTCGGCCCCATTCTAACAAACTCAAAAACTAAACATGTCATTTTGTAGAGCAGGAGAACCTCTTCCAAATGATATATGACATGCTGCGGAAACTTGTAATTTCATAGAAAAAATTTACGCTCGAAAAAAAACGACATTACTTATGGAATGACCCAATACTTTACCCACCCTAACTCCCTAAACACCGAAAGAACAACATAAACCATCAAGAAAACAAAAATAGGAACGAAAGATGAACGAGAACTACGGTAAGCATTTCGAATTGCCGATAAATTAGTGCGTAAAAGAGTAAGTGCGGCGCGTAGCGATCTGAATGGAGCGCGGTATCTTCCCCACAACAAATTTGGACATTTTTTGAATAGTTGAAACTTTACTCAGAATTCACCTTCCGAAGTCCTGTGAACTGTTTTCTTAATAACTTTCTTGGACAAATCTATTTGCCGCTTGTTTCCCATAATGGTTGCTTAGTTCTCTATACGGATAACCAGTGGAGGAAAATTTTGAAAAATTTCGAAATAATTCACTTCAAATAGTCATAACATCTTAACCGTATGAAAGCGGTCTTGTATTCTGTGGTCTGCGAGATTATCGCTTTCGAATGATTACCTGGACCATGCCATATCTGCGAAAGGAAAGAAGTTACTTCGAAGGAAGCCAGTCGAAGATTTTTTTCGTCGAAGTTGCGAATCTTCCTCCATCTTTGGCAAAAATGATCCATTGTGTGTGTTACGCCACCAGGTTGCATCATCTCCTCTCAGAAGACAAACGAGGGGTGGTCGGCCTCAGGTGGCCTCGTTGCGGGATGCGCCATGCGTGACGGTTTCCTTCCTATTCTCAGTGAACACAAATGCTAATCCAAACCGCATAGTGACTTGCTAGCACCGGATACATACTTACAATCGTAGTAAGATATGAAAGAAGTCCATTTCAGCTTATTTTTCGTTTTCATCCCATAGGTTTTGGAGTATTTATCCACTGTGGTGCCCGTGGATAGATATCGCTTCCCACGGTTAATCGGTGAATTTCGGAAGTGTCTCTCTCTGTACGTGGTTTCGATGCCAGCGGTTCGAAAGGGTTATTGGCATTGGCCAGATTCGTTGAAGATCGCGCCATGCATTAGGTTTCTGTGATGATTAAGTTGCATTAGTTTTGGGTTCAACCCATTTAGTCACTTTTATCACATCTCCCCTTTACACATTGGACCCCAATCCCGAGAAATTCCGTTGATCACTACCTACCTCAACGATAACGACCCCCTCCCAGCGGACGAAATACGACCCCCCAGCGGACCAAATACGACGCGCCCCCCTGTCGAGGATTTTTCGACGGAGGCTTGACCCTGATCACAGGTCTGTGTGGCTCAGTTGTGCGCCATTTCGCGAAACTCGGCCAAAACTTGTATAATGAAAAACATCAGGGCCCTAGTTCTCAAGTTTTTGAACCGTCTTTTTGTTTGCCTTGCACTACCATGACTTACCCCTTAAGGACTAAGTAATCGCATCGTACTGCATTTGAGAGAAGGCGGTAGGATGCGATTATTTAGTCCTTTGTGGTAAAGGAAGGGGTAATTCGGGCCGAATATGGAAGGATCAGTAAATATTAGGTTGATCAGAAAGTTTTGATAGGGTTGAGATTTTTTTCTATTACTCAGCAAGTAATGCAGGCTAATCAACAATATAATAACTATCGTTAGCTATAACATTGTCCCACCTTAAGAGCAGGTCAGCGATTTCCTTCTCCCAGAATTAGGAGGATTAGGAGTCAAAGAAGTCACCGACCACATGTTCAAGGTGACGAATTTTTTTTCGCTAGGAAAGCCTCAAGGGGCCGGGACAAGTGGTAATCTGAGGGGGCAGTATCAGGTGAATAGGGTGCATGTGGAACCGTGTCCCAACCTAGCTCCTCCAATTTTGCACAGGTCTCTTTACCTATGTGAGGGAGCCGTGCAAATTGGAAGAGCTAGGTTGGCACAAGGTTCCACATCCGTCCTATTCCCCTGACACTGCCCCTTCAGATTACCGCTTGTTCCGGCCCCCTAAGGCTTTCCTAGCAAAAAAAAAAATTCGTCAACTATGACCACCTTGGACAAGTGGTCGGTGACTTCTTTGACCCTAATCCTCCTAATTCTGGGAGAAGAGAATCGCAGACCTGCCCGTTGGGTGGGACAATGTTATAAATAACGATGGTTATTATATTGTTGATTAGCCTGCATTACTCGCTGAGTTGTAAAATAAAATAGAAAAAAATCTCAACCCTATCAAAACTTTTCGATCAACCTAATATGAAGGTTAAGGTGCTCAATAGTACGGAAATGAAGAAATAACCGAATGAAACGGTCAAAAACTAAAGAAATAAGACCGTCTTCCCGCCATTTATTCTCAAAAGGGGCAGATCGCCCTGAGAAAGGAGAGGACTGCCATAAAACAAGTGGTACGTAGCTGTAGAAGGAGGCGGCTCTTATAAAGCCCGTAGGCATCTTTTTCATCGGAAATTCCGCCACATATATTCTTTCTAGACCTTTAGCTTTCATTTGCGTGACCCACTTCAGGAGTTCCCATCACCCACATTACCCCTATCACTGTCTTCAAGACTGATGCTGATTGACTCACAGCTTCATGGTAGCTGCTGACTACAAACGACCATTCACACTGTAACACACGGCTCGACACAGATGTGACTGAAGTTCTGACAAGTCACTTTTAAAGAGTTCCTCGTTTCAGAACAGCGGTGGCTTCCGCCTTGAAGACAGTGTTTGGGATAATGTGGGTGACAGGGAATCCCAAAAGGAGGCATTGACTAAAAAATTACGGGGCTAAAAGGCCCATGTATGGCGAAATCCCCCGCAAAAGGCGCCCCTTTGAGCAGTGGCGGAGGCGGCCTCATCAGGGCAAGCCGCCTTGGTTAGGGCAGCCCGCCTCCTGGCGACGAGCTTCCCCTGATCGACTGGGGTGGGAGGAGCTAGCGAGCGGCAAGGCTGGGCGCGCTTCCGTAAGAACTTCGCAGACCCTTTCCTAATCGGCTGATTATCTTTTTCTCTGTTTTTGATTTTTGCTGCTTACTCGTAGAGTTCGCGAGTTTTTCTTTTCTATTCTTCTTTTCTTTTCCATTAATACTCACTTGTTGTCTTCGCTCGTCTGCAGTCAACAATAGGATGCCTGTTGAGTTGTTTGTATCGTTTCCAGCTATTTTTGCACATTGATTACCTGGATACATGTCAATGGCAGAGTCGTCCGGGCCACCCGCCTGTTGACGGAATGGTCGTCCACGTCGAGAATCATTGGTGGGGAAGGGGATCTATTTTCGGGTTTTTGGTCATTCATTTTTTCTGTTTTTCCTTCACCGTCGTATTACTGATCATCTCTCCCGTCATATTCGCCACTTTCTTCGCATTTCGTCCGATTTTTCCCTAACACTGCCTTTAACATAACCTAAATCACCCCAAAGAGTTCGTTAGGCAACCGAGATTCAGTTAAGTGTTTTACCTTTTTACCTTTTGACACAAATCTTGTAGAGAAGAAGTAGAAACGTAAGAAAGAGTTCAGCAGAGCAAGAACGAAGGGGAAAAGTGTTCGGCCAAGCGACAGGAACTATACCAGGACGAACAAAAAAAGGCTTCTAGCAGCTTCCTTACACATACAGTGCAATGAAGCTTCTGGTCACTCTGCACCAATCATAGTGCGATAGAGTGATTCAGCGAAGGTGTGATGGAGTCAAGCCCGTCTGAGGGAACCTTCATGGTAAAGCCTCCCAGAATCAGCTACCTGTTTATTTTATTGCAGAAGATGCTCATCAATATCACCTGAGCATGCTCCCACTAACCATTATTGACTTAAAAAAAAACTGGAAAAAATGAGCTTTAGAAACCAATCAATTTGTCCCTGGAAATGAAAGGTTTCTCATCCACGAAGGCACCAATATAAGGGGAGTGGGAGGGAAGGGTTGGGGATTGGGGAGACATGCTTATCACAGATGACCAGGGTGGCCAAAGTGACAATGCGTGGCGCGTTCTGCTTTGAAAGGCGGCCATGCTCACCCGGGGGAGGCACCCCTCCATGCCGCAGCCATTGAGACCTATGTGATGCAAACAGAAAAAGAAATTAGACTTATTACTTATTGTATGCAATTTCTTGGCGAGTTGGCACAACGCCAAGGTACAGCTAGCGATCGCCACGAGTTTGGTCGTTTCATCATGTACCTACTTCAGAGCTCCCTAGCAATTGTACCTGAATACTCAACAATCGACAAGTAATAGCTTGATTCATGATTAGTCCCAAAAGGCACCAACCAGAAAAAACAGTCGAGGCAATGAGTACATCATTTCGTCCGTTTGAAAAACAAGTACAATATCCCATATAGGGTCTTGTCTTCGCTTTTCAAGCTTAAAATCACGAAATCTACAGGATCAGGCACATTAACATTTGACAACTTCATGTTTTCTACTCATTTTAGGAATTTTAACGTTTATCTACGAATTATGTTTTCTAATCATCTTAGGAATTTTAACGTTTATCTACGAATCTTTGGGATGCAGCCGGCATGCAGAACCGCAGTGACACTTGAAAGTAACCGCTAGGAGTAAGAAGAAAATGACAGTTCGGTAGACATGTCATCTGTACAACACATGGGTTATAAAGAGACGATCTGTAGCGAAACTCGGATTGAGAAAGCGCGCCTTCACGCACAGCGAGATCGGTTCATAACCGCGATCTCGCTGTGCTACGACTTACGCTGCATCGCATCCGTTGAACGTGGAGTTGTTGCGAGAGCTGGGCAACGTTTGTGACTGGCTGGCATTGCCGCTTGTCTTTTGTATCTGAAGAAGGGTACCCGGGTTTTTTCTTAGGTTGGCAGCTAATTAATTGCGGATTTCTGTTAGAAAATCAAAGCCCTTTTTTCATAGAACAAACACCTTATTCTGTAATGCATTGCCCATTTTTATCAATGACCTTTTGCCATCTTTCAGGTAGCATCATAATTCTGCGTTCATAAAACTTCTGGTTATTATCAGCAAAAAAAAACAGAGTCAGGTACGATTTGAGCTCATCATCACTACTGAAATTTTTGCCACTCAAAGAGTTTTGCAATGATCAAAACAAAATGTAATCCGATGGTGCAAGGTCAGGACTATATGGTGGATGTGGCAAATCATCCCAACCAACCAACAATTTTTGCCGAGTGGCCAAAGATGTGTATGACCTTGCATTGTCTTTTGTATGACCTTGCATTGTCATGATGGAATACAACACTTTTTCGGTTAATCAATTCGGGTCGCTTTTCTTGAACTGGATTGCTTAATTTTGTTAATTGTGCAATGTAGACATCAGAATTGATCGTTCGGTTGGGTGGTAGGAGTTCAAAGTAAACCCTCCTTCGTAATCCCACCAAACTGACAACAAAAACTTCTTTTGATAAATATCAGCTTTTGCTATTGTTTGAGCTGGTTCACCTGGGCGGCTCCACGATCTTTTTCGCTGGGCATTATTGTAAACATCCCATTCATCGCCAGTGGTCATTCGCCTTAAAAATGGATCATTTTCATTACGTTACTTTAGCAAATCGCAGATGTTAATGCTTTGCGTTAAATGCGTTTCCTTCAGCTCGTGAGGAACCCATATATCCAGTTTTGACACGTACCCAAGTTGTTTCAAATGCTTTTCAATGCATGTATGAATACCTGTAGCTTCTGTGCAATTTCACGTGTTGCACTGTGACGATTCGAATTAAGTGTTGCCTTGATTAGGTCGTGGTCAACTTCAACTGGACGCCCAGAGCGTTTCTCATATTTGAGAGAAAAATCACCAGACCGAAATTTGGCAAACCAATTTTGGCACTCCCGTTCTTTTAAGGCTTCGGCACCATAAACAGCACATAACTTTTTGCCAGCACATAACCTTTTTGTGACCTTGCGATGCGTTTTTCTCTTTACGGAAATAAAGCAAAATATGACGCAAATGAATGGTTTGATTCTCCATTCTCAACACGCCGATCGAAAATAATGCAACTGATCACGAAACTTTCTTCACTGATTGATAGCAGGATTGCCTATTATTAAATAACATTTGGCCTACTAAAAATCAAACTGAAGCCATCTTTGAGTGAAATCCGCAATAACTTATTTGCCGACCTAATATTTGGCGGGTTATTAACTGTTTCACTCCATCCACGCTTTACTGTCTTTACTCATCCTCGTTGACTGACATTCACATTTCACGATCATTTCACAGTGAGAGACTTGAAAGAACAGGTGCAACTTCGTGTTTCTGGAGGCACAGATAGCAGTACAGATGGGTAAGATGGCGGCTCACTGAGCTCTGAGGCTGGAATGTTCGACTGATGACAACTGGTTTTTTGCTCAGCATATAGAATGTTTGAGTTGCACCGTGTTGAATCCCAACGAATCTTGCTCGGAGATAGTGAGGAGCTTCTCTATTCAGAGCCATCCATGGTGAGACTTAAAGGCAGCATTAGGGGAAAGTCGGACGAAAAGTCAAAGAAGTAGTGAATGTGAAAGTCGAGATGTCTAGTAACAGGACAGTGAAGAAACAACGGATGGAATTGGCCAGAATCCCGAGAAATAGGACCCCTTTCCAACTGTTGATTCTCGACGCGGACGACCTTTCCGTCAAGAAGGTCGCGGGTAGTCTGATCTAGTTTTCCATTGGCATGTTGCCAAGTAAATGCAAGGGAATGTTTGGAAATACGACAGCATTTATTTTTTTTTGGAATCAGCTTCAAGCTGAAACTGCGAAAGCGTGTCGCAAAACCTACGATCCTGCCGCATCTCCTTGGCCGCTCCCACCCCAGTCAATCGAGAATTACGTCAGGGAGGCGGGATCGACCTATCAAGAGGCGGACCATATGTGCGGTTGCGGGGTTTTGCGGCGTTTCTTCAGCTCGGAGGGGCGCTTTTTCACCGGGATTTTGCCACAGGTAGCCTTCTCAGGCCCAGGACTACCATGTGAGTGACTTCTTGTGGGGATTTCTCCATTACCACATTACCCCTAATGCTGTCTTTAAGTACGGCCGTTGTCGGGTAGCAGATTGCAGGGGTGTCTGACGGCCCACTCCTTCAGTGGCTGTCCCGAGTGTCCCGTGTGAGGTGCAGGATCAGTCAAATACTATGAAAACTAAGCTCCACTACCTATGATGGAGAATACTACTCGACTGAGGCACCACTCGTAGTAGTGAAACACAGTGAGCTTTCATTTCACTGAGGTGTAATTTGTTAGTTATGTAACTGTGTTAGTAACTTAATATATCTATTCCTTAATTTTCTACACGTTTTTTCTCGATTCAGCAGGTCTATAGACCTGCTGAACTGCTGCAACCTTGAACACGGCAGCAGCCTGTTCCCGAAGAAGCTTGCAAGGAGATGGACATGTGAAAGCCCCAACGGATCCATGCATACCGAGATTGACCACTTCATCACCAATCGGAGGTGGAGCATCCTCGATGTGTCAGTTATCACAAGCTTCTGCACGGGATCGGACCACCGTTTTTTACAAGCAAAAGTTCAGCTTAGACCCCATGTCAAGAAGCGGGACAACCACCAGCCGGTTGCACCGCAACTCCCCACATACAACACCGGGATCATGGAAGCGATCGCCCGTCAACTGGACTGGACAGTGCCCCGGACATCAACTAAGATACACCAAGATCCTCCAATGTGCATCGACAGCTGCCGAAAGATCTCTTACGTCAAGAGGCCGTACTGATGACATAGACAGAAGTTTGCTGAAGAAGAGACCGAGATCATCACAAACCCGACGGCTACACTCTGGAGGAGCTGGCGATGAACAAGGCACGCCGCGTCGCACTCCAGGAATTCATACGAAGATTTAGAAACGCCAAGCTAAAGGAGAGCTCCGAGAAGAAAGCAAGCTTCGAGAGTTGCGAGCAGGACCTGACGATTACTACAGGAATACGAGACCAGAATGGGCACCTCCAGACCAGCCGATCGTAGATCGAAGATGCCGTCCAGAAGTTCTAAACCTCTTCAGCTCCAGAACCGTCATTAGTAGGTCGCTCAGCCTGATAACGGAGGACGTCGCCGACATCCTGCCTTCAGAGATTCGCCACGCCATCAGACAGCTGATACCGAAGATAGCCCCTGCACCTGGCAACATAAGCGGAGACACTTTGAAGGCGTGCTGCGGAACCATCATCCACGAGCTCGCAGTGAGATTCAATCGGTATCTCGAAGAAGGCACAATTCCGGTGCTATGGAAGACATCGAAGACTGTTCTCATCTTCAAGAAAGGCGACAGAGACAACATCAAAAACTACCGGTCGATCGCCCTTCTGCCGCAGCTTTACAAGATATTCCCAAAGTATTGCTAAACCCTCAAACGCTAGACGAATTTCAGCCAGTGGAGCAAGCCGGATTGCGCAAAGGCTACGCATGCGCAAGCCATATCCACGCCCTCACCCAACTTATCGAGAAGCACAAGGAGTACGAAATCCCTCTGCTACCCTGCTTCTTCGACCACGTTATATCATCGACAGCGTTGAAACGAATGCAGTGTGGAATGCCCTCGCAGTAGCTGCCGTCGAGCAAAAGTACATCGACATTCTCGAGGATTCCAATCGCTGGATGACGACTAGCATCACCATATACCAAAAGGAACTGGTGATTCCGATCGGCAAAGGAGTGAGGCAGGGAGATACTATTTCTTCCAAGCTGTTCACGCTGCCCTCCAACATGCCATGACGAATCTCGACTGGTCCAACAAAGGCGTCCGTATTGACGGCAAGAAGCACTCCAACCTACGATTTGCAGACGACGTCGTCCTGATCAACAACGACGCCGCCGAGGCTCCAACAGATGCTCGACGAACTCAACGAGGCCGGGCCGTAGGACTCGAAATGAATCGCAGCAAGACCGAAGTGATGCGAAACCAATGGCTGACATGACGCCAATCCTCCTCGATGACGCAGACCTACCAGACGTGGATCACTACTTCTACCTGGGCCGGACGTCACAATGACGAACGAGCCAACCGTTGAGATTGGCAGAAGAAGAAAAGTCGCGTGGGTAGCCATGGGAAACATTTAAGAAACATCTCGTTTTATCAACGATCTGAAGATCCGAGCCCATCTATTCAACTCCATAGTGCTACCAGCTCTATGCTATGGCGCTGAGACATGGAGCAGCACGAAAACCACGGCAACGATGATCACGAGATGCCAACGCGCCCTGGAAAGATGCCTCCCCAAAACGAACAGAAGAGAACAGTACCAGAAGAATGTACGCAGCGCGGATCTACGATAACAGTTCGGCACACGAGACGCAGCCGAATAGGTCGACACCGCGAAACTGCGTTGGGCGGGGCACATCTCCAGGCTCACCGATGATCTATCGACAAGCCGAACGACCTTTTGGTACCCGCGAGACGTTAAGAGGACGCTCGGTCGCCGCGCAACGAGCTGGAGCGACTCGCTTAAGAAGTTCAATACCCCCACGAACACTAGTCTCAAGTCGCGAAGGACCGACAACGATGGTAAACGTGTGCCTGCCGCTGCCCCCAGCTGGCTACGGGCTCCCAAGTATTCTAGGTAAGTGAGTTTTCCTCGATTTGTTCGTCACGTTAGAATACATTCCTATCTGTCTTACCTACTTCATTTCTATTCTGATCAATTACCCACTTCTTTGTTTCTTCTACCACATCTCGGCGATAAGCCCCAAAGTAGACGAAAGGCAGTGGTTCGCAGAAGAAAGACGAAACGAACATTCTCCATTTAGTTTGACTATGCATGTATATACACATCTTTATTTCTTCTTCTGTATTCTGCACTTACCCATGGCCTCTTTTTAACATTCTCCTAATAGGTTTCCCAATGAGGCCCGATGTTCAATTCGCAGTTTTGATTTTTGCTCCTAAATTCGACGATTTCTGACAAGTTCTTTGAATCCACACCCAATTTTTTGGAAGCGATCCACTAAAACAGCTGTGAAATGTCGAAAAGAGGCTGTGAGTAGGGATGGGGATCCATGGCTAATGAATTCGTTACCTTTTCAGTGAAAAATAAATTTAGAATTGATGTCAGCTGGGCACCAGTATGTAAGTGAACTTAAAGGTCAACATGAATTGCATTAGGATCAAAAGGAAAGCAAGTCCTTGGCAGAGTAGAAGAATCAGCTCAAAATGGTTCCTAAATCAATGTTAAATAAAGAATTCAGGAGGAGAGGAATTTATGTGAATACGAATGCTTTCAGAAAATCAATTTGAAAAATGTATGAGTGACTTCTCGGGCACTAAAACGTGGAACATTCAGAAGGATCAAGGACGGTGCACATGATCAATTCATTTCTGCTCAAACAATATAATTAATCGCAGGTTTGGTTAGTTGTTGAAAACAATAGCTACCGACTCAATAGCCGAGTTTGAGAATATAGTATTGAATCCAGAAATAAACGTGCCATTCTGCAAAGCGAAAAATTTCTTCCAAACGACAAAAAAAAGAGGATGCCTGAATGCAAAGTGTTTTCTGAAGGGATTTCCACTCCAAAGTACTTATGAACCGAAATAGCAACAATGAATAGTACTCTCAACCCTCTGAGAACTCTCATGCGCTCATGAACCTAATTTAATCTATAACAGGTCATAAAGTGAGGCCTTCTACACATGCCATTTTTCCTGAACCATTGCTCTCATGAATGAGTGAGCGATGGCTTCTTTTTTACATCTTCTACATACTTAGCTTTCAAGCTTATTCTAGGGAGGCTCCCAGGAAAACTCGAGATCGATGAAATCATTTTCATCATCAAGAAAGGGTTTCTTACGTATTAAGTGGTTCAGCTAAGCCGGATGAAGCACCTCTGCGCTCCTATGGGTTGGGCTGCAACCCTCCTTATCTTTTCATACAATAACGTATTTTGCACTCTAAGAAAGATCAAACGATGATCATAGTAGCATGACTACCATGATCATTGCGTGAATATTCTTTCCCGCGAATACTGATTGAAGCGAAAAAATATGGTTGCCGTGCTGTTAGGCGTAAATGATGTAGTGGAGGGAAATAATTATATGCACAATATGCATTGCCGCTCTTTGCACTAGCTCACCAGCTTCCTAACAACCACTACGAGTTGCGGGTAAAATTCAACCGCATGTTATAGATGTTTCTGCTCCATGGTTCTATCCTATATAGTCCTAGTTCCGAACAATAATTGCATCAGAAAGAAGACTGCGACTTCCTGATCATACTATGTACTGCCCATCTGCATTTGCAGGTGGAATTGGACAGATGTGCTCCAAGACTACCAGTGTCATCGTATAAACACTTTCCCTTATCTACAAGTGCTCTGACAAGTCCTTGGTGTTTGAGGCCGAAAAGGGAAAAGGTAAGGGGATGCGAGAAGAGGCGCTCATTTACTACTATGAAAGTCGCATTCAGAAAATCATAATGGTGATAAGCTTTATTATGAACCTCCAAAACATATGACACCCTTTTACCTGGTTACTTATAGGATATATTAGGTTGTGTACGAATCAATTGCGTTTTTTTGCACATCAGTTTTTAACTTACTGTTTCTTGTGTATTATTCATCCAATATTTACATTGTTGTACATCATTTTGAAGCTTATCTAATGGTTGATCGTTTTTTTGATTTTCGTTTGTCTCAAATTTTATTCTTCGGGAAATTCAGGCCGAATGTCTAAGATGCTCTCTAGGGAGCAGATTCGTATCATTTTGCTTCATGGGTTCAAACTTGGACGGAAAGCTGTGGAGGCTCATGAAAATATTGTGAAAGCATGGGGACCAGACGTCTTTTCAATTCGCGGTACTAAACTCTGGTTTCAAATGCTCCTGCTTTTAGAAAGCATCTTAGATATTCGGCCTGAAATTCCTGTAGAATGAAATTTGAGACGATAGAAAATCAAAAAACGTCAACCATCAAATAAGCTTCAGAATGATGTACAACAATTTGAACACTGAATGAATAATATACAAAAAACAGTAAGTTAAATATTGATGTGCAAAAAAAAACGCAATTAATATGCACACAACCTAATAGTTGTTTAGTAACACTTCTTCTTCTTCTTTTTCTTCAGCGTTTGTCCCACTCCATTGCGGGGTCCGCTTTCCTGGTACGTTGACGCCACTCTTCTCGATTGAATGCTTGTGCCGGGGTTATGCCAGCTAGTCCACAGTCTGCACGTAATGTGTCGAGCCAGTGCTGCTTGGGCCATCCTCTCGGCCGCACTCCGTTCACGTTGAGGGAAAGGCCTGATTTGCACACAGCGTTTTCACTAGCTCGCAGGACGTGGCCATACCACCGCAGCCGAGCTTCGCGTATCTTGTCGGTTATTGGAGCTACGCCGAACTTTTGCCGTATGGTGTCATTCCGAACATGCTCCAAACGCGTTATTCCGGCCGTCCAACGCAGCATTTTCGTCTCCATCACGCTCAGACGTGCTTCAATTTCTTTAGTAACTGGCCACGTTTCAGCTCCATAGACCGCGACTGGGCGCACGACGCTTCTAGAGATCTTCGATTTGAGTCGTTCTGGTATATTCTTGTCGCAGAGAACGCCCGTCACCGAGCGCCACTTGGTCCAGGCGGAGCTAATGCGTGAATTGACTTCGTGCCTCAGGCTGCCGTCGGATGTAATCGTCGAGCCAAGATATTTGAAGCTGGTTGTACGGGAAAGCACAGTGCTATTGACCATAATAGAGCTTGAGTCGTTCATGCCTGTCGTCATATACTCAGTCTTCCCGACATTCAACCTAAGTCCAAACGCCGCCAAGCGATCGCACCATGCTTGCACTTCCTTTTCGAGTTCCTTTTTGTCTTCACAAGCAAGCATGACGTCATCAGCGTACAGAAGTGTCCAGGGGGGCTTCTTCTGAAGGTCTCGCGAGATGGTATCCATGACAGTAATGAAAAGGAGTGGCGAGAGGGCTGAACCTTGGTGTACTCCAACTGAGATAGGAAATTCCATCGAGATACCAGCTGGGGTTTGCACTCGGCTTTTTGGACTTGAATAGAGTATACGCACCCACTCAATAAGCTCTTCCGGAACATTGTGCTGCCGCAAGGCGTACCATATCACTTCGTGTGGCACTCGATCAAAAGCCTTTTCCAAGTCTAAAAAGGCAAGGTGCACAGGCTTTCGTTTTTCGCGATGTTTTTCCAGCAGCATACGTACAGCGTGAATGGCATCTACAGTACCACATCCGGCTACGAATCCACATTGGTTGGAAGAAAGTTGGATGATATCGCGAAGGCGGTCATCAACAATACGCTCAAAAATTTTCATACTGTGAGATAGCAAGCGGATTGGACGGTAGTTCTTGCACTCTGCGGGACTTCCTTTCTTTTTCCAGATCGGGATCGTCAAACTCTTCTGCCTGTCTTCGGGCACCTTCTTCTCTTTGATGATTTGGTTGAAGAACTTCGTGAGCCATTCAGCTGCGTTCCAGTACCGTGACTTCCAGAGATCAGCTGCTATGTCATCAGGTCCTGTCGCTTTTCCTGGCTTCATCTTCTTCAAGGCGTTTTCAGTTTCATTAACTGCAATCTCCTGGACAGGGCCAAATATTGGTGGTGCGGAAGGGATGGGTGGATGGATAAACTCCTCTGTGCATATTTGCTCGAAGTATTCACGCCATCTCTTCAGCACTTTCCTGCGATCCGTTATAAGATGTCCTTGATCGTCGTTGATGCCATGAAACTTTTCGATATCTTCGCTTTGGCGATGTCGAGCCTTGGCAAGTCGGTGAATGTATCGCTCCCCGTCACGAGCATTAAGTCTCTCGTTGACAAACTCAAAATGGGCAGCTTTAGCGGCAGCCACAGACTTCTTTGCCGCAGTTTTTGCTTCACGATACTTTAGCCAGTTTTCGACAGTCTTGTCATTGAGGAATGAGTGATAGAGTCTCTTCTTTTCACGCACTTTTCCTTTGACGTCGTCTGTCCACAGCCAAGCTTGCTTTTCAATTTTACGCCGACCTTGCTTCGTAGAACCGAGTTCAGAGCGAGTAGCGTGCGTTATTGACTCTGTTATCCTTTCCCAAGTCTCCTCAACAGTGGTTATTACTGGCAGACGTATGCGAGAAATGACATCCGGTTCTTTATTCTTCAGCTGCCACCATTTGATTCTCGTAGGTCCGCTCACTTCGAAGTGTTTCAACCTTGGAGGTGTTATTTTCAGTGTGCAGATCAGCGGTCGATGTTGTGTGGCAACTGTTTCGTAGGGTATTACCTTCGCGTCTGTGACAAGCCCTTGGTCTCTCTGTCTGACAAGAATGAAGTCGATCTGTGTTCTGGTTTTCCCGCTGTGGAATGTTATGGGATGAGATTCACGCTCCGAAATTTCGAGTTCACGATTGTAAGACTGTGCGAGTTTGCGTACTCGAGAATTCGCTCGCCATCTTCGTTACGTGACCCGTAGCCGAAGCCACCGTGACAACTGTAGCCATCCTTCGTGGCACCAATGTGCCCATTGAGATCTCCCGCGACAATAATGGCGTCCTCTGATGGTACTTCAGCTGTCTTCTCGTCGAGCCGGTTCCAGAATTCGGTTTTAACTGACTCAGAGCAGCCAGCTTGTGGGGCATATGCAGAGAAGAAATGGTAGCGTTTCTGTTCGACAACGAAGATAATTTTCATCAAACGGTCATCGTATCGTTCAACGCCTGCGATTGAGTCGCGAAAACGGTCTCTGACGATAATGCCGACACCGTTAAGAGGCTTAGGGCCGCCACAGAGAATAGCTTTGAATCCACGTCCAAGCTCCCTTGACTTGTTACTCGTCCATCTCGTTCCTTGCACTGCGCATATGTCGACACGTCTTCGTTCTAAAGCATCCGCCAGCTCGCACGAACGTCCTGTTAGTGATCCGACATTCAACGTTCCGATGCGCGTCTTCCAAGCCTTATCAGACATTTGGACTAGCTCAGTTGCCCTCCGATGTCGTCCTTGCATCGGTGACCCTCGCATATTTTTCACACTTGCCGGGCTTTGCAAGTGCGCGTCGGTTCCCGCGGACGCCGTAGCATTTCCACAAATTCCATTGGATGACATCAAACCATTTGATGTGACGGGATGTTCGTAGACCGGCCTGTCACGAAGGCCTGTCGTCTGCATCGAGTGTCCGCGTTCAGCTCGGCCCGCTGCGAAGCGAGCAGTGTCCAGTGGCACCACTTGGAGGAGCGGACGTCACCACCAGTACACTTTAGTAACACTTGTAAACACAAATAAAATCGCACATGTATCAAACCCTTTTGCGGATGGAATGCGTATTGATGTGAAAGGAGCTCGGGTTATTTAATGCCCTGATGTAAAAAAAGCTGCCTCGAGCTTTTTATAATTCCATAAGAAGGCCCAGTATTCGTCTTCTCAGCTAAAAAAATTTCTTTCATTCGATTGCTTTCAGTCACCTAAATGAGGTGAGCGCTTGGTTTATGAAATCGTTCAGCGAAAATATAAAAAAAGATGGGAGATAAGAAAAGATGGGAATCCCCAATAGAGATGAAAGTGAAGATAAGGTGTTGAAAATGAGGTTTTCTATCAAATACACAGCAATAATAAAGAGAAATCGCAAGCCACTAAAAAGCGAAAAATAGTTGTTGATAAGGACACCACCTCATCTGACATATGGCCAGAATTCACATATCATTAGCTTTGTTCTTCAGGAGGACCCAAAGCAACTTATAGCTCTAAAAAAATGAGACGCGTCATTAGCTGGAGGTAGGTTGATTCTATATGAAAGGTTATCACAAGCTCTTAGTATTGCAATCCTTCTGCCCGCATATCAACCATGCTAACAACGGATTCATAGAGGGGATATCATTTCCCATTCACTTAATCAATATCATTTCCCATTCACTTAATCACTGTCCTTCAAAAGGTATGACTCTGAAGTCATATGCAGGGATAATTTATACGTGGGGGGGGGGTAATTTTGTGCGAATGCAGCACCGTGCGCCCAACATTTGAGCTAGGCCATATATGTATGTGGCTTGAGATGGAACACATAAAAACTCAGAACAGAGGAAGGAGCTTAAGAGTTTGCCTGAGCTCGATTTACTTCAGTTGCATTGCTTTCTCACTGTCTCCTAATCCTATGGTGAAAATGACATCATTGATGAAACTATTATGAATCACCCTCGTCAGACTGCTATGACCACTGAAGGCGATTGTCCGCGCACAAGGAAAAGCATTTATTAGACCATCATTGGCTCCAAATTGAAGGTTGAGAGAGGTGCTTAATCTTCTCGAGGGTTCGTACGTTGAGGATGCGGCAAAACTCCGAGGACCATCCACCAGTACCGATCCAAGAAACGCTCTCCTTCCGACAAAAATAAAATGAGCCTTTATTCGTAGTAGGAAAAAACTAGGTGAAATAAACCTACATTTTCCTTCGATCTGCATGGGGATGTTCCCGAAATGTTCTACTAAAAATGAGAGGAAATCGTCAGATTTTTAGCTTTCTATGGCAAAGCTTCTCTCAAATTTTTAGGGGGTTACCTCACACTGGCTAGCACGAAGAAGCGCGGAAGATGCTGCTTTTCATACTTTCTTGTACCTATGCTGCTCATTACCGGCTCGAAAATCGAATCCAACAAAAACCGTTCACGTCCGCCGTCGCGAAAAGGACCGATTAAAAAGTCGACGAAAGTGGCCATCAAAATAATTATTCCGTCGCATTCGCAGCTTTTTTGGTACCAAATCGCAGTTGAGGTTTAGTCCAAGAAAGACGTACTAGAGCCCGTTCTCCCCTTTGTGAAAAAGGTACTCGATACAGCATAGTAAGTACCAGCTGAAGGGTTCACGGTCTGCCACGCCTCCACTCATGCCAGTCTTGTGCCTGCCATGACCACCACGCAGTGAGTACGTATGTATAGGGCTCAGATCTATGTTTACCAGGCACGTGTGAAGGAACGTTCTCGGTCTGAGTTGAGGGATTGTTTATGTTCCCAGCATTCACTGGGTAAAAACAGTTTCCTGATGGTAAACACATGATAAGGATTCTGTATATATGTGACCAGTCGGCTTCGCCGACTGACGCCGGCCAATCCGACTGGAACAATGCCGGCTTCGCCGGCCTCATAGGTCCACATTGTTGAGCAACTTCTGTCCACGCCATTTTACCCACAGCCCGGTTCTCATCAATGCCCCGAACGCGATGTAGGTCGCGTTGCGTGGCATCGATGAGAACGGGCTCTGGGTAAAATTCAGCTTGAAAACACAATCTCTATGACCGCTCCGAGGTTGTATCATTTTTCATCACCTCTCAAAAAGATACTTTCGCGATATTGCCTGATAAAATTTTCGCTTAGGCAGTGTTCATAATTCACGATTCAGGCGATCACGCGATTCAGGCGGAAGGAAAAAGATACATATTGATTGGGTGATTCAGGCGATCACGCGATCGCGTGGATCACGCGATCGCGTGGATCACGCGATCGCGTAAAGCACGCGATCGCGCGATCGCCTGAATCGTGAACTATGAACACTGCCTTATTACTACAACACAGTACTGGGACACTGTCTTTAGAAACTGTGCATTGACCTCAAAATAAGAGCGGATCAAAATTAACTCGACTGCAATGCTTATCATAACTCTGCAGGCAGCCACCACTATTCGAAATTTCAGATAATCGAGCGGTCGACCCATTTCATTGCTTCTGTGTCGTAGTAGGGAATTGGTTCATTTACTGGGCATGCATACATCAGCTATATTGTTCGTTGATAATTAGCCATTTAAATAGTTTGTTATATCCCTGCATACAGCTAGAACTACCATTCTTTGGAAGACTGTATACTTGAGCGGTCCATAATGTAAAGAAAATATATATCATCGTCTTTTGAAGTCGATAGAACTTCTATGATGAGTGCTTTTGCTGAGGTCAGTCAGCGGTGTCAGTTTTACACATTTCATCTACTTAGCTTAAATTTTTGTCAGTCCGTGTTACAGGAAACGTGGAAAATTTCTCAGCGTAACGACAAACCTGCGCTCAGAGCTTACCGAAATTAGCAACATGCTAATCTCTGTCATTTTTATCTTACGTATGAAGAAAGTGAATCTACAGTGTAATAAATTGATTCAAACTACACTCTCGGGGAGCGCATACCGGGAGTCTGTTATGTTATGGTATGAACTGTTCTTTTGTGTCAGTCAGCGATAACGTTTTGAGCAAGTACATGCATTCTGTGAAGGTGTCAGGTTGTCCCGCAGGGAAAGCGCCATGAACTGTGAGCGAATTTATAAGCGTGCAGGAAGTGCCTAGAGAATTTGTGCTTTCAAGATAAAGAGAGTGCAAAAAGGCCCTGTGATCAACTTTCGTTCGAGGTGGGTTAACAGTGTAAAAAAGCAACAGTATGATGTATTGGGCTTTTTGTCAGGATGTTTGTCAGGAACTCTCACACTCAAACTCTTGCACAACATCGCCATGAGTCGCGCGCAGTAGTGTGCTCCAGCCGAATGAATTCTTATTGCGTGAGACACGCGGTAGTGGCTGTTACTCTCTTGATTTTCTTCACATTATGGACCGCTCAAGTATACAGTCTTCCAAAGAATGGTAGTTCTAGCTGTATGCAGGGATATAACAAACTATTTAAATGGCTAATTATCAACGAACAATATAGCTGATGTATGCATGCCCAGTAAATGAACCAATTCCCTACTACGACTCAGAAGCAATGAAATGGGTCGACCGCTCGATTATCTGAAATTTCGAATAGTGGTGGCTGCCTGCAGAGTTATGATAAGCATTGCAGTCGAGTCAATTTTGATCCGCTCTCATTTTGAGGTCAATGCACAGTTTCTAAAGACAGTGTCCCAAGTACTAAGCGAAAATTTTATCAGGCAATATCGCGAAAGTATCTTTTTGTGAGGTGATGAAAAATGATACAACCTCGGAGCGGTCACAGAGATTGTGTTTTCAAGCTAAATTTTACACAGAGCCCGTTCTCATCGATGCCACGCAACGCGACCTACATCGCGTTCGGGGCATTGATGAGAACCGGGCTGTGGGTAAAATGACGTGGACAGAAGTTGCTCAACAATGTGGGCCTATGAGGCCGGCGAAGCCGGCATTGTTCCAGTCGGATTGGCCGGCGTCAGTCGGCGAAGCCGACTGGTTATTAAAAGTGGTTGAAGCATGCTTCCATCTTATAATTTTTTTCCGAACTATTGTAAGAGCCAAGTTCAACGAATAATGGAAGCGAGGGAACAAGCGATGAGTCACGGCACAGTGCGCAGCTAACTTGCAAGCTTGCAGGGACGCGAGGATTGGAGACGAGCCAAGCGCGAGAGCACAAAGGAGGAGGAGCGCTCGGAGGGGGCATTCGAGAGACAGCGACGCTGGAGCCGGCAGCCTCGGGCTCAGGACGTCTTCGTCAGACTGCGCTGTTACACTCTGATAGAGGTGCAGCAGCATGGCAGCAGCAGAGCAACTTCAACGCTCGGGTCACTGCCGTGCTGCTGCTAAAGTGGGCGGAGCCGCTGCAGCACGTGCTGCCATGCTCGCAGCAGTCGCTGCCAGAGTTACTAGTGCCATGATGTTGCCATCAGCATTACAGAATATATGCTGCCTTCGTTTGTACTGGAACTCTCGCCCTCGTCCTGGCTCCGCCCCCCTCCTGCAGCATACACCAGTAGTAAAGTAACAGCACCACTGGAACCCTGCGACCTTACTACTCCACTGTCCTGCCGTCAATAGCGCTGGTGGTCTCGCCCTGCTAAGCCCCGCCCCTGACCCCGCCTCTGATCCCGCCCCTACTGTGTACCCACAGGCATACACCAGTACCAAAGCATACACCACTACTGGAATCTTCCAGCTGTACTACTCTAATGTCCTAATGTCATTATCAGCCAATACTCATGCACAGTAACGTGCGATGTTTATCCTAATAACATCAATGGAATCAGATTTTCGACCATCTGGTCATTCCCGAAAAAGGTCAAAATTTTACTTTTCTCTGGAAACTTGCATATGGGGGTTTCCGAGGGTGCTGATCACGCTGGTGAGCTCGGTTTTGCGCAAAAGTTCCAAATTTCGCGTGTTTTCGACAAATATAACAATTTCGGGGGATTTTGACTATAGGGACTCCTACAAAGGTTTCTGAGGGCACTGATCACGCTGGTGAGTTCATTTTTGCGCGGAAGTGTCGAATATCGCGCATTTTCGACAAAACAGAATCAATTTTGAGGGACTTTCGTCAAAAATGTACCGATTTTTAGAAATTTTTGACAAATAAACCAGTTTCGAGGATTTGACTATAAGGGACCCCTACAAAGGTTTCCGAGGGCGCTGATCACGCTGGTGAGTTCATTTTTGCGCGAAAGTGTCGAATATCGCGCATTTTCGACAAAACAGAACCAATTTTGAGGGACTTTCGTCAAAAATGTACCGATTTTTAGGAATTTTTGACAAATAAACCAGTTTCGAGGATTTGACTATAAGGGACCCCTACAAAGGTTTCCGAGGGCGCTGATCACGCTGGTGAGCTCAGTTTTGCGCGAAAGTGTCGAATTTCGCGCGTTTTCGACAAATATAACAATTTCGGGGGATTTTGATTATAGGGACTCCTACAAAGGTTTCTGAGGGTGCTGTTCACGCTGGCGAACTCGGTTTTGCGTGGTATTAGTTTCCAGGGAAAAGTTTCAACCAGTGTCGGGTACTAACAATACACAATACCGGTAATTAGTTCAACATGCATCACTTCACGACATCACAATAATATACAACCGCTATACAAGGAGTACATCGAATTATTACTGGGATGGATTGTTAAAGTACTGTGTGTACAAAATGGTTAATATATCCTAAGATACAATGACTACTATCGCCTGGTCCGTTTTCCAACTCGAAAAAATCATCTAAAATTTAATCCGACGCTCCTCGAATGTATGCAGCGTCCTAGAATAAAACCTGCGCCCAGATGCTCACTAGCGATCCAAAACCAATGAACAAGAAGATTCCGACGACGAGAAGATTCAATTGGTGATTGCTGATCAATGGCGGAGCTAGATAATTGCATAGAAGCACTCCGAAGGTGGACCAACTACGGATATTCTGTTTTAATAATGTTTGAAAAACGGACCAGCGGAACAAGCGATTGCAAACAAAAGTCTCGATCAAATCAGATGAGGTGGCATTAAAGCTGTGAGGTGACTGATTGTGAGTGTGGAAAAGTGTATACAAATTGTGAGTACAGTAAAGAAGACCCGGGGCGTAGAAGACCCGTGTTCACTGACCAGAGGGTCCCGCTTGCTCACTTTGGGAACTATCAACACATCGTCGTTTCTAAAACAGATGTTTTTGATATGCCTGAGGAATCATTTGAAAACACCAAAGTAAATCCTTAGAGGGCGGGGCACTAGGCGGTCGTCTGTCAACAGGTATTGTCTAATGTCAGCCCTAAACAATCGAGAATCATTGAAATGTTTACATGTTGAATTATGTACTATATCTTAAAATTGCTCTACGTTTCTATACAAAAAGGGACACCTACATTGCACGCGCTAGGGCGCCTCGCAAAATTGCTCTCCAACACAAGCGCAGGCCCCTGAGTTGGTGAAACTTTTTAGCCCTTGCCGTATCGTTGTTTCCAAGGGTGAGCCAATAGCTTAAAAATGCTATATGTTATTGAAACGGCAACCATCTCCAGCCATCACCTTGTCTCACCGAGTGGGATTTTTAATCAAGTGGTCACGTACCAATCATTATCGAGCATGATATAGCCCGTAGAACGTCTAACAGAATAATTTGTTAAGTATACCACCATTGCCACAACCAGTCTTTCCTAAGTACATGTAACCTGACCTGGATGTTTCATCTACTTTGACCTTTGCTTGCAAGCGGTCCATGAATACATTGCTCACCAACTGGGTTTCCTTGTTCAGCCTGTCCACCATATGTTTATAGAGGAGAAAACTAGAAACCGAAGATATTTCGGTGTAAAATATGGTCGCGAATAGAAGGACTGCGAATTGTGCATACTTCTCAACGACAGTATCCTCGACATTCGTTGTACACTGGGTAATGCGAAGTTGTAACCGTCGATGCATGCATTCGAAAGAACTAGCACTCCAATGGTATGGTGATCCCACGTCACAAAGGTCTTCCAGGATTGCATGATCGATGAGGCACTGCAGATTCAACTGTTGTAACACCATCGCACACTTGAAAGGAACCTTTTTGGGAACTACTACAGTACTCACATGAACTTTCAACGTGAACAAAGTCGGTTCGATGGCGTACCACAGGAACTTCATGGACTTCGCTAAGTCTTGCACCACTTCGAAATCCAAAACGATTATTTCTGCACTCTTTTCTAGAACCCGCACGAGGATCCAGTATGCCAGCACTGCGACGGCACCTACCGGCTCTGCACAAACATTCAGCGCAGCTGCTAGTGGGAATGCAACGAAGGACACCTAGAATTTGCCAAAGTAAAGCAAGAAATCTTGGAAATCTACTAGAGAATATGCTTGAACATCCTTCACTTACAGCATCCTTCTCAAACCCCGTCGTGCAAGGGAGATCTTCTATCCCAAGAATGAACTTAGAAGCGTAGGTGTAGTTGCGCGTGGTAGCAATAATGTGGTGGAAACTCTGTAGACACTCAGAGCGAATCTTCATTACTGCCACGCGGCTGTGCACCGAAAACATGGCTGAAGTAAATGCCTAACACTCCATGGGGAACAGTAAAGAACAGTCAACTGAGTCACCTTGGAAAAGGTCACATGTGATCCCTTCTGATATCACATGTAGAGCATCCGGTATGCAATTGTTCAACGACAAGATATCCATCATCTGCGTCCGCCCTATATGAAAAACCTTGTGTTTGTTCCGTTGAGTAAACGGATTGAAGGTAAGACATGAACAGTCACAGCTAACCTCTCATGCCTTGAGACGAAGAAGTAGTAAATGTGCGACGGTCACCCGGGAAAGGGAATCTGGGAAACCAAATCATTCGATGACCAGCCCTTTCACCCGAAAAAGTACACAGATGACAACCATGAAAGGTGACAGCTGCTCCTCATTATAACAATCGAGCACATCCAACAGAGACATAAGTCACAGACCGTGAGAACATTTCTGTCAGAAGTTGTTCGGTGGGAGGTTTCCGTATGAATGTGATACCCGCCATGATAACATTCTCGAACTTATTCTTCTCCTTGAATGGTAGCCCTTCGAGACGGATGTATATGGGCCAGGCTTCGGACCTTAGTGTAAGCATTATGATAAACAGGGGAAAGACAACCAGACTTAAGCGAAACTATGACACCGTGAGAGCTTCTTGAACTTGACACCGTCAAAATTGATAGTCAATAAAATGTTGATCTTCCGTTCCTCAAAATCCGACCGCATTTCAATGAGCTGCTGGTACTTGGGAAACGAATGGGTCTCACTTCGCTCGACACGTTCTACCTGTAACTAATTGCGGAATACGCATAAAAGGGTTATGTAGTCCGGAGCAAGTGCCTCCCCCTTGGCCATGGTGGATTTGTCTGTGAACGCTTATGATACTCGGAAGGACTCTCTCAAGAATCAACGACAGCTGCGGCGCAATATCCAGATGGTGAACAGTGGTTCTCTTCATGATTTTGCACCGCTTCGGAAAAACACTAAATTCAATATGGCTAAAACCTGATGATGATTACAGTTAAACACATCAATGGACAAACCCTTGAAGCGGGCATGAGGTATTTTCACAAACAGCCTTCGCACCACCTAAGCGTGAGCTGCACTGGTTGCAGTAGTATGATTTCCTGTGAGCGAATCGCCTTTTCGCCTCATACATAGCCTTCTTCACTGATTTGCCAATCTTAAATACATCCCTAAGAACATTATTTGCGTCTGTATGTGTGTGTGTAGTGCTGTATTAGTTATTGTTTAAGGGGGGATGGGGGAACAAACATCATCAAACAACATCAAAAGCAAAGCATGCAAAAAATTAGAAAAAAAAAAACAAAAGCATGCAAAAAAGTAAAAAAGAAAAGCATGTAAAAAACACAAAATCATCCAAAGACACCACTACATAATTGACGGCCCATTATATTTCTCTATCATCATTGATGCTATCATCCCCACCATCAACCGAAAGCACACAGAGCATTGTGTAAAACCGAAATCATCACAAGAATCATATATGAAATTTTGCAACTCGAATTTTATTCAATTTCATCCATGTTGACATGCCTACTGTTTCTTTCATCTGCTCCGTCACTACCCCCAGTAGTGGTGTCTTGAGATGGCTCATTGTAAAAAAAATCACAGCCTACTATGTCAATAAAATCATCAGAAACATCACTACTTTCTATTCTAGTATCTCCCGAATATGTAAGTCCTAAATCTTATCTTAACCTATCCTAAACGATCCTATCCTGAATCATCAGAAACATCACTGCATTCTTATCTCTCCGGACTATGTAAATCCTTAATCCTATCTTGACCTATCCTATACGATCCTATCCTAATTCATCAGAAATATCACTACTTTCTAAGTATCTCCGGAATATGTTAGTCCTTAATCCTATCTTAACCTATCCTAACAAAAAAGCGAATAAAAGCTTAACTGACCGGTTCTGGAAGGGACACATCAGTTATGGCCTGGCAAAAATCATCCAAAAAACTTGCCATTTCTTCGCTAATGCCAAAGTGCAATTTAAATATAGTAGCATACAATAATTTTTGTTCATGGGCTGAAAAACAAACGTTTGCAAGACTTGACATGATAGGCGACTGAGCCACACATGAGTAAAGAATGAGACTCACACAAATGGGGACACGAGATCCTTGCATCATTCTGCTCGACAATAACTTCGCCTCGAATCTCTTCTGCGGACTCTTCCTCTACGGGCTCACCAATGCCTTTGCGCATGTGATTTTCCTCCCCTTCCTCCCCGTCGTTCCCTCCCGGATTCAGCTCAGCCAGCTGTTGAGCCAAGTGTCTCACTGCTGGTTCTACAAATGATAGAAAGTACTGGCCACAGAGAGTTACCCCACCATCGACAAAATGTTCAACATTCCAGATAAGGGGATAAATTTTCTATCCTCTCCAGCTTCTACCTCCAACTGACGGTAACTCCATAGGTTTCGAAGCGCTTCAACGGCAGCCGCGTTGTCGTTCCTAATCTCCAGATCGACTACTGGTCCGAACAACATCTATAGCTAGGGGCTATAGCTAGGCACCGCATTGAATTAGGAGTAGGTAAGGAGTACACAATACATGTAGGTAGACATATACAATTCATGTAATAAATGGATGAATGATGATGAATAATGCTAAGGGTATTACGTAAGTATAACACACCCGCTCACATGTGTATTTGCGTACTCCCCCAACTACCGTAACCCTACGCCTAATAAATTGACTCCAGAGGGATATTGTCTAACTCTCGACGCACCTTAGGCCGGATGCGATTGCGTACCCGGGCTGACTACAGTAACCAATTAAACAGCGCAAACCTGCCCAGCACTGAATTGACCTAAAACACACACGAACTCTCTTTCGCCACGAGTGAGTTAAGGTGCTAGTTAGTGTACTTGAGAGAGGGGCACTAGGTAACCCACTGGACACTCATTCGGCTTGGGGGAAGCATGCTGTACAAGTGTTACAAATCAAGAAACTGCAAATTGCAAATGGCTGCGAAAGAATGGAGTCTGAGATTTCGTTACATGTGAAAGATAATGACGTCTACCTCATTTCTGGCACAAAATGCGCACCTCCGCATCAACATCTACAGATCCATTTTGGATACTGTAGCAACCCTCGCTCGCACACAACATTCGGACTTTCGGGTAAATCTAGCTAGATCTATTTACAGCACGAAAAAACAAACTCAACTTCTCATTGCAGATAACATGTGAGCTGACGGTGAGAAAGAGGATTATAAGTATCGGAATACCGATACCGAGTAACATAGGGCTGTCATGATCGAAAACGAGCATTTCGTGTCGTAACATCACGGTCACACCGGACAGCTTTTCAGCTTTTGAAGCGGCACGAAAATAACAACCTCAACTTCTCACTGCAGATAGCATAGCATGAGCAGACGATAAGAAAAAAGGGTAGTGTCAGCTACCAAAAGCTGTCGTTCAAGAAAACGAGCATTCGTTTGTATTGAAAACGACTACTTCGTATAATGGCCGCACTTGACACTTTTAGAGCGCGTGATGCGTACCTCCCCAATTACCATGACCCAACGGGCGCCTATAATAAATTGGCTCTAGAGTGCAACATTAGGACTGTCGGGTGAATCTACGGCACGAAAAAAAAAACAACCTCAACTTTTCATTACAGAGAACATGAGGTAACGATGAGAAAAACGATAGGATAGTATCAGGCTACCAAAGGGCTGCCGTAGTTGAAAACGAGCATTTCGTATCATAACATGGCCACAGTAGACAGCTTTTAGCGCCGCACGAAAAAAACGACCTACCTTTTGATTGCAGACAACAACAACATGAGCTAATGCTAACGATGAGAAAAGGAATAGTATCGGTCTACAATTGAAAACGAAAAATCGCATTTGAAAACAAGTATTTCGCAACATGGCCGCAGTTGACAGCTTCAGAGAGTGATGCATACTTCCCCAACTACCGTAACCCGACGCCTAAAAAATTGACTCTAGAGTGCAACATTAGGACTGTCAGGTAAATGTGGCTAAATCTACAACCCGAAAAAAAACAACCTCAACTTTTCATCACAGAGAACATGAGGTAACGATGAGAAAAACGATTGGATAGTAAAAGGCTACCAAAGGGCTGCCGTAGTTGAAAACGAGCATTTCGTATCATAACATGGCCACAGTAGACAGCTTTTAGCGCCGCACGAAAAAAACGACCTACCTTTTGATTGCAGACAACAACAACATGAGCTAATGCTAACGATGAGAAAAGGAATAGTATCGGTCTACAATTGAAAACGAAAAATCGCATTTGAAAACAAGTATTTCGCAACATGGCCGCAGTTGACAGCTTCAGAGAGTGATGCATACTTCCCCAACTACCGTAACCCGACGCCTAAAAAATTGACTCTAGAGTGCAACGTTAGGACTGTCAGGTAAATGTGGCTAAACCTACAACCCGGAAAAAAACAACCTCAACTTTTCATCACAGAGAACATGAGGTAACGATGAGAAAAACGATTGGATAGTAAAAGGCTACCAAAGGGCTGCCGTAGTTGAAAACGAGCATTCGAAACTAACAACGAGTATTTCCTATCATGGCCGCAGTCGACAGCTTTTAAAGAGGATGATGCATATACTTTCCCCAATTACCGTAACCCAACGGGCGCCTATAATAAATTGACTCTAGAGTGCAACATTGACTGACGGGTAAATCTACAGGACAAAAAAAACAACCTCAATTTTTCATTGCAGATAGCATGAGCTGACGGTGAGAAAGAGGAGAATAGAATAGCATCAGATTACCGAATACCAAAGGGCTGTCGTGATCGAAAAGGAGCACGCACTCAAACGTAACATGGCCAGTTGATATCGATAGCTTTTAGAGCGGATGATGCATGCATCCCCATTTACAGTGACCCAACGGACGCCTACCTATAATAAATTGGCTCTAGAGTGTAACATTCGGACCGTCGGATAAATCTACAGTGCGAAAAAAACAGGGTAAATCTGAAGTACGAAGAAAAACAACCTCAACTTTTGATTGCAAAAAACATGAGCTAACGATGAGAAAAAAGTATGGCATCACACTACCAAAAAAAGGCTGTCGTAATTGGAGACGAGCATTTCGCATCGTGACATGGCCACAGTAGACAGCTTTTCAGCTTTTGGAGCGGCATGAAAAAACAACCACACCTTTCCATTGCAGATAGCATGAGCTAACGATGAGAAAAAAATGATAGAATGAGACTTCTAAAAGGCTGTCGCAGTTGAAAACGAGCACTCGTTTTCGAAAACAAGAATTTCGTAACATGGCCGCAGTTGAAAGCTTTTAGAGCGGATGATGCATACTTCCCTGACTACCGTAACCCGACGCCTAATAAATTGACTCCGGAGTGCAACATCAGGAGTGTGGGGTAAATCTAGCTAAATGTACAACCCGAAAAAAAAAACAACCTCACCTTTTCATTGCAGAAAACATGAGGTAACGATGTAAAAAGGGATAAAAGGATAGTATCAGCCTACCAAAGGGCTGCCGTAGTTGAGAGCGAGCATTCGTATCGTGACATGGCCACAGTAGACAGCTTTTCAACTTTTGGAGCGGCACGAAAAAAACCTCAGCTTTTCATTGCAGATAACAACATGAGCTAACGATGAGAAAAAAGGATGGTATCAGACTACCAAAAACGGCTGTGGTACTTGAAAAAGAGCACTGCATTCGTAATTGAAAACGAGCATTCAAACGTAGACATGACCGCAGTTGACAGCGTATAGGGCGGATGATGCATACAACCCCAACTACCGTAACCTGACGCCTGATAGATTGACTCTGGAGAGGGTGCTAATGTAATGGGGGAGGGGGCAGTGCACTGTGATCGGCGCCCGGCAATATTTATGTCGGTTTTTAGCCTAAGCCTTACTTTAAAGGGAATCCCCTACCCCCTGAAAATAAGGCTTGGGTGGAAATATACTTTTGAGCATAGATACTGACTGATCACTGCAGAACGGTCTCGGGTGAGGGACGACAGCGCGAAAATGAGTGCCCCCCCCCCACTACATTAGAGCCCTCGAGCGCAACATTTGGAGTGTCGGCTAAATCTAGCTAAATCTGCAACACAAAAAAACAACCTCAACTTTTCATCGCTGATAACATGAGCTAACGAACGGTAAGAAAAGAGTAGCAGACTGCCAAAGGGCTGTCGTAATTGAAAACGAGCATTTGAATGTAACATGGCCGCAGTCGATAGCTTTCATAGCGCATGATGCATACTTCCCCAACTACCGCAACCCGACGCCTTATAAATTGACCCTGGAGTGCAACATTAGGACTGTCGGGTAAATGTACAACACGAAAAAACAAACTCAACTTTTCATTGCAGAGAGATGAGTTAACGGTGAGAAAAACGATAGGATAGTATCAGGCTACCAAAGGGCTGCCGTAGTTGAAAACGAGCACTTGAAGGTAACATGGCCAGTTGACAGCTTTTAGAGCGGATAATGAGCTGCAATCAATTCGTCCGTATCATCATGTTTTATGGGCAACAAAACAATCTTCAGATTCTTTCGAAGCGATTTTATGAACGAGGTTTTAGCCGAACGATTTCTCAAAACACAACAAAATTTTGATAATTTCTGCTCATCTTCCAGTGCAGGTGCAGACATTAAACAGCAACGTAATAAGGACAGATGGAGTGCTCATTTCAAAAACACCATAGTGATACGGGACATTTCATTAGTGAAAGATTCTAGAGAGGCAGAGGCTCGCAGTGAGAGGCGCTGTAAAAAAAGTAGTGATGGTATGTAGTTTCCCTTCGACTTTTGCCCTTAACAAGTTTCCATTTGTAGCAGGAGAAAGGTTGAGAGATGCTTTCTATAAACATGACGATTCTACATGACCTCCCCTTCCCTCCCGAGTGCAGGATAAGCAAAGTGAATGATTAACTCGCTCCCGAAAAGCGACAACGGTGAAGAGAACAGATGCACCAAGAACATCACTTTTCGACACCAAAGCTTCAAGCGGTGTTATTTGACATTCTTATACGACAAATATTGGTCATGATGTTGTTGGCATGGGGAACGCCGCTCGGCCGTCAGCGCTATATTTACCTAGGCCTTAGTTGGAAGAAAGAGCCAAAAAAACCAGAACTTCACATTCATCAACTGCGCTTGCTTAGATGAAGGGATACATCAAAGTGTACGAACTGGAACTGATAACTGTGGAGGGGCCAAGTGTGGAACGACAACACGAAAATGAGTCCCTCCAACTACATTAGCAGGAAAGCAAATTCTCACGTCACACACACAGAGGGAATTTACATGTGATTTGAAAGAAAAACTGTTCCATCCTCTGTAATATAGAAAAAGCTACTCAAGCCAGGAGATGTGACTCTCAGCCTAAGTCTAGGAAGCGGAAGAAGGGGAAGGAACCCTGGGCGAGTGAACTACCACTTTCACGCAACAAACCCCTTCTTGCATAAGGATATTGTTTCACTGACCCGAGGCACTCTGGTAGCGACAACATAATAAGGTTTACATCCATACATTATCTAACCCATACATGCTTCCTGTACCATGAGTAAAAGAAGCATATATCCGAAAACAACAACATAATATCAGGCAGAATTACAGTCCATGACGACATATAATGAACATCCTGTAGCATGAGTAAAGAAGCACATATCCGAAACAACAACACCATATCACACAAACAACACCATATAACACTAACTGCCGAATGCAACATAAAGAAGCCAAAAAACAGTGCGACTTGCGACTTGTTTCCTCGCAACGATAGATTGAAACGGTCGCATTAAGGTCTATAGTCGACTTCAGAAAACTCGCACTGCTTTTTTCGTGTTGTAGATTTCCTCCTCCCCCCCCCCCCTCCCCTCAACTACATCAGCGCTGAGCTCAGTTTGGGAGCGAAACACAAAAAAAAATCACAAACAAAACCCAGTTTGGGTCAATTAAAGCGAAACACTCGAAAAAAAAACAGAAACGAAAAGTTCATCTCCTTATTCCGATCGATGCCACGTGGCAAAATGAAAGTGCATCATTCTGTAAAAATCCTGGCGGGACCCAAATATAATCCACAACAATGGCCGGCTAAGCCGCGGCGGGCAGCAGAGAGCAGTAGTCGCGCTAGTTGTGACGTCACAAGTTTGTAAAAGTGCACGACATTCTGTAAAAATCCTGGCGGGACCCAACTTTCATCGCTGGCCGAGCCGCGACGCACAGCATTGAGCAGTAGTCGCGCAAGTTGTGACGTCACAGCAAATTAATTGTTCGCGCCAATTTACCGTCGAACTGTGAAAATCGCTAGAGGACCCTCACTGGTCCCGCCACGATCGCCAGCAACATACCTGCCCCCGCTACAATCCTCCTTATTTGGCAGCACATGTCGTTAGTAACCTTAGCTGTAACAGAGCCGTTGGGCGTGTCTGACCAATCAGAGACGAGCAGCTCGCTCGTGATTGGTCGACGATTATAAGCACCGCCTTTTGACAGCACACTTCAGCACCTCTGCAAAGTCAGCAGTGGACCAGTAGTACTGCGACCCCGCCCTCGCTCCGCCCAAGGGTGGAGTCAGCCAATCACAGAAATCAGCCGACCAATCACAGAGCTAGGGCGGGGTTTAGCAGCTGTACTGTCATATCCGGCATTTGAATTTAGGGGTCCAGCACTACTGCAAACATGCTGGACTTTTATCAGAGCATGCGATATTCACTGTATTGATTCCATTGGTGTAGCTACCCGATAAACTGTTGTATTATCTACTGTGTTATGCTGCACACAGAGGGTAAAACCTCGGAAGATGACTGGTAGCAGCGACTCCTTCCACCTCGCCGGCCCATGGTGAGTTCCTTTTGCCTTTTGGTTGACATGGCACTCTTTTCACTTTTCTTCTATTTTCTGGGCTTTACCACTTTCTTCACTTCGTTTTTCCGGGTTCGAGCCCACATGGGCAGCTTTCTGATTCTTTTCCTGCTTCCGAAGGTTGTAGTCCGAAAGCCAACCCTGTCCTATATTAGCGTAGCTCGTGTTCTGTAGGTTGCTCCTCTGTCTAATATTAACACTTTTCTTCCGTCTGTAGGTTCCTTAGACCCCTCTCTGGCCAAGATGGAGTCTGGGGACCATTCACACTTTTTGTTCAATCATGGCCATGCCATCAAAATACGAAGGTTGCGTCTCTCGTAAGACCAAGCGAACCTTTTCTTTCTTCTGCTGCAGCATTTTCTTTTCTTTTCCTTCCTTTTCTCACTACGGTCGACCTAGATTTCCTATTTCTTCTCCTATTTTGACTCGGTTTCGTTTTATAGTATCGTTTGTAGATGAAGTTCGGGCCCAGTGAGTATTGGACGGCAAGTAGAGAGGCATGTTTTCAGTTGAACGGTATAGTGCACTAAGAGGGAGACGGGATGGTTTTCTCCTCATAGCTCCAAGCAGTACATAAGTGGATCAGATTGATTAGTTAGAGCCGTCATCGAGTCCATGTTCAGCTCGTTCGTATACAGGTGCATGCAACAAAAGGGGAATTTTGGCATTACTCAGAGGTACTGTTTAGTAGTTGTAGTACATTTGTCGCGACAATTTCATTAGCTCACAGCCAGTTCACGGTAAGCCCTTTCCCCGCCTTCTCGACGCTGCGGATCTCCTTCTTCCCCCCCCCCCCTCATTCTTCTTTTCCTTCATTTTCTCATTCACCACGCGTTTCCTACCGTGTTCATTATTGGTTCAAGTCGCTTAACTCTCTCGATCGGACTTGTTGACGCCATTTTGCGGCCGCAAGTAGTCGTTCCTCGCGTTAATAGCTATGATTTTGAGCTTCCGTTATCTTGCTTCGAGCTAGCATCTTGTCATCACCGCCACAGAAGCACATTCCCAGCGTACGGTAACATTCCATGGTCACATAGCGGAGGCGTGGGGTCTTATCTGAGATTATCTCGGATGCGCTGTATCAACATTGACATTCTCTCACAGATCTAGCTGGGAACGAACGGGAAAGCTGGAAATGCCGATCAGTGGTTTTAGCACATTACACGTTGAGGGGATACCCACAGTTGTCGCATCCCAGCCCGTCTCGTATGTTCTCGATTTGTCTCGGGCCAATGTCACCGAAGGCCAACGCCGTCGGCTACATGAATTATTCCTAGAGTATCGAGATCGCATATCTACGTCGTCATATGACTTGGGTTCGTACAATTACACCCAGATTACCATCAAAACTACGTCTGAGGTACCCCCCTCCCGGTATTGACCCACCCGTATTCCTGCTCGCTTTCAAAAGGAGCTCGACGAACATATCAATAAGCTCTTGGCGGCAGGGCGGATCGTCGAGAGCGATACCACTTGGTTGCACAACACGGTCTTAGTGAAAAAGAAAGACGGATCCCTGAGGGTTTGTCTTGATTTTCGCCCACTCAACGATATCACTATACCGGATCGCTATCCATTGCCTCGTATTGAGGATCTGTTAACGAGGGTGGCCGGCAAGCGGTTCTACACCTCCTTTGACTTGGCTTCAGGATACATGCAATTGCTGCTTTCTCCAGAGAGCCAAGCAAAGTGTGGATGGGCTACCCATCGGGGAATATATCAGTTTGTGTATCTACCCTTTGGGCTCCGTAATGCGGGGGCGTACTTTTGCAGAGCAATGTCCCGGATCCTGGCCGGACTGGACGACAATTGTTTGGCTTACCTCGACGACGTAATTGTTTTTGACGGTGATTTCGACGCTCACCTCAGTTCTTTACGCAAGGTATTGGACCGCTTTCGCACGTTCGATATAAAAATTAACGGCAAAAAACTGACAAGCGTAGCGCAGTCCAAAATAACGTTCCTCGGCCACGAAATCTCAGGCGCTACCTACGCACCAGCTGAACGTAACTTAACAGCCATCCGGGACCTGCCAGTCCCCACATCAGTCAAAGATGTGAAGAGCTTTCTAGGAATGGCCAATTTTTTCCGCAAGTTTGTCAAAGGTTTTGCTTCCATCGCCGCCCCGCTTTATGCCCTATGCAAAGATAAAGCTGCTTTCCAGTGGGGTGAGGCTCAGGCCGCAGCCTTTGCTCGGTTGAAAGAGGCTTTAATTCGTCGACCTTGTTTGGCCTTTCCACAAGATAGGGAATTTATTCTCCGCACGGACGGTAGCAAGGTGGCCGTTGGTGCCGCTCTGCTGCAACAGCAGGACGCTAACCTCCCTCCGGCTGCGATCGGCTACTTCAGCAAAACATTGTCTCAGTCACAGCAAAAATGGAGTCCCACTCAAATCGAGCTCTTCGCTATCATTAGTGCTCTTCGTTTCTTTCGTCCTACCATTTACGGCAACCACACACGGGTTTTGTGTGATCATCAACCCCTCACCTTCCTCTTGAGGCATCGGAAACCGCACGATCATCTGGCACGATGGGTGGTTGAACTACAGAGCTTTGACATAACCATAGAGTACCACAAAGGGTCTTCCAACGTAGTGGCGGATCATTTAAGCCGCAATGCGTCGCCATTGTCCGAAGCTCGCACCCATCACACGGCCATGCAAAGTTTTTGTCCCGATGACACACATCCTGCGAGAAGGGGATCGCTTTGCAAGGTGCAAGTTAAAGACAGGGCGATCGCTCCTAAAATCTACCTGGACTGTTTTAACGATATCCCCCCTTCTAGCAAGGTGTGTGCCATTAGCACGAAAATTTCGCTTCTCCGTAGATCCCTTGATACTCCTGATTGATAAGTTCCCAATCCTTTCCCGAGGATTCCGTGATTTCATATCATCCATTAGATCTGGAATCTTATGATTCTCTAAATCGATACTTATCATCCTTTCTTTTTCCTCCAACTTCACAATTTCGCTAATCCCACGATCCACCACTATGACGCTGCCAGTGCGCATCGCACTAACATATCAGGAGATGAGCATGAGCAGCCTAGTAGGTGCAGTAGACTGTGCTGTTTTTAACGGCAAAGGGTGCTCCTGATTTGAGGGAAAAACAGTAGGTACGGAGACTGTCCGTTGCGTAGCTGATGGCGAAAAGCGAACGCGCTGTGAACACTTCAACATACGGGACTTGCTTCGGCTGACTCATCTTACTCGGACTCCACATTCGGACGGTGGGCTTACCCGAACAATGACTGATAGGTGGAGAAATACGGCTGGTAATCTGGCGCCTAAATATACACACACATGGAAAACTGACTCATGCTCCATGGGTTCTACCGGAACTAATAGGAGGATAACAGCGCAAGATTTCGAGACATTACATCATTGCTAAGTTGAATTGCTTCATCGTGAAAGCTCGAAGGGTCAAATACTCCGACATGTCTCAGCTTCAGGTGTACATCTCAACAACCTTGCAAGAAACTCCTCATGAAAATCTCCGTTTTTAGGAGAAATGAGTGCACTGTTTTCAGCGACGAAAAAAAACGGAGATGGCGCGATTCGAGTAGCACAGTAGCCCCACTTACTCTAGTACTCTAGCCAGCAAAGGCTTGTGAAACGCGGCTGAACGGGTCTGTTGTCTTGAAAGCACCGTCCGGGACAAGGAGCAAAAGAGTAAAGGAAGAGACGTTCTTTGAAGGTAAGCGTCTCACTCCAGAAGAGGTGATGTATGGCGAACTTCGCATTGAAAAAGCGCGGGTTCAGGTCATGCCAGAATCTTGCGGCACTGCGTGCCGCGCTGCAATATCCGCCGCGGAGCTGCAGCGAGGGCGGTCAACGTTCGTGCCCGTTCGACTTAGCCGCTCGCCCTTCTGCATCTGGGCCCACCGACTAGTGATGCGGAGGGGGTTGCAGTTAAGGACGGTCTTCGACTTCCCATTTCTCAGATTTTCGGTCGTTTTTTCCGTTCGTTATCTACTGTCACACTATGGTCACCTCGACTTCCAGTGTCTGTGAAATGGAGATGGGATAACAATTGCGAAACCAGACTGCGGCATGAGCGAATACAAGGAAAGAACTGAGGAAAGCTTCATTAAAGGTTTATCCGACACCGCTTTAATTATATAGCCTATGTATATCGTATAAATATTTGTAATATTCAGTTGCGTTACAAAGATCACAAGTTTTGCGACAGTTGTTAAACGAGAAACTCTTTATCCCTTCACTTTCGTTCTTTCTGCATACGATCGTTTTATAGGTTGTGCACAAGTCCTTGAGCAACTCATCGTCTTCACACTGAAAAAGGATTGAGTTTATCTTAAAGGCTCGAACACATCTACGTGTAATAACCTACACGAAGTTCCTCCGCTGTAAAGGCGTTCGCAAGAAGAAGCGCAAAGAAAATGAAGAAGAACATTGAGTTAGTTATTTTTCGATGTATGCATCGAGCACTGCGCTTATTTATACTGCTTTGTCGGGCGGGTCACACGTTCCACCATCTATAGAGGCGGGGCTGGAAAGTGCACCGCCTGTCTGTATCAGAGTGTACATTGTTTCTGCTCTATGAGGATAAACCTCGTAACCACTAAACCACTATTAGAAAGTAGATCAATGTATTTAATGAACAAAAGTGCGCTACGCTTCTAACAAGTCGCCACATTTTTTGCTTCCTCGACTGAAACAGGGCTTTTCAAGAGGTCAGCTCTAGGAACACCACTGCCTCTAAAATAAAATTCATGAAGATGCATCCCATCAACAGCTTAGTGTTTCTGTATCCGCGGATAGCTTATGTTCTCACAGCTGAAAGCAGTGGTATGGTGATTGCGAAGAATTACAATTTGTTAGTAGTCGTGATCGACCGTGCACAGAAGGAAAGAAGCCACTAAGGAGGAGGAATCAATGTGTTATCATTTGTAAAACTCAACCTTAACAAAAGGATTCGATTCGAAGCCATCGCCTGAGTTTTTTTTTCAAATTCCTTCCGGTTACTTTTTGTTCGGAGGGCTTCAGCACAAGCACATTGCTGTTGCGAAATCGCGTTCGAGTGTTGAATGGCGCCTCACTGTGGTAACCGGAGACACACACACTCAAAGTCACATTTCTAAAAAAACCAATTCACATTTTTGTAAATGTTCCGTTTCGTGAAGAAGGTTTTGGGATAGGTCGATGACGGCATCAATGAAGATTCAGATATCATACACCGTAAAGATACTATCATTCGACTGTATCGTCATTCAATCTCTTGATTTTACAGGTGGAAGGGTTCACCAGGAAAGTTGCTTTCAATTCCCAATGGTTCTATCGATATGGAAGTAGTACAGTTCGATAGACAACTCACCTCCATTGCACATTTTACTAGACATTATAGTTAGCGGCGAATCACGTCACCGAAATATGGATACCGAAGATGTCCTCTGCAGAAGTGGTCTCAGCTTTTTGCAGAGCTAAGGTAACGTCGTTGACGCGAATTCCGCTTCTGAAGCCACAAACCTTCATTCGGAAGACTGGCATCTGAACCACATGATTACGCCTCATTATCCCTACACTATACTTTCAGAGTTTAAAAATTGTAATTGCATGTACACATTTAACATTTTGAGCACCTGCCTACTACGAGGATGCGGCAAGCTTTACAGCGCTTCATTTTGAGAAGCGCATTGTTGCTCACTCATGTGATGCTGACACAGTGCATCCATATTGCGTCATTGTTCAAATCTGAAATTAATCTGCTCCCCTTTTCGTTATTCTCGTCTGTTCACTTCGACAACGCTATTTGCTATTGTGAACACTTCACACCACAGTTCATTTTACTGTTTGATACAAGTTTGCTCAAATGAATGTTGCTTTGTAGCGTGGCTAATGCAAACGTATCTTTGAGTGCATTCGATGCTCAATCAATCGCTAGACATAGACGTCTTCGTCGTCATCCCAGTTCCTCAATTATTGGGCTGCAATTATGACTATGGCGGTGATATACGGAAAAGATACAACAATATTCAGGTGAAGGAATCAAGTAATTCTCCTATGCTTTAGAAAAATTACCTTTTCAAGTGCGCATTTCTTTGCAAGGTTCAAGATATTAGTGAAGAAATATGATTCGATAAAAGTTATCAAGGCGGGAAATTTGGACAAAGGTAGATTTCGGTCTGGGTAATCAACGACGTTACAAAATTTTACGCTAACGCTCGCGGGACTTTTTCCCGTTCGCCAAGTCAATCAATGGCCTTTTGGCGAGATTTGCCATTGCATCTGTAGTATTTGAACGAACACCCGCCACTGCAGAGATGTGACCTCGTCGCAATGCGTAGGTGACCCTACCAGAACAAAGTCAAGCTATTATGAAGTAGTATTGGTAGTGCACTATATCATCGTACAAAGGATTACATAATATGATCTCGGGATAACGCTTACAGCAGTTGCAGCTTCATATGAAAACTTCGTTGCTATCCTAGTGAGGGATGGTATTTCATCGTAACTGGCTGTATAAAAACATGATTATTGACTCGGTGAATCTGGGGACGGTTCAGTGTGTAATGCCAATGTGGAACGTGTGACAAGTATGATAGGTCTATTTGGTTATACGCGACTGTAGCTGTGCCACTAGTCTTCAGAGACAGTGAGTGGGGGTGATGTGGCTAGTGAAAACCCTAAATTGGGTCGCACAATGAAAGCCACGGGTTTAAGAAGACTATATGTGGCGAGATTTCCGAGGAGAAAGGGTGCCCCGGGCTTTGTAAGGCTGCGCTTATACTTTGCGCAACCGACGCCTGAGAAATGGGAAGTCGAAAAACGTCCCTCACTGCAGCCTTCTCTGCATCACTAGTCGATGGGCCCAGATGCAGAAGGGAGAACCAAATAGTGGAGCGGATGAAGACTTTGACGAAAGAGCAGCACTTGACCTGAAGGTCACAATCAAATAGAACACGAACTCGGAGAAATTATCCAAGCACATTGAATCATGGCATAGGGTTGTGTATACTTATGGCTAATTTTCCCGTGGCAAGAGGTGCCGCGGATTTCTTCGCATGTGATTGCGTACATTGCAACACTCCCTTTAGAGTTTTGCGCCCGAATCGATTATTTCTTAATTAGGATTGTTGTCATGTAACACTATCGTTTCTTTTACTTTTTAGGTATCTATTTTGCTTTTTCAGGGCACAAAAGTTGTCGTTTCCAGATAATTATGAGATAAACAGCAATTTTCTAAAAGACCTCCATGTTACCAGAATCTTGCGTCATGAGTGGAATTCCAACCAATCGCCGCTAGCTGACGGCGTGCTGACGGCGCTACAAGCGCGACGTCACAAAGCGAAAGTTCGACATAAGTGTGCACACCCTGGCATAGTGCATACTATGCCATATTCGTACATGAATTCCTGGGGTCTTGCCACGATCACAGTAGTGTAGTATGGTTGGGTCGGGAGCGTTGCAAATGGAGTGCGTTTTTAGATTGACGCCGTCGCCGCCGGTGCCGACGTCGAACACATTGCTTTGAGACCGTTGCCGCCGGTGCCGGCGTCGGTTACGCCAAGTATAAACGCAGCCCTATTAAGCCCAGAGGCACCCTTTCTCCTCGGAAATCTCGCCACATATAGTCTTCTTAAACCCGTGGCTTTCATTGTGCGACCCAATTTAGGGTTTTCACTAGCCACATCACCCCCACTCACTGTGTCTGAAGACTAGTGGCACAGCTACAGTCGCGTATAACCAAATAGACCTATCATAATTGTCACACGTTGCACATTGGCATTACACACTGAACCGTCCCCAGATTCACCGAGTCAATAATCATGTTTTTATACAGCCAGTTACGATGAAATACCATCCCTCACTAGGATAGCAACAAAGTTTTCATATGACGCTGCAACTGCTGTAAGCGTTATCCCGAGATTGTATTATGTAATCCTTTGTACGATGATATAGTGCACTACCAATACTACTTCATAATAGCTTGACTTTGTCCTGGTAGGGTCACCTACGCATTGCGACGAGGTCACATCTCTGCAGTGGCGGGTGTTCGTTCAAATACTACAGATAATGGCAAATCTCGCCAAAAGGCCATTGATTGACTTGGCGAACGGGAAAAAGTCCCGCGAGCGTTAGCGTAAAATTTTGTAACGTCGTTGATTACCCAGACCGAAATCTACCTTTGTCCAAATTTCCCACCTTGATAACTTTTATCGAATCATATTTCTTCACTAATATCTTGAACCTTGCAAAGAAATGCGCACTTGAAAAGGTAATTTTTCTAAAGCATAGGAGAATTACTTGATTCCTTCACCTGAATATTGTTGTATCTTTTCCGTATATCACCGCCATAGTCATAATTGCAGCCCAATAATTGAGGAACTGGGATGACGACGAAGACGTCTATGTCTAGCGATCGATTGAGCATCGAATGCACTCAAAGATACGTTTGCATTAGCCACGCTACAAAGCAACATTCATTTGAGCAAACTTGTATCAAACAGTAAAATGAACTGTGGTGTGAAGTGTTCACAATAGCAAATAACGTTGTCGAAGTGAACAGACGAGAATAACGAGAAGGGGAGCAGATTAATTTCAGATTTGAACAATGACGCAATATGGATGCACTGTGTCAGCATCACATGAGTGAGCAACAATGCGCTTCTCAAAATGAAGCGCTGTAAAGCTTGCCGCATCCTCGTAGTAGGCAGGTGCTCAAAATGTTAAATGTGTACATGCAATTACAATTTTTAAACTCTGAAAGTATAGTGTAGGGATAATGAGGCGTAATCATGTGGTTCAGATGCCAGTCTTCAGAATGAAGGTTTGTGGCTTCAGAAGCGGAATTCGCGTCAACGACGTTATAGCTCTGCAAAAAGCTGAGACCACTTCTGCAGAGGACATCTTCTTCGGTATCCATATTTCGGTGACGTGATTCGCCGCTAACTATAATGTCTAGTAAAATGTGCAATGGAGGTGAGTTGTCTATCGAACTGTACTACTTCCGTATCGATAGAACCATTGGGAATTGAAAGCAACTTTCCTGGTGAACCCTTCCACCTGTAAAATCAAGAGATTGAATGACGATACAGTCGAATGATAGTATCTTTACGGTGTATGATATCTGAATCTTCATTGATGCCGTCATCGACCTATCCCAAAACCTTCTTCACGAAACGGAACATTTACAAAAATGTGAATTGGTTTTTTTAGAAATGTAACTTTGAGTGTGTGTGTCTCCGGTTACCACAGTGAGGCGCCATTCAACACTCGAACGCGATTTCGCAACAGCAATGTGCTTGTGCTGAAGCCCTCCGAACAAAAAGTAACCGGAGAAATTTGAAAAAAAAACTCAGGCGATGGCTTCGAATCGAATCCTTTTGTTAAGGTTGAGTTTTACAAATGATAACACATTGATTCCTCCTCCTTAGTGGCTTCTTTCCTTCTGTGCACGGTCGATCACGACTACTAACAAGTTGTAATTCTTCGCAATCACCATACCACTGCTTTCAGCTGTGAGAACATAAGCTATCCGCGGATACAGAAACACTAAGCTGTTGATGGGATGCATCTTCATGAATTTTATTTTAGAGGCAGTGGTGTTCCTAGAGCTGACCTCTTGAAAAGCCCTGTTTCAGTCGAGGAATCAAAAAATGTGGCGACTTGTTAGAAGCGTAGCGCACTTTTGTTCATTAAATACATTGATCCACTTTCTAATAGTGGTTTAGTGGTTACGAGGTTTATCCTCATAGAGCAGAAACAATGTACACTCTGATACAGACAGGCGGTGCACTTTCCAGCCCCGCCTCTATAGATGGTGGAACGTGTGACCCGCCCGACAAAGCAGTATAAATAAGCGCAGTGCTCGATGCATACATCGAAAAATAACTAACTCAATGTTCTTCTTCATTTTCTTTGCGCTTCTTCTTGCGAACGCCTTTACAGCGGAGGAACTTCGTGTAGGTTATTACACGTAGATGTGTTCGAGCCTTTAAGATGAACTGAATCCTTTTTCAGTGTGAAGACGATGAGTTGCTCAAGGACTTGTGCACAACCTATAAAACGATCGTATGCAGAAAGAACGAAAGTGAAGGGATAAAGAGTTTCTCGTTTAACAACTGTCGCAAAACTTGTGATCTTTGTAACGCAACTGAATATTACAAATATTTATACGATATATATAGGCTATATAATTAAAGCGGTGTCGGATAAACCTTTAATGAAGCTTTCCTCAGTTCTTTCCTTGTATTCGCTCATGCCGCAGCCTGGTTTCGCAATTGTTATCCCATCTCCATTTCACAGACACTGGAAGTCGAGGTGACCATAGTGTGACAGTAGATAACGAACGGAAAAAACGACGGAAAATCTGAGAAATGGGAAGTCGAAAACCGTCCTTAACTGCAACCCCCTCCGCATCACTAGTCGGTGGGCCCAGATGCAGAAGGGCGAGCGGCTAAGTCAAAGGGGCACGAACGTTGACCGCCCTCGCTGCAGCTCCGCGGCGGAAAATGTTCCACCTAAAAACCTCGTTGGCATAACAGAAGAATATCGAAGTACACTCTGATTTAGGCAGACGGTGCACTTCCCAGCACCGCCTCTATAGATGATGGAACGTGTGTATAGGTATAGAGTCTGCTGGTTGACCTGTCGCGTTGTGAAATTTCGGATTCGCTTTCAGATCTTCTGAAATATCAATCTCTTTGGAGGTGGTAGAACCACCTGAGGGGTGGGTGGACAACAAGATCGTGATCCAAAACGAAAGTAGCAGCGAGACACTGTAGGATAGCAAAAGTCATTCACAGTAGCTGCAGCGTAATTGTTAGCAGCTGTTTGATCACCTAGAGACCATGAGAGCATTGCTAACAAATTGCATTTCTAAAGATGGCGTTCCGAATTTGAGATGATTGTTGCTCCAGCTGAACGAGACCACATGATATACATTTAGCGAAAGCCTGGAGCATATTCTTGCTCACGTTGGTAGCTAATGCTTGACGAAGTTCGAGAGCAAAGGAACCACAAGAAGTTCCGAAAGTGTTGCAACAGCCTAATAGCTCCCGCACTCTGACAGTTGTGCACTGACCTTTTAAGAAGTCCTCGTGAGCTTCGAATCATCTAAAGAAAGAATACTCAAGTTAGGCGCAATTTGATGCTCGTATTCACTCTCAGAGAATTACCGGCTCTTCAGAAAGACCATAGATTTCTGCCATGCCAGATCATCGTTATTCGCTTGCTACACCCCGCGCACACCCCATGCATTGATACATATTTCATGGTGGCGTGTTTGCGCATCTTCTCGGAGCAAGCTGTCGGGCCTTCGGCCTGAGGTCTTGCTTAACGAGCTCCCTATCATATCTTGTCATGATCTGTAGAGCAGAGAGGAAAATTATTAGTAGATCGCATAAAGTGGGATACAACAAAAGCAGCTGTGTAGTATACATAGTAAATGCGGCTGTCACATTGTACCGTACGTCTATAGCTCGAGATATTAAGGCATAAGTGGAGGCACGCACTTGACAAACTATCGCTGTTGCAGTTTCACCTGCCTAGTTGAAAATCCATCTTCTTCTTATGTTCCTACTCTCAAAAAGGATCGTTGTAATTTCTAAATTACTCCCGTATGCCGTCGAATTCATTCTCCTCCTATGAATGCCAAGAAATGGATAGTAAACAGAAGCACAATTTGTGCAAAAGAGCAACGTCCACAACCTCGACTGTGTAGCTGCAGCTCCTTTACCATCTGGAAAGTGTCAAGGCCGAGATGGTGTAGAGACAGGTGGTGCGCACTCCCATTCGCATAGTATGTGGATCAATTCCCGCATCAACGCCCACATCTGGGAGCAGTGACCTGTACATCGGATGACCCCCGCGAGTTGTCGCCTAGGCCAATCCGCTTTCACCTGCCACCACGATGGAAATAGAATGCGCAGCGCATCCCACAAAAGGAATTGATTTACGCCAAACAATTTATTCTCATCGTTTCTCATGAGAAATTGAGTGAATCATTCCGTGCACAACTAGAGCGGCCCATACATAACTGTTATGCACAAAAAGCTTTTTCGCGCATGAAGCGTGAGTGACATCGTTAGGGCTCATGCATCTGATTAGAAAGTACCGTTGCTGTACATCACTTCATGCCGTTTTACATGGGTTTGGTGTCCCATGTTTTCTCTTCAATTGTCTCTTACGATGACGGTTTCAAAATTAGATTCTCATCACTGGTTTTGATTTCACTACGGTAGTGCTGGTGTAAAAGATGTAGACGAGGTGGAACTAAGACGGAGGAGCTTTCAGGACATGGCGCGCATTTCGAGAACCGAAACATGTAGCTAACTTTCGTTTTTCCTGAGCGGTTCAGCGAATGCCAAAAAAGGTTTGCAAGTTTCATCCACACTGCGCAAAGATTTTAGCAAAATTTGAATTTTCAGATTCTGGGTTAGTAACCATTTGGATTCAAAATTAGATGCTATAGTCACTTTTTAAAAACCCAGGCGACTTCCCATTATCAGTTTTCAGCTAACTCAGGGGTCCAATGTCTCGTGCCTACTAGCGCTCATTTCGCACGAGTGGAGCAATTTTTGCTGGAAATGGACACGATGTTTCTGCTCAGGGGGTCAAGAGTACCTCAAAGAACAAATTTACAAGAACGGTCGAGGTTTCGACCTGAACTTGAAAATTTGAGGCATTGCTATTCCTTCACTGCATGTTCAACGATGGAAATGACATCATCACATGTCAAGAAATCATGACCATTCCTCTCGTTTGGTGCTTGAGAAGTGGAGTTCTAGCGATGATAGGAATTCACGCTTTGCATACATATTCCTTTGATTTTCATCGGATTTGTTTGTTAATCACTTCAAGAAATGGTAAGAGGACGGCAAAACTTACTTTGTCGAACTTGGCTTGCAAAATCACGATTTGGCGAGAAATGTGCCTCCAAGGACAGCTTAACCCCAGAGGACGAATTCATATGATTTTCGTTCATTGCGAACAGCCAATTACTCCGCTCGTCCAGAAAAGCTCGATCACCAAGTTTGCTGAAAACTTGTAATGGGAGTCAATCTGATGCTCTGACAAAGAAAATCACAGTCTTTTGGTATAAAGGGCATATATGAATATACGAACCCCAAACCCACGCCTGCTGGGACCATTGCCTTATCCTACAAGCCATCCGGTTGCTGCAGCGGACTTGCTTTGAGGAACCGTGATGAAACTCCTACGCGCTTTTTCAGCACATGCCATGAAGGTGACTACTTCTTTGTGTATTTTGCTTCGATGTACATCTGAAAAGACCTCTAACTCTTCATATATTCAACCCTAATAAGCCCGCGCCACAGTAATTTGTTGAAGTAGTCTTTTTGGAAAATTTTCTCCTAACTCTTTTTGAGCATTCGCAGGGACAGAACTCATGAAAAGCGAACGTCAGTTATGTGTTTTGTGCACACACTCCCAAATGTTGCAAAGAACCATTTTCAGGAAGCGCGTCATATCCTGAAATCCTTTCTTCTTAACGCACGTCGTCAACACCTTACACATCAGCTTTCTCTCCAGTTATCTTCCTCAGCTTGTGCCGTGGCGAAAGTCAAAAGCAGTGATGAGAATCAAGTTGGAAGAGTTTCCGAGTTAGGAGTGAAGATACATGATGCATGGGGAATTTCCTCACATCATGTTGACATTGTGCACCACTGGAATGGGGGTAGGGCAGAGAAGTCATACAAATTGATCTGCATGTGATGATTGACAATGAGTAAAATAAAGCTGCATGTGTTTAGTGCGATAGGAAGTGAAGGACTAAAATATGCTGCAAAATCAGAGTGGGACTGAATTTACAACAATAGCTCAGACGCAGAAAGAGCCGAAAGCGATGCAAGCATTCGGTACCCTCTGCAAGTTTGAGAGAAACTAATAGTGGAAAGACCATTATATATCTCGTGCGACATTCAGTGTCTCCGTAGTGGTGTTTCTTAAGTCTGTTTTTCGGTCTTTGATTAGTCAAATACTTTTTTTGGTTGAAGGACTAGGCAAGGGGAGGTGAAAATGCTTCCAGTCTCTGCTATATTGGAAGATGCTCGACGCTTCCTGATCTCAACGTGTCTCCTTGAAAAAAAAAAGAAGAAAAAAGTGGTCAATTGTCGTCGGCCGATTATCATAACATTGCTAAGTAATGCAAAGGCAAAATATGGTTACAGATTAATATTTGTGAAGACATATCCTCGAACCGAAAATCACGAAAAAGTGGGCGGTTGAGGATCCACAGGAATTTTCAAAAAAGCGGACCCTTTTTAACCCAAAATACGTCCCCCCGATCCCTTGACGACAATGACAGTAAACCTCCAGGAGTGTAGGACTAAGCTCCGTGAAATGGATGCTGTGCGATTTCCTAACGAAAAAGAAACCTCCGAAGGGAATGGCTGCTAAAGGTATTTATTCGAGTATGTAAGCCCTTCCGAAACAGCCATGCCATGGCATCATCTACTATCTTTAGGCGGCTTGAAGGAAAGCAAAAGGAGCAGCGCATGCACCCTGCTTTTGTTTGTACCGTTAGGCAAATAATATGACCTGAATGATCTGAATGATTGCCACTTATGCTCCTGCTTTACCCTCACTCTCTCCTAGCAAGCGAACAAGTGTTGTTCAAAGTGGCTTTTCGTAATGAGGTTTATACCGGTAACCAGTTGAGCTGGCGCACACTACTGCGCGCCTGAAACGGAGGCATGCAAAATGAGCTTCGATATCGATTGTTCCGTATCGTCATTCGAGCGATGTGAAAAAGAGACAGCCGGCAGAGAAAAAAGAGACAAAATTTCGTGAATTCCATCCTCTCCCGTAACAATCGATATCGATCAAGCCCATTCAGCACGCTTCCATTTGATGCGGTCAGTAGTGTGCAGGTATTTCACCAAATATGGTCCATGAGCCGTTTCCAGCCTTCTACACAAAAACCGATATTTTCAATCAATATCGATCGGTGATGCATGATGTTGTAGAATTTCAAATTTTATGAGGACACCTAATCAACAGTATGGTCTATAAGCCGTTACCAGCCTTCTGCACAAAAACCGGCATTTTTAATCAATATCGATCGGTGATGCATGATGTTGTAGAATTTCAACTTTTATGAGGGCACCCAGTCAATGGGATGGTCCATGAGCCTCTTCCAGCCTTCTGCACAAAACCGATACTTTCAGTCAATATGCTGGTGGCGCTCCACTTGATTGCGCCTTCCGCCCATTGCAAGCGGGCCTCGGCCTTGGACATCGTTGACTTCTAAAAAAATTTATTTTCCCAGTCCCCTGGTTGCTCCTGAGGCAAGTTATGAACATTTGTGGTGAGCACCACCTACTTGAAGCATCCCCGCCCACTGAGAGCGGGTCTCCTTTACACGGCACGAACACGCTTGATTCATTTTGGTCCACCTTATCCCGACGCCTGGGCTCTTTTGGAACGAATTATAGAGTTCTGCACCTAAACACCGAGCATTTTATCGCACGCCCCGCCCACAGAGGGAGGAGTCCGACTAAGTCCATGTGCGCTCTGTACATCTCCAACCATTTCGCACCCATCCCCTCACTTAAGCCGACCTTTCCCGCTAATTTCTGAGAGTATGTGGAGTGTCGAGTACCTCAAACTTGGGTAATTAAACCACAAGGTGGACACACACACACCACACACACACACACCACACACACACCACACACACACACCACACACACACCACACACACACCACACACACACCACACACACACACACCACACACACACCACACACACCACACACACACCACACACACACCACACACAGCACACACACACCACACACACACACCACACACACACACACACACACTCACACACACACACACACACCTGGTTTATATAGAGTATGATAGACCTTGGAGTGCCTTTTATCAATCTCTGCAATCATCTGCTGTGCATCTCTATCACTTCGCGAAGGGCAGCCCGGAATAGCAACTGGTCACAAAATGTGACTAGTACATGCCTCAAAGATTGATATTTGAAAGACATGTGACCCACCCCAGCCCGAACCTTTTCCTTTTTTAAGAATAACCTTACAATCGCAAAGCTATGAAAAAAGAAAATCACTTTAACAGATCGTAAAGTAAAGGTTTTAAGGACTAAAGTCGGAATAAGGAGTTATATCTGTCTGTCTGTGGGAGTATATGGATCCTTAGAGCATGAATCTCGAATTGATCGTAGTTGTATTAGGTTGACCGCAAAGTTTCCCGCCATTGAGTTTTCAAAAATATTTTAAAAACGAACTAATCCCTGCTCAGTTTCAACAGTTAATTTGGCACGGCCGAGCATAGCTGCAATTTCCCTGGTAGTGGCGTACGGATCCTCTTCCGCGGTGGACTGCAGCAACTTCAAGTCTAACTCCATCGGCCGGCCGGACCTTAGAGCATTTTGGAGAGAAAAATCTCCTTTCTTGAAGCTGGCTATCCAGGTCTTGCACGTGTCGTAAGAGATAGCGTCAGCGCCATACGTATCCACTATCTTGGCTTGGGATTCCTTTGCGTTTAAAGCCAGACTGATGAAGAAAGAGAAGACAGTGCCTCAGGTGCATCCTGTTGGGTTAAAACTTGGGCGGTTTTTTGGAATCCAAATGCAAGCAGGGTGAGTGTGAGGTAGGGATGTGAAAAAGTCTCTTGCGTGCTTCATGCATACCCCACGATAAGTCATAAATATACATGCAAGGCTAATATGGTGCGATCAAACACGTGGCGGGAAACTTTCCGGTCAACCTAATATGTTATAAAGCCAGTGTTTGAATTATTTGAATTAAGAAATCCCCTGGTACCCAAGAACGGGCGTTGCCCGAAGCTCGCACTCATCACACAGCCATGCAGTTTTTGTCCTGATAACACACATCCTGCGAGAAGGGGGACTGCTTGAAAAGGCGCAAGTTAAAGACAGGGCAATCGCTCCTCAAATCTACCTGGACCATTTTAATGATGCACACCCTTCTAGCAGGGTATGTGCCATTAGCACGGAAATATCGCTTTTTCGGGGATCCTTTGATACTCTTGATAGATACGTTTGATACTCTTGATAGATACGTTTCCAATCCTTTTCCGCGGACTCCGCGATTTCACATGAGATCTGAAGTTCTATGATTCTCTCAATCGATACTCATCGTTTTCTTTTTCCTCCAACTTCACAATTTCGCTAATCTGACGTTCCATCACTATGACGCTGCCAGTGTTTGTAGTGGGTGGGCGCATTTTCACTGCTACATAAGCCTGATAATATAGCAAGCTATGAGAAACTCGTATCGCACCAACATATCAGGAGATGAGCATGAGCAGTCTAGTAGGTGTTGTAGACTTTGCTGTTTTTAACGGCAATGGGTGCTACTAATCTGAGGGAAAACCAGGAGGTACGGAGACTGTCTGTTGCGCTGCTGATGACGAAAAGCGAACGCGCTGTGAGCACTTACATACAGGACTTGCTTCGGCTGACTCATCTTACTCGTGTGTATGTCGATTCTATCGTGACCCGGGCCGGATGCCGCGCCGGAGGGCGGGGCGTGCGACATCGCCCCCGTCACGGCCGACTTGGCGGAAAACGGATTTGAATCACGAAAGAACGCGAGTCAATGGCGTTCAACTATCATTTACAGTTGCAGACTGGGGATGTTAATGGTATGCTAATGGTTTAAGAGATTTTTTTGATTCGGTATGCTTCACTGGCAGAGAGGAGGGAGATCTTGGACTTCTCTATGAACTCAACTTCTGTGTTTTCTCTTGCGATACTGAATTTTTGAGTAAAAAGGGCTACTTCTTTATAGAGTTTTTCTCATGGGAGTAATGTGAGGTCTTTCTGCATCCTATAAAATTGTTAGGCAACTTTATATTGGTCAATTCTATAGTTTCAACGCAATATTTTCAGAAGTACAGGGGTCCGAATGCGAAGTATAATGGTGACGGAGTTGATCAGCTCGCTGAAGTCATCGATTCGATCGAAATTGATCCAGGCAGGCGGCCTTCATTCTGAGTGCTGGGAATTACAATCTCATGGGGATCATTTTTGAAACTGTTCAGCTCGATTACATTTTTAACTAAATCCTCTCTATGCATGAGTTGTCTATGGTGATCTTAAAATCATATCCCTTCACTCATACATTCTGCCACTCATTCTCATTCAGTCATACACTCTGCCAGTTCTGCAGAGCTGAGCTCGGCGTGCCTGACTCGACGCGTCACCTGCCACGCAGTGCGCCGCTTGCGGGGTACGCGACGCTGGGCTGCCGGGTCCCGATACAATCGAGCGTCCCTCATCGTGGGTTTACCCGAACAATGACTGGTAGGTGGAGAAATAAGGCTGGTAATCTGGCGCGTAAATGTACACAAAAATGGAAAACTGACTCATGCTCCATGAGCTCTACCGGAACTAATAGGAGGATACAGCGTAAGATTTCGAGAGATCCTTATTGCTAAGTTGAATTGCTTCATCGTGAAAGCTCGCAAGGTCAAATACTCCAACATGTCTCAGCGTCAGGAGTACATCTCAACAGCCTTGCTTGAAACCCCTTATAAAAAACCCTGTTTTGCAGCGACGAAAAAAGGGCGGAGATGGCGCGATTTGAGTAGCACGGTAGCCTTCACCTATTCTAGTACTCTAGCCAGCAAGGGCTTGTGAAGCGCGGCTGAATGGGGTCTGTTGTCTTGAAAGCACCGCCCGGGACAGGGAGAAAATGAGTAAAGGAAGAGACGTTCTTTGGAGGTAAGCATCTCACTTCAGAAGAGGTGATGTATGGCGAACTTCGCATTGAAAAAGCGCGGTTTCAGGTCATGCCAGAATCTTGCGGCACTGCGTGCCGCGCTGCAATGCATCCGCCGCGGAGCTGCAGCGAGAGCGGTCAACGTTTGTGCCCGTTTGACTTAGCCGCTCGCCCTTCTGCATCTGGGCCTACCGACTAGTGATGCAGAGGGGGTTGCAGTTAAGGATGGTTTTCGACTCCCCATTTCTCAGATTTTCGGTCGTTTTTTTTTCGTTCGTTATCTACTGTCACACTATGGTCACCTCGACTTCCAGTGTCTGTGAAATGGAGATGGGATAACAATTGCGAAACCAGGCTGCGGCATGAGCGAATACAAGGAAAGAACTGAGGAAAGCTTCATTAAAGGTTTATCCGACACCGCTTTAATTATATAGCGTATGTATATCGTATAAATATTTGTAATATTCAGTTGCGTTACAAAGATCACAAGTTTTGCGACAGTTGTTAAACGAGAAACTCTTTATCCCTTCACTTTCGTTCTTTCTGCATACGATCGTTTTATAGGTTGTGCACAAGTCCTTGAGCAACTCATCGTCTTCACACTGAAAAAGGATTGAGTTTATCTTAAAGGCTCGAACACATCTACGTGTAATAACCTACACGAAGTTCCTCCGCTGTAAAGGCGTTCGCAAGAAGAAGCGCAAAGAAAATGAAGAAGAACATTGAGTTAGTTATTTTTCGATGTATGCATCGAGCACTGCGCTTATTTATACTGCTTTGTCGGGCCGGTCACACGTTCCACCATCTATAGAGGCGGGGCTGGAAAGTGCACCGCCTGCCTGTATCAGAGTGTACATTGTTTTTGCTCTATGAGGATAAACCTCGTAACCACTAAACCACTATTAGAAAGTAGATCAATGTATTTAATGAACAAAAGTGCGCTACGCTTCTAACAAGTCGCCA